>JAJTUV010000292.1:0-395000 GCA_021653895.1 Mastomys natalensis | reverse complement strand
GAAATTGGCCATAGATGCTTAGACACTTGTGACAAAGGTTTTCTGTCGTGTGACTCACTTGGAAAATATAGAGCAAACTTCTTTGTAATAGGCAGTCTGGAGCCAGGAAGGCTAGGAAGGGAGTCTGAGGTTCTGTCCTCTGCCATCATGGGGAATAGAAGCTTCTGCAATAATGTTTCCTTGGGTATCAGTGGTGGGTGTGGACAAAGAAAAAGAGAACATAAACAAAGACAAAAACAAAAACCATGGCATGGCGTACTGTGTTTATATAATCCCAAGGTTAACAGGTCTCTTTAGAACCTATGCTTGACAATATTGGTGGTGAATTACCATGAGTTAAAGTAATGAAAATGACATTAGAATTATTTTTAATAGTTGAATTGTGGTGTTGCTTTCATATAGAAACCATTTTTGGAAAGCATAGTAAAAATGGTTTCACATGTAGCCTTGGGGGTAAATCTAGGTTCCATTGCTTACAGGGTGTTTGAATAGGGGAAGGTTACCTAGGCTACTTTTCACATTCCTCATTAGCAAAATTAGTATAATCAATGATATCTATTAATTAACACTTTGTGTATGATATTAGCATTCTATGCATACTATCGTTCAAAATTGATTGATACTTTAGGTTCTGAATAGTTGAGTGAATTTCTTCATCCTCATATAACTTGATTGGTTTTTACTTATATTGTCATCTGTTGACCATGGAAAGAAAAAAGGAAATCCTTAAAATAAAACAAATTGAGCTTAGTTTGTTGGCTGTCAATTCCCCACAGACTGCCTGAAAAGCCTCTTGAGGAAGCCACGTGGTTTCTTAGAATACTGCTAAGTATTGGTCACAAATAAGAATACTAGATTGGGAAAATAGCGTGGAATGGCTTAGAACTTAAAATGAATAATTTTAGGCCAAATTATGTGGGGTAGGGGCAAGTAGCAGTGAACATCTGGACGAGCAAGGCACAGATCTTGAAGTACATCTGGGTGAGACAGTGTCAAGTGTTCAGAAGTGAGCTGGGGGCTTAATGTCTTAACTTTAAGGAAAGGATATCTCCAGATCAAGCAGTTGAGCTACTTTCCATGACAGCTGCAGTATTTAATACAGAGACACAGGGGATATTTATAGTCCTATGCATCACTATAGTACAGTTCAGGAGCTAGTACTTCTAAGATGTGTATAGTTCATTGAAGCAAACAGAACCATCAGACTATGAAGAAACTGGCAGTAAACATGGACATAGTGACTTCAAGTCATCGGACAAGGACACACTTAAAAAACTATGGAAACATACATCTACGTTTCCCACTTTACCAATTTTACATCTCAGAAAATCCCAGTGCTGTTCAGTAACGATATCATGTTGTAGAGAATTTCAGTTTTGGGGTTCAGCGTTAGGAGCTCTTATTGATAAGAGCAGACACAAGCAGAAATGGTCTTCCAATGCTCCCCAGAGGATGTCATCTATTAAGAACCACCAGAAACTAATCTTTGTAGATTATCCTAGAGTGGTAGGGGCTCCCCCTAAGCCTAAGAAGAAAGGAGAAAAATGAACATTGTCTTTTTATTTTGTTTTCCTTAGGAACTTGAGAGCTATGAAATTATACTGACCAATAACACACATGGTTGTAAATAATTATTTTATTATATTTATATGCAAGGCATGTAAATAATTGCTGGTTTTATTAGTGATTTTAGGACTTAAACAAGTTTTCCAAACTTGACAAAGTCAGCTAGACAAATGAAATCAAAGCTAGAGATTCTGGAATAAGGAGAGAGAAAAGAAGATGGGGTCAGGTACATCTTTATCAAGACCTTATTGCCCTAGGCTTTAGTCAACAGCTTTGCTCTCAGGACAGTAAAATGTGTGAAGATGTGTTGTTACCTCTGGGGAAACCAGAGTGTGGTCATCTCATGAAGAGAAGAAAGCAGAGTGTCCATCCACTATGAGCTATAATTGTTGCTGGAAGCCATTGCCAACATTTTGGAAGATAGAGAAGAGAGAAACACCCAGTGGCACAACGATGTTGAATTGCCTTTCTCCATTTTGCCACTATCCTTCCTCATTCTTAAAGATGATCAAATTTATTGAGTATATTTAATCAATGTGTTAAAATGTATTTAATAAGTACTCTATGCAAACACATACCTAGAAAGAATATTTAGATGAATATATATTTCAGATGGTAAACAGGGCTAAGAAAAGACAAGGCAGTTGAGTCAATAGACCCATAGAGAGGTATCAATTTAAATATTTTTAGTTTTAAATATGTATTAATTCTTTTTCTGAGTATGATTGTTTTGCCTGTATGTATGCATTGCATCATGTGAATGTCCACAGAGTCTAGAAAAGGGTGTCAGATCTCCTAGAACTGGGGTTATGCATGGTTGTAAACTGCTGTATGGATACTGGGAATCAAACAATCATCATGAAGAACAGCCAGTGTTTTTAACTCCTGGGTCATCTCTCCAGCCCCAAGAAGTATCATTTTAATTAGAGTCAATGAGAGCAAGGTGAGGTAGATGGAGCCTTTAGCTCCAGCTACTTGAGAAGCCTGAAGTAGGAGCCTCCTTTGAATCCATGAATTTGATTCTAATCTGGATAACATCGTGAGGCCCGTCACAGTAACAAATAGAGCAAAAAGGTCTTGTGACAGTGTCATTTAAGGTATGTCTTAGTTAGGGTTTGTATTCTGCACAAACATCATGACCAAGAAGCAATTGGGAAGAAAAGGGTTGATTCAGCTTACACTTCCACATTGCTGTTCATCACCAAAGAGTCAGGACTGAAACTCACACAGGGCAGGAACTTCAAGGCAGAAGCTGATGCAGAGGCCATGGAAGGGTGCTGCATACTGGCTTACTTCCCCTGGCTTGCTCAGCTTGCTTTCTTATAGAACCTAGAACCCCCCACAATTCACCCTCATACTCTTGATCACTAATTGAGAAAATGCCTCAATCTGGATCTCATGGAGGCATTTCCTTAAGGGAGGCTCCTTTCTCTGTGTTAACTCCAGCTTGTGTCAAGTGACACAAAACCAGCCAGTACAGTATGACTTGAAAGAAGGGACGAACGTCCATGAATCTGGGTGGAGAGTCAAGCACAAAGAACAGCAGGATTTGGCCCTGGGGCCATCTTCAGTGTTTTCTTTCTTTTTTGAGATTAAAATATATTGACATCATTTTTCTCTTCCCTTCCTTCCTCCAAACCCTCCCATATGTCTCTCTTTGCTCTCAAATTAATGATCTCATTTTTGACTAATTGTTGTGACATGCAGATATATGTATGCACACACACACATTATATATTCATAAAAACCAGCTCAGTTTGTATAGTTTCACTCATGTGTATGTTTTCAGGGCTGAGAATTTGGTATTAGATAACCAATCTGTGTGCTCTTCCCTAGATATGACCATTTTTCTTGATCTCAGAATTCCTTAGTTGTCTGTAATTCTTTGTGTAGGGTTGAGGTCTCATGGGATTTCCCCTGTTCACTTTGGCATGACTGTTGGTGATGTCCTTGTTCAGCCCTTGTTTAGGCAGTCATGCTGGCAAGACATCACGGTATAGATCAGATATTACATTACTAGAGACACAGTCTCACAGTCTCTCAGATCCCTTAGTTCTTACACTGTTTCTGCCCACTCTTCCACAATATTCCTTAAACTCAGGGATGTTCTGTCTATGTATCTACCGGAACGGGACTGCACCACTCTGCAATTTGATTTCTTGTGGTGTTCTGAAACAGTTTTCTGTCTGTTTCAAAGAGAAGTTCCCTTGATGAGGAGTGAGGGCCACACTTCTCTGTGGGTATAATGAGAGACATTTAGAATGTAGTAGGGATTGATTATGTTGCATCTTCCCTGAGGATTAGCTTTCGTGGTACCAGAAGGTGTTATACAAGCTTCCAAAGGACGGAAATGACCATCAGTCCTACCACGATACGTTGCCTATGAAGCACCACAACAACCAGCATCATGATGACCGAGCGTGGAGAAGTAGTACATAACTTTAATGATAATAACTATCTGAGTGGCACACATACTTTGGTGATAATAATAGCTACCTGATTGAACTTAGGATCTGCTGCACAAAAGAGAAATAATACCTGGGGCTGGAAACTTAGAGAAAGGCACAGGGCTAAGCAAAAGTCATGGGTCCATGAGAGAATCTACAACCACCATTTTCTGTGATTTAATGAAATGGTAATGGAAAGACAAGTGTTTATTTCCAAGTAAGTGCTAGTATCTGCTGGCAATAGTAGAGGGATATGTAAGGATTGGTGTTGGAGATATTAAAGAAGATTCTGGCACAAATCTGGGTGAAATGAAAAAGAAAACCAGAGGGAAAAATTTGAATTTATATATTTTACTAATGAGAATTTGTAATTTATTACATTTTCAAATTCATATATTCTCCCCTAACTGCAGATCTTCATAGTGTCTTCAATCTCATACATTCAGGCTAAAACTGGCTTTCTGGTCTCTGATGACTTCAAAACTTCTGAACTCCATAACTGGTCACAGAAAAGGGAAATGTATTCTCTATATCATTTAGTTAATTGAAACTGGGTACACAAATTTCTTTCTCTACATGAAATGTGCATGTGACTCTAAAGCTCCTGAACAGCTAAGCTGCCATGGGGACTTGATGACATCCAAGGTCCTGGCACCAAAGTCATGGATTAGAATGTGTGAGTTATCAACAGTGCTCTGTCCCACAACAAGGTTTACTACATATGAAGGAAGGACAGTTCCTAGTCGTGGAAATGAGTTCACAAAATCTGTAGTGGTGTCCAAGGTTGAGTTGAAACGAGTTGGACACACGTTATATAAATATCTTGTGGCAGATTTCCTAATTTTGTGTTGTACTCATTCTCTATTAATAGCATTTTAAATACATTCCCTGGGGAAAGGGACATCTAAGGGGACATTTTGAAGATAATATTTACTTTAAATTTAAGATTTTAAACATTTTCTCTGTGTATGTGCATGTCTCTGTGTGCATGCATGTCTGTGTTACATGCATGTGATTATGTATGTTCATGTTGGTGTGTATATGCATGTCTCTGCTATATGCATATGTGTGTCCACACACATGTATGTGATAGTTAGGGGTATTTCTCTGTTATCTCCACCTTGGGGCTTTAAGACAGGGCGTTTTCACTGAATTTGAAGTTTGTAATCTTGGCTAGACTGGCCAGTGAGCTCTCAAGATCAACATGTCATCACCCACAGCCATGACAGCTTTTACATCAGCATTTCGGGATTAAAATTCAGGTCTTCATGCTTACACAGCAGTTTTTTTACCCACTGAGCTATCTCCTCATCTCCAGACCATGTTTTATTCTTCTCTTGATAATTTGGTGTAGACAGACCCTTTATCATCTGCTGCCCAAAGAAGATGCTAATCTCTCTCCCAACCCATGTGTGTGTGTGTGTGTGTGTGTGTCTGTCTGTCTCTGTCTCTGTCTTTTTCTCTTGCTCTTTTCTTCCTCTCTCTCTCTCTCTCTCTCTCTCTCTCTCTCTCTCTCTCTCTCTCCCTCTCTTCTCTCCCCCTCCTTCCTAAGAGAGTTCTATTTTTATTTTTCTGGAATATGAAGCTCAAAGAAGCTACAGTGTTAGAAATCACGTGTTTTTGAATTTTTTTTCACTGTAGCATTCTGTCCAATATGGTTTTCTCATATTGCTTCCTATCCCAGTACATATTCTCTTTCTCTGAAGCAACAGGAGTTAAAATTGTACCAGTAAACAAGAGGCTTTCAAGAACACAGAGTTGCTGCTACTATATTGTTGGGTCAGAACTGACCCAAGGCTGATTTTGGATGAGGATAACGCTTGGTGTTTAAAACAAGTAGTAGCTTCTAGTCACGGAGTCAGCTGCTTTCTGTGAAACTGTATTTCCTTTTCCTTTCTCTTTCTTTTTTTTTTTTTTTTTAACATATAGTTAATTTCCAGTAGCATGTCTAGAGACTTCAACAGTGGTCCACTGTCCATGGGCTCAGGAGGTTTTAACCATGACTACCATGTTTTTGCCTTCTTTTTTTTTTATATTATATTTGAATGATCTTAGATAGAATTCATCATCCTTACATTGAATTGTTCAAGTAACAATTCAAGTATCAAAGTAACAAAGCTTCTTTTCATGCGAGCAGTTGTTTATCTACAGAACAAAGGACACATCTTAGGTCAATAGAAACCTCTTTGCTCAAAAACAAAAGGAAACTATTCTGACTCATCACTTTGAATGGAGTCCTGTGATCACACAGTGGAGCCTTTTAATATATTTGACTCACGAAAAGCAAATATACACTTCAAAACCAAGTTGTGAAAACCCCTAATCCTAAAGTGGGTCAGTGTCACCAATTTACATTTGTTATGTTGTGTGCAAAGTTCAACAGGTGCTTACTTAAACATTTCTCTCCTTCTAAAGAGGACTTTTTTAAAAATTAAAAGATATTTGACATCTCAGATGGTAGTCAACAACAGGAGAGGCTGTTGGACACTGTGACAGTGGTCACTGAGTGACAAATGCCTTGACTTTGTTTTATTTTGCCATTTTAGTTTTTATGTGAGTATAAAGTATCATTACAGTTATCACTATGCATTACCCTCAATAGAAAATAATGGTCATTAATATAAATCACAATGATAATCAATAAGCATCTTCATTAGACTCCACCTCGTCATGCTTTGCCAACATCTCAATCAGCAGGAAAGTTCATCTTTTCCCTTCTCCTTTCCTGTTGACCTAGAAACATCCTACTTCGGAGGATGTGAATTTCTTTTCTTATCCCTTTTCCCCTCAGATTTTAATAATCTTGATGAAAGACAAAGATGGGAGAAATGGACAAAACAAACCACCAACTATGTGCTACACCGTTCTAGGCACCAGGAAATCAGTTGTCCTCATTCAGAGGTCACACAAATTAAGGAGAGCAGATAATAGATCAGTGAGCACAGTAGCCAGATGAGGTAGATTCCTCACATTTATTCTTAGAACTGAGGAGGCTGAGGCAGGAGGATTTTGAGTTGGAAGTCATGTTGGACTACATAGCAAGTTTAAGCCAACCTGGTCTATATAGAGAAACCCTGTCTAAAATAAAGTAAAACCAGGCCTAACACAGGAATTTCTTCATAGAAGGGAGAGTTACTTTGGTTGTGAAAGATACTGAATTCTGACTTCAAGCTCTGGGCATTCTGGAAACAGAGCATTCAGGCAGAGATAAAACCCTAAGTCAGAATGGAACTTTGATGGGAAAGTAGACAGAAGCAGAGTAACTGAGGCAGTGATATTTGAGACAGAGGTCAGGGTGTGAGAACTCAGAGTGGCAGTGACAAGGGGGACACTTTAAATACAGTGGGAAGGTATTGAAGTTTATATGCAAAACAATGATGGGATTCCTTCCTTCCTTCTTCCTTCTTCCTCCTTCCTTCCTTCCTTCCTTCCTCCTTCCTTCCTTCCTTCCTTCCTTCCTTCTTTTCATTATTGGTAAGCCTCTGTGGTGATCCAGGTAAGGAATGGAGATATTTGGGCGTATGCAGTGAAGATTCAGAAGAGCAGACAGGTTTGAAGTACATTTTGAATGTAAAAGTAAGAGGACTTAGTAGATTAAGCTGCCTTGTGGCAGGGAAAGGAAGGAAGCTAGCTTGAGCTCTT
The DNA here is from genome assembly GCA_021653895.1 of Mastomys natalensis. NCBI lineage: Eukaryota > Metazoa > Chordata > Mammalia > Rodentia > Muridae > Mastomys > Mastomys natalensis. The sequence continues at coordinate 387,345 of JAJTUV010000292.1, read as the reverse complement.
GGCTCTTGACTGAGAAGACAATGGTATGTTTGAGTGGAGGAAGTCATGGGTGTGTGCAGTTTCTAGAGTGAACATCAAGAACTCTCTTTGGGCCTAAAGATCCCTGGAAAGCCTTAGACGTGTGAGTGGGCCTTTGTGGGTAATAATAATTTTCACTTACAAGTCCTACCACATACAATTAGCTTTTTTTGTGTGTGACTAGTATGCCCATCGCATGTACAGCTCAGGAGACACAAGCAAATTGATGAGGGGTCAGAATCATGGCCAAGGACACTCTCTCTTATATGACTGATGTTTGTTACTGAACCAGCCTTAGCAATTCCACATACCCCTAAGAAGTTCTCTCTCTCTCTTTCTCTCTCTCTCTCTTTCTCTCCTTCATCCATTCTCTGAAAGATATTTTCAGGACCTGAAGTGAGGCACTTTCTAGGTGAAAGAAGACAATGTTAGGGCAGAGTATGATAAGCACTTATTTATTGATTTCTTTATTCTTTTGAAATCCTCACTTGCCTTAGGTTATCATATCTGAATTGTCATCAACTGCCACCCCAAGGTTTGTGAACTGTTTTTGTCAAAACTAGGAACTAAGAAAGAAAAATGTTTCCTCTGATAGTCCAGTTCTTATCTCTTTAATGTTTATCTTTTAATAAACATAACCCAAATGATTCATGTAAAAGCATAGCACTGAAGACAGAGCTTATCATTGATAAGTTGTTTTCATATGCTCTGTTGCCAGCTGAACTTCAATTTCCAGAGTGATGTTACTTAACATTACTAGATAATACTTATGTCAGCATCTTATTAAATGTAATATTTTTATTTCTTCTTTGATAATTTCATGTGCATATGCAATGTATTTGATCACATTCAACTCCCCAAACTTGTTCCCCAAACTCCTTTCAGATCCACTTTTAATTCCTTTCCAGCTTCATGTTACACACACGCACACACATGCACACACACAGACACACATACATAGGCACATGCACACACAGACACCCACACACACATGCATGGTCACACACATGTATACACACATAAACGCATGGAGTAAAAATTTGTGTTGTCTTTATATTTATGAGTGTGAGGTCATCCACTGTGGCATGGTAGACCCACCAGAAGGCCCACCCTCCATCCACAACAGACATCACCTGTCAGTCACCCGAGGAGCTCACGAGCCCCGTCCTCATCCATGCTGACATGTTCTCTGACTTGATCTTGTGCAGTGATATGCATTCATGGAAAATTGTCTGTGATAGCATGAGGAGCCCAATGTAACATTCATCTGGCAGTAATAGTTACTTGAAAGGTCCTAATAGGATACAGGAACCCAACTACTCCTCCAACCATCTGGCAGGAGATTAAGCACAGCTTATCACTGAATAAAGAATAGGAATGAAGATCTGCTAAATGCTAAGAATGTTAGTTTTATACCAATTCTTTGATGTGTATGTGCCTTGGCTTTTTTTTCTTCTTTCAATAGTTTGAACTATTAGAATAAGTCTTCAGTTCAACCTCTTGAGAAAATATTGTTACATAGCTTCATGCTCAACTTTCTTGAGTAGGGAATGATCAATAGAACAGTCCCTGGACAGTCAGTTATCTGCCTCCAAGACAACCCATATGTTTTAAACCCTTCCCCACCATCCTGTGGAATCTTAGCTGTAAGGACTGCCACAGCTGATTCTGTGACTTCTGTTTAGAAGGATTTGACCCATGGATGACTCCTTCAGATAACACAGACCTGCCTGCCTTGGAAGATATCACTCTTAGACAAGGTTACTCCAGATGACATCACTCTTAGATAAGGTTACTCTAGATAACTGTCCTCACCTTGCATGGTAGAATCGGAGGTAGCTTCTCTTAGTGACTCAGCAGAAAACTTAATAATTTATGAAATGTGAGGCTGGTGACCAGTTCTTATGCAAGGTCTATGTTTGGTGGATTTGGGATCTGTGCTGTGATTGGTACAAATTACAATGCCTCATTTGCATATCATGCTCATGCCATGTACCTTTTCTGGCTGTGTAATCAAGTCAGTAAAGAGATGAATTCATGTGCTGCTTCCCCCAGTCATTGCAACATTAGATCAAATAAATAAATAAATAAATAAATAAATAAATAACAAAATCCAAGCCAAACCAAGCTACAAAAAGATCATACAAGGTGAGGAGGGTCATCTGGAGTAGACTTGTCTAAGAGTGATCTCTTTGTGCCTGCTTGTGATATTTATCCTGGGGAGATGGGAAGAGCTGGTTAACATGAAGAAGAGCCTCAAGCACTGGCAATAGTAGCACTAGTTAGTAACAGTGACAGAAGCTGAAAAAGGCTGAAGAGGTGGCTAAAGAACTCCAGGTAATGATGAGGGGCAGGTGCTGAGAAGTCCCACAGTAGCCGCTGTAAGAAACGGGTTTCTGATACCCAAAGCTTGGGAAGTATGATACTAACTCTATGGCTGCACATATTGCTGGCTACTGGTAAGTGGTGAGGATTATACAGCTTAACGGTGTGGGCGACTCCCAACCAAAACCTAGAGCAAAAAGTTCTTAACCTGAGCACCTCAGTCTTTGCTTTCTTGAACCTAAAGCCTAAAACCTCTGGTTCTCAGGACTTTCAACTAAAAACCTCTGAACCCATTAGCCTAACCAGTAAACCTTTAGAATTTAAGGGCTCAAGCCTGTCAACACTAGAAAAAAACTTCTTCCTGTTTATTCATAATTATAGAGCAGAGAAAAGTACAGATAATTGTATGCACTAATACATTTGTGTTTACCTAACAGAAAGGACAAAAGTTATAATTCATTGTAACTTTCAATAACAAGCTGAATCTCCACTGGCACTAGGTAATGCATTTTAATAACTGGCTTTTTATATTCAAAGGGAAACAAACAAGCTTGTGTAGACAGGCAGATGCCATAGAAGAGATTGACGCTTTAAGAAGTTCCATACTACTGGATCTTGTCATGGAAGGGGACCATGTAGTAGAGAACATTTAAACATTTATACTCTTAGCTTAAACCTAGATTTTAATCTGAGGACAATTTTAAGATGGGAAGGAAAACACAAACCTGTGTTGTTCAGAGTCATACTAAGCCACTATTAGAGCAGTTGTTCTCACTATTAGAGCAATTGCTACCACTTTGGGGGAGGGTCGAATGGTTCTTTCACAGGGGTCATAGATCAGATATCCTGCATATCTGATATTTACATTATGATCCATACAATATTAAAATTACAGTTATAAAGTAGCAACACAATAATTTATGGTTGGGGGTCACCACAACATGAGAAACTATATTTAAAAGGTCCCAGTGTTGGAAAGCTTGAGAACCATGCATGGATCATGATTCATGCTATGATACTGGCACAAATTTTGCTGACAACATCTGTGGGAAACACTCATATATCTGAATGTAGACACCACACAATCCACTTGAGGTAAGCAAATACAATTACAGGTGCACAGGAGGTGAAATGCAAAGGTACTCTGAGGTCACTTTACACCAATTCTTGTTTGAAACTGTTTTAATATGGCTACCATGTTTATTTATGTGTCAGACTCTCAACCAATACAACTTGTTTTTAATAAACAAAACATGTCTCCATTCAAAGTCTGGCTTTGTTTGTGACTTCTTTTTGGTGGACACTGTCACATTCACACGTTAAAATCTGAAATGCTGCTGTTTTGCAGCTCTCCCTATGCAATATTTAATGGTATGAAATCCATGGTATTTGGTTATTCTACAGAAAGTGAAGACATGCCCATGCCAAAAGTGTTTTGTGTACATTTGATACAGAACTACGTGGTGACACCTTGTCGGGAGACTTAATTGAACAACTAACAAAAGCTAATTGTTACAAACTCTACTATGCAGTGATACAACTGTACTGTGAGATGGCACACTATCTTCACAATGATCAAGACTTAAGTGGTAGACATCTTGAAGATATAAAGAATGGAAGTGATTTCAGGGAATCCATTTCAGACTAAAATGTCACCCATGTGCTTCCAACTCTGACTCACATTTTTCTTTAGAAGAAAAATTCATGGTCAATGAATTTTTTTCTTTTTTTTTTAAAATTTTTTTATTAATACTTCACGAATTTGCATGCTATTATAGTAATCTACTGTGGATAAAGAGGCATGGATGGAAGTCCATTGACATCCTGGTCCCATTCTGCTCCTGTCACCAGGATTGTCATCTTGGAGAGTATCTGCCCCTTCGTATTTGATGGACGAGTTGTATTATATCTCTTCTCTACAATCAAATGATCTAAGTTCCTCCTTAGTATTACAAATATTTTCTATTATTCTTTAATATCTAGGAATGAAATACAGAAGCAGTATAATCTGTGAGTATGCTTAATTTTGTGAAAGTCAATATAATACTTTAACTGTTCTACAGGGAGTGTGCATACCTTGTTCCATGTAACTTCGAAGAGGAATGAAATGACTTTCAACTAAGTAGTATACATCTTGTTACATGAACTTCTAGAAATATAATGAATCAGCTAGATACTTTGAGTGCAAACTGAGTTTGTGAGAAAGTAGGTAGTTCAGCTGCCACTTCACACAGGAAGTTCAAAATGATAGACAAGAAGTCTGCGTGTGGATACTCCAGGTAAAGAGTTGGGGTGAGTGATAACAGGTCAGGCTGGTTTACAGATGACAAAAGGAGGGAAGCAAACACAGTAAGGAAGTATGTGTTTTTGACAGCTTTATTTACTGTGTCTTTGTAAAATGTTTATCTTAATCTTGATTGCTTTATTACTTCATTTAGGAAGAAACAAAATGTTGGCAGAGTGAGCACGTTCGCATGAGATGTGATATGGGGGAGATGTGAGACATACAGAGTCTACGTGTTGGGGATGTAGTGTGGTTAGGAGACATCTCTGCATCCAGGGAGCTAAGGCGCAGTTCAGAGAGAGCTGGGCTTTGACAGAAAGTTTAATTCAAAGAAAGGGGCAAGGGGAAGACTGAGTTATAGATCATGGAGACCAAGTGAGGGTGGAACAAAGCAAGGACATGAAGAAATAAATGGTAGTTAAAATCCGAAGAACAGAGAGCTGCAGGGTATTTAGATCTCATAGCACAGATGACTCAAGTGGTGTTTATGAAGATGAAACTCTAGAGGTTTCGTGCTAACAGCAACCACCCAATGAGCCAGTAACTTTTCTTCCTACGTTCTAGTTTCTTACTGTAATATTCTCATGGGATTCTTCTACTCCCTTCCATATGGCCAACACAGGATTGCATGTAGTCACTTACGAAAACTAACCCAGAAAAAATTTGTTCAGTGATTAAAATATTAGAAAATGGCAAACTTATGGTTTCTACGAACTTTGTTATATTTGCATTCTGTCTGTTTGTCTTTTGGTCCATGAATTTGCTGTCTCAGAATCCTACAGGTCAAAAACTTTTTGCTTTTGTTATTATATTTGCAAAAAACGTATGACAACTGTGAAAGTATTTTTGAGTTAAGTTTCATCTCTGAAGCTTATTGACTCTGTCTGCTAACTTAGGCCTACTCCTATAAGCTTCTAGCTTCTGTACAATCTAATCTAGACCTAGACTGTTTTCAGCCTTTGATATTTACTTGCTTTCTAGCTCTTTTACCCTTTCTAGTTCTTTCCAAACTCTGGCTGGTTGATTCAAATCAGATGTTTTGTTTCAAGCTCCTCTTCAAGCTGACTGATTCAAACTGGCTCTTCTCATCTTCTGGCTGAATTGCTCTGCTTGGCCTCATACTAACTTTTGCACTATGTTCTAATCTTCTGTCTCCTTTTCATTCTCTGGTTCATTCTGTGTTCACATTTGTCTATCTTTTCCCCTTTTCATCCTGTCTCTGTAAAACTCCTCCAATAAAACTGCCTCTGTTCTCCTTCTCTACACAGCTCTCTTAAGTAGCTTCCCTTTTCCTTTCTCTTCTCCTGAGAGTATATACTATTCTCTGATTTGTCACTTTAGCACTCAATTAGACATTACTTTCAAACATGGGTGATTTCTTTTACAACTAACTTTACTCTCATTGTTTGGGATTAAAGATGTATGCTAAAGCTGAGCTAGATAACTAGAAATAACTTTTTCCATTAAATAATACCATCTTGGGATTCACAGTGTGATCAAATATCCTGCAACAGACAACCACATGTGGACTTGAGTGTTTGCTTTGAGTGTTCTGTGGTTCAGAGAGACCTGTGCTGACAGAGAGCAGAAAGTGCAGTGAGTGCATCCTGAGTTTCCCATGCCTAGCCCTTAAGGCTGTTCATCTCAGTGGGTGATAGCTCAGCTAGGCAGAGCTTTGCCATCCAAACTTACTTTGACCCTAGTCACAGACAGCCACACTCACACTTGCCCTTGGTGGAAGGATAAAGTCTACAGACCTAGTCTTTCAGGACTGCAACCAAGTTGACCTACTTCCCTCATGCCCCACTGACCTAAAATCCCACAAGTCTTGAGTGCTGTCATATGATCACCTTCAATAACAGTCACTCAGGAGGGAGATTAAGTTCCACAGCAGGAAAGCACTTCTGCTTCACTGAGCTGAGCCCTGACCGCAATGCAAAGGTGCTTTCAGGGCAAACAGGTGGTTCTGGGAAAGAAAAACCTGCTAATTCGCATCTTCTTCTGACCATAAACCCTGAAACACGAACAGACATTCTCTATGACCTTGTAAATAGCCTTGGTTAGCAGCTTGGGACCAGGCGACTGGACTCAACTTCCAGGACAGTTCAGTCAATTCTCTCTCTCTCTGCATTCTTCCCAGAGCCTGCAGGCTCTAGAATCCAACATTGTTCTTAATTTTTCATCTTTCTTCTACCAAAGGAACCTCACTGAAAATAGAAAAGGAATTTGTGTGTGTGTGTGTCGTTTTTATTTGATAAATTTCTTTTTGTTGAACCTACTTTTTTGACTGTTATTTGACACGATAAAGTCATATTAAATGATAAATGCATTGTCTTCAGAACTTAGGGCAAGGAAGGGACCAGAAGTAGCCTCACCCTCCACACAGCACCCATGGACAGGGGAGGCAGCACCAGGTAAGGGCCCTCTTCCTTTACAAGCTCTCTAAGTGAGTTATATCTCAACTGACCCTGTCATTTGGTCTCATTTGATGATTAAAGACTTCCCATACAGTTATTCACCAAAAACACATTCTGGGGCCACCACAGGCCAATATCACACATGCCCATTGTTGCAACAGCCAGGGTTTGAATTTCTTGCTGGTTAACATGAAAAAAAATCAAAAGCAAAACAAATCCAGTTATATTTATTTTAACAAAAAGCAGACCTCGGTATTTTTGGATGTATTGTGACTGGAAATGGATCAAGCAATTACTTTAAAACTATTAACCCCCCTCCCTTTTTTTGGACTTGGGATAAAAAAGCATATTTTTGTCTTTATTATACGCATTTGTTATTCTGGAGGATACTTACTTTAGACAGTCGATTTTATTGCTGATGGTTGTTTGTCCTTGGAGGAGAAATACACCAAGGCTCTGAGCCTGCACAATGCTGTGTTCAGACATGGCCTTTACTTCTCTCCATCTCCCTTTTTTTATCTCTCATCTTTGTTTTCTTCCTCCCTTTTCCTTCCCCTCCTTTTCTTTCTTATTTCCCCTTCTGCCTCCCTCCCTTCCTATTTCCTCTCTCCCTCCCTTTCTTTTCTCCTTCCCTTTTTCCTTCCTTTGATCTTTCTTATCCTCCTCTTCTTCTTCCTCCTCTTTCAGTTTGTTTCCTATATCTTACAGGAAAAACTGAGATTCAATGTATGATAGCGATGGCTTTGAATTTAGGAAATCATTCTAGCTTTATGGTTTCAAGTTGAATTTTCTGGCACTGGATTTAGTCATCAGTGAATGTCTTTGACTCTTCTTAACAATAAATCAAGATGCGATTTGCATTCCTGAACTCATCTTGTACTCATAGGATGAAACTATGTTCTAGATCTAGACAATGGAAATGCAAAAATGAGCCCTTGACCCCTACTGGAGAAATTATTTTTTAGAATAGAAAATAAAATAGAAACATAATAAGCACTTTAAGTTGAGCTTTGATAGTCACAAGGATACTAACACTGTAGGTAAGTACATGTAAGCTAAGGACCACATAGGTAGGAGTTGACTCAGGATGTGACATACATTGTAAGCACGTTTGAAGTTCTGAAGAATTATATGGAAACAAGGCTAGTGAGGGCTACTGGGAGCAAGCATAGTCTTGAAGACTGCATGGTTGACAATGTCTCCCAAGGTTATGACAGGTGAGGTCATTTCATACACAGGAAAGGGAGTGAGAAAGACTAAAGAGTGTCAAAGACACTGATGTCAGTTAGTTGAGGCTTCCCGCTTTGTCTCTCTTCCATTGGTTATCTAAACATGTTAATAGAAATCTGTTTTAACTAAATAATTGACCCAAAAAGTGGGATTTTAAAAGGACCTCACTGAAGGGATTCTGTACTAATAGTTAATGCAAAAGAGATAGCATAACACACCAGTAAAGAAAAGTACCAGGGTGATCAGGTACAATCCTATACATGGAAAACCAAATTAAACCATCCTAAATTTGTGGTAGCTGGTCCAAATTTCCCATTCAGAATAGTGACGCTAATTGATCTTGCTGAAGCATTGATGATGGCAGTTCACAGCTGAATGCTTCTTCAGAAATCGCCCTTGGCCTGCAAAAGCTGCTTTGCTTGAGGCTCTACCCTCTTCCTGAGACAGTGCATACCCCCAAAATGGCTGATGTAAGGGTATAAGTTCCAGGAATTTGAGGCAACTTGGGACGGCTCTCCCAGAACCAGCGCTCCTCATGGCGACTGCGGTAGCCTCCTCTGTGGGTGTTTTCATCAGTCTCAGTCCTCCTCTGCTCCCACCTCTCGGTCCCAGTGCTTTTCAGCTGTTGTTCCTGCACCCATTTTGCAATAAGCATTAAGCACTAAGCATACAGACTGCAAGCTGAGAGACCGTTTCTCCAGGAGGTCCGCGTAAAACCATCTTAACTCACACCGTGGCTCAGCAATACCTCCAGGTAAAGACCACTAAAGCACACAGAGATGGAATAATCTGTGCAAGGTTTCACAGCTGAGTGGTGACAGAGGTGGCCCTTAAAACTAGGGCTTAAAACAAATTTTACATGAATTGTACATGATCGTCCTAGTACTTCTTCCATTGACATGGAATGCTATCATTTTTGTGTTAAATCCAGCTTTACAGTCACTAATGTAATTTTTTTAGCCACTAATGGGAAAGAAAACAAATCAATTACAGCTGCATGAATGTCCCGGGTGAATCACACAAACATACCTCGGAGTGGACAAACCCAGGCCTAGCAATGCAAACATTGCCATTCCACTTATATGAAGCACCAAGCAAGACAAAATGAGTCCTGTGGTTTAGAAATGCACACATAGATGCAAAGAAAGACAGGAAATAATTACTAAAAAATGTCATGTCTACCAGATGAGTGGGATGGGAGGGGGTTGTAGTAACTTCAGTAATATGTTACTTCTTACTTAGTCTGGTGGTGTTTGCATATTAATTCATGGTTATAATAGTGTTTGCAGACATATTTTTTTGCTTTTTATGTGAACGGAAGCTCATAATTTAAAAACAAAACAAAATAAAACAACAACAACAACAACAACAACAACAACAACAAATCCACTGCAGGACAACCTCAGGAAGGTGCTACAATGCCAGGCCAACATTAGATCTTTCTTTCTTTCCTCTGCAACCACTCTCCATGGCATTTTATTTTGGAAATCTTTCCAAATTGCCTGGTTTTGAAAAGGTAGCCCTACTGTGCGCACAGGGTTAACGCTGACTCTGCTTTTTCTCACTATGGGGGATGTAGACCAGGCTCTGAATGGCCCCTCTTCCAAGGAACTTTCTGGCCCGTCTCAAATGGCCTGCACAATTCCTCTCCTCCAGCAGTTAGGCAGTTCAGCATCAACATTCTGAAACAAACTTCATCAATTCAAGCAACCGTTTTTTAAAGATCTTTCTTTTTCCTTTTAGGTTTAACTTCATAAAGCTTGGGGCTGGGGGTAGGAGAGGCAGGCATGTTTTAACACAATGATACTGTCAGTCTAGGTAGGCAATCTGGTAACAGTGAGGCAGCCAGTTCCCAGCAGCATGGCTCCCTCTTTTTTCCTTATCTATGTGATTGGCCAGAAGAGAGTTAGAAATGAAGAACAGATAAGAATTTATGTGTCTGCAGAAAGCAGAAGGAGGAACTGTTTGTGGGAAGGAAAGAGACAGAAAGGTGGGAGGAAGAGAACAGTAGAGAGGGGGGCAGGTAAGAAAAAAATAGAGATATGTATATGAAAATGTCAAGTGAAACTCAGTTCCTCATATACTAACCAAAAATTAATAAAATTAGAGGCTGAGAAATGGTTAAAAGAACATGTTGTTCTTGCAGGAGACACAAGTTGGTTCCCAGTACTCACACTGGATATCCAGGGGTCATTTGAAGTCAGTTCCTTCTATCAGGAGGCTCATCATATGGTGTAGATAGCCTCCATGAAATGGTAACAAAATGAGGCATTACCAGGAAAAATGAAGAATCCTGATCATGTTTGCCTTGGTTCTTTGATGAATAAAACGCTAAGTCATGAGACTGAGCTATTATGTGATGGTCCAGAAACCTACCCCACCCTGTGTCTTAAGTCATTTCAGTTGATTAGTTTTATGAAATATTCTTTGCCTTACTAATGCAAAGAATAAACTTGTATTTCTTCACTGAAAAATTCCCAAGGCATTGGTATTTCCACAGCAGGAAATTCTTCTCTCAGCTTGTACTACCATGTAAGAGGCATCAGATTGCTCATGAATTAACAGGCTAAGAGGTCTTGTCACTTCCTGGTGGGCCACTTTCACAGAGCAGGAGAAGGCACCTGTTACTGTTTGTTGTGTTTCTTGGGATATGGTCCTGAAGGTTTGAGCTTTGCATTGGATTAATGGAAACTGATGTTGAATGGAGTAGAGAGAAAAACCATTGCAGTATGAAGAAGCTGTGGTCTCAGGTGGACGTGCAGAGGGCACCATGGTGAACAAAGGGCTTAGCTGCACTTCCCTCTTCATGCTTGGACTCAGGAAATGCTACTTCATGGGTTGTAGCTACTTGTCAGGCTCATGACTCAACAAACTGAAATATTTGTTAAGTGAGTTTTGGTTGCACAATGCAGGCTGCTCACTCGTGGCACACACGATGCTGAGCTCAATCATCCGCAGGTCAGCTCTGCCTGTTGTGAGGCAGCTAACAGGAGCAGAGATGGGGCAAGAGGAGAACCTGACCCCTGGCTGCAGAGGTCAACAGGATGCCACCAGATGCCGGTCATGCTCTTTTCCTTCTCTGGAAAGTCAGGGCCATGTTCAGTTAATGCAAATGCAACATGGGAAATGATACAAGAGGCTACTTCTTAGTGCCAAAAATTTCCTGGTTTCCTTTATGACAAACATATGGATAGCATTAATTCATGTTGTAGCCTACCTTCCGAACACCACGTGAACCAGTGCCAATGGGAATTCATTTCACAGAAAGAACAAGGTCTGAGACATGAAGCAGGAAGTCAGGACTTACAGCCAGGGTGAGGACACCAGGCACTGTCACTGATGTTCAGTTAGTCTTTTGCATCCTCTGTCCTGAGTGACCAGGTTTCACCCAAGGATCATCTAATCCTGTGAACAAAGGGTCTGTTACTTGAGGGCTGGTCCAATTTTCTTTAGCCAAGCTTCCATTTAGGAAAGAACAAACAAACAAGCAAACAAACAAACAAACCAAAAAATGAAATGAAAACCTATACCTCTCAACCAATAAAATCACTAAAGTGAGAAGGTGGTAGCTATTCATACTCCAGAAGTAAGTTTCACTAAACAAAATGTCCATGGAAAAGTATTTTGCAAGAGGTAGACCAGAGTCCCATGGTCCTACAGGAGTTTATATCTGGCCTTTCGTTCCATTGCTGCACTGTATGAATACGTGGAGTGGACTAGGTAGCTACTCTACCCCTTGGAATATTCTTTGTTGGGCAGCTCCATTTTCCCAGTTAATGTTTAGTCAGACAATTTTTTCCCCACCCAGGATGCTTCTTGGCAGATAGTTATTATCCAAAGATTATTTTGACTGGGCTCTTTGGATATAAGCCATGATGTGAGAAATGCGTGAAAGATCTAGAATTTACTCCCCATGAAACTAGTCATTCTTTTCTGAATGTCCTGGATTGGTGTAGCATTCATTTTCCAAAAAAGTGGTTCTCAGTGACTGGCTTGGAGACTGCTTTTACTGTTCCCACCTCATTTTTGCTCGACGCACCAAGCCCTAATCAATGGTCAAAGTCTGTATTCTGTGTCACGGGGGCTATGAAATGGCCCTGAGTGAGAAAGGAAACCTCTTTACAAGTAGACAACACCTAGAATCAATCAGCTCTCTCTTCATTTTCCATTGAACAAATGGGAAGCTTCGAGTTTATTATATATTATTATTCGAGTATTTATTATTATATATGTATTGTTGGAGCCGGTTAAGGCCTTGATTCTACTTTGGGCCACTCTTAAGTGTACCTGATTATTGTTATTATATTAATGTTATTAACACGCATTCAATTCTAAAAATAGTTGGTGATTCTTCTGTAGCTTACTATATATGCTAGGCATGGACTTAGATACTGGGGTCCCCACAGAAACCTTCCTTTCCTGGAATTAAATTTTTAGTTGCAGAATAGATTGCAAGAAAAGCCTGCCTTATGGTAAAGACTTTTAGTTGTCTCATGAAACAATGAGATAATTTTCACTGGGGGTGACGCGCCATTTGCTGTTCAAAAATGTGGTGAGTTCAATCTCCTTTGTCATCTGTAGCATTCCTCACTTAAAATCCTCAAGGATTATGTGCACTTGGGGCCAGCCATTCCAGTTTTCCGGTGTGGTCACAGCTGTCATGGCAGGTACTGGGCTGGGCTGGCTGAGACATGATAGAAAGGCAGTCACTGGGAAAACAGTACTCTAAAGAGGAAATTTACTTAAAATCAGTACCAAAATCTTCACAAACTTCTACCTTGTAATTTTTTTCCCTTAGGAATTATATGAAATTAGAGTTTTATATAAACATGTTTATTAAAGTCATTATATAGAAAACAAAGAAGAAGTTTGGGGAATCAAGGAAGACATTCCAACGGTCGGGAGCCTGAAGGTGGTTTCTTTGTAGATATAATTCTCCCTGCCTCTGATAAAACAGCCTGTAAACCCTCCACTTTGGTTGCTTTTATGTTCAGTCTCTCTCTCTCTCTCTCTCTCTCTCTCTCTCTCTCTCTCTCTCTCTCTCAAACCAGCATTATGCTATCTAGATTTTAAGTCAGGGTACTGGTGGCATTCTGGGTTTTTAAAGGAAGGTATTACCTATGCCACTATATGTAGCAAGATGTGTAAATTCCTTTTGATAGCACACTTAACACATAATAATGGCTTGATGTGTCTTAGAGAAATAGTGACCTAGAAAGAAGTAATTTCTCAATGAGAAGTTATTCACATGTTTCACATGTGCCACCATGGCTATTCTTTCCAGGGCCCAGACTCAGTAGTAGATACTTTCCAGTGCAGGTTAAGAGATGATAGGAGACAGACAAGTCTTGGTCCACTATTCTTAGCGGTTCTAAACGACCACTATTCTAAACGACCAATGGACAGACCCTGGCTATGCGGACTTTGTGTGAAGTCACAGCCAGTTTCTTACTCATGCTAAATAGACTGTCTCTGTTAAAATAATCCTTTTTGAACATCTGCTGTGTGACAACTCTTTTGTCAAACCCTGGGACTCACCTGTAAATAAAACAAACAGCATCCCTCCTTTAAAAAAGCTACATTTTAACAGTGGCATGGGTAAATGTTGACAGTCTTCAGAGTGCTTGTCTCATAAGATGCTGAACAGCACTCAAGATAAGCAAGGTGCCAGAACTGGGAGGAAACTCACAGAGAAAAGAGAGCCCAGGCAGGAGAGCACAAGAGACTTCCCTCCGCAAATTAGCACTTTAATAATTTCTGTTGAAATGCTCATTTCTTTTTCTATTTTATCATAAAGAATTACATTTAGAAAGCTGGTCCTAGGGGGACTGTGTAAGAAGAATGCTACTTGCTTCATCTAGGATGTTCCATTCGGGCATTAACAAGGGAATCAGTCAGCCAGGCCCCTTCTAGGATAAACACACTTTACTGTGGTTTTTATCCATCCCACTGGGGTGGTAATTCATTTGAGGATATTCTCCTATGTGTCTGGCTCCCATGACTTATCAGTGATTCTTGCATAGTGAACTGAGGGTCTAGAAATGTACATGTATCTCTTCCATGTAGCAGCATTCAGAAACAATGATGCAAACCTCAAGTAATTACTTTCATAATCAATTTTAGTCAAACTTTTCCAGAGAGTGCATAATGTGGTGCAACTCTGCACGATATGAAGCAAGCCCCCTTCGTCAGCTCTGTTCCTTAGCTACTCTGCAAATGACAAACTCTCAGAACTGTAGGGTTCAGCAAAGTAAGCACAAACAATGGAAAGCATTAGAGTAATGTGTCTTATAGATTTGCACAGCATCTGAATTGTTGAATTTTGAGATTACAGTAGAGCAAAGATGCAAAGGGGGAGAGTATTGAAATATACATGGAAGACTTGCTTTGGGATAGGCAACATGCTGCCTTTCTGTGAATCATTATTTATGTAATTTCACACTGATGTTGAAAGGAGAGATTCTTAGACATAGAAAATAGATGGGACTGCAGAGGTGTCACCACAGAGATCCATAGGGATTTAGAGTCCAATTCAGAACTCCTTGACTTCATAATTGCTGCCTGTCCATATCATAAGCTATCAGAGACTGGGGCACCAGGAGGGATTTTAGAACTACAAAAATACACAGAAAATAAGTATCCTATTCCTCTTTCTTCCTCTTCTTTCTTTCTCTTCTTCTTCTTCTTCCTCTTCCTCCTCCTCCTTCTCCTCTTCTAAAACAAGGTTCTTTTGGCTTCAAATCTTTTTGAAAATAGAAAACTAACATATTTTCAAGGATCATTTGTACACTTCAAAAAGAGAAAACTATAATAGAAATCTGTGGTGAAGATGTAAGGATTTGTGTTAAAACAATGTATTTACATAAAATACTGTTTAGCAAAGAAAAATAGTATTCATTTATCTACTTATTGATTGGTTGATTTTAATATTAATTGGTTGAACCCAGAACTTCCACACACTACCTCTGAATTAACTCCCCAGCTTGACTGGCAACCTTTCTTTTGGTTGTCATCCCAGTCTAGTCTCAAAGTTGAGGCAAATCCTCCTGCTTCAGCATCTTGAGTTTAAATGTGTGCTACCATGCTCAGCAGTAGGACCATTTATTCATGAAGGAGACTAACTTCTCCAACTCTTATAATGTTAACTACCAATATTAATATTGGGTCAGTGCTTTCCAATGGTCTCAGTCTCTCCAGCTCTGTGCCGAATCTGGGGGTGGGGGGGCTAACAGTTCCCCACTTAGAGAAGAAGAAAAAGAAACTGATATCACAGGGATAGAGTTCAAGACCTGGGAAAGCTGCCTTCACGGATGGATGGCCCTCAGGGGTCTTTGCTATGAGTCAAGACAGTCACAGTGGAACACATTCACCAAATATCTGATGAAAACTCTGGAGAGGTGAGGCAAGATTTCACCAGATCATGTCCTTCCTGATAAGATCTGACTCAGTTGTCCTTCATTTGCATCTTCACCTTAGGTGAATAACCCTGAGCCCAGCAGCAGAGGGAGGAACATTTTGTCTTCTTGCCAGGACACGGAATGGTGTTGGCGTCACGATGAAAAGGGAAATGAGTTCTCTGACTACATTTCAGGAACAAACCTGCCAGATTACCAAGAATTCTTGAATTCCAGTTCGTGATCTGTCATGGGCAGGATGACAGATTGCTCCCAAGTGGGATGGACACTTGGAAGCTTTTGAAAACTTTGTAAAGAACTTTCTTATTTTGATATGTTTTGATCTGGGGGTAGATATAAGGACACACACATATATGCACAAACACCCCCCCCAACACACACACAGACAGATAGACACACCTGAATTGTAAAAATTTTTCACTTAACTTAGTTTTGTTTACTCATAGTAACAATGAAAGGATCTATTCCTCTTACTCCTCTTCTTCTTTCTTCTCTTCTTCCTCTTCCTCTCTCCTTCTCCTCTTCTAAAACAAGGTTCTTTGGCTTCAAATCTTTGAAAATAGAAAACTAACATATTTTCCTGATTATCATTGCACACCTTAACTTATATCAACTTAATTCTGGTTTTCTTTTCTTTTCTTTTCTTTTTTTTGAGACATGGTTTTCCTGTCTAACAGTCATCCTGGCTGTTCTGGATCTCACTTTGTAGACCAGGGTGGCTCTGAACCCACAGAGATCCACCTACCTTTGCCTCTTGAGTGATGGGATTAAAGGAATGAGCTACCATGCTTGGCAACTTAATTCTTTGTAGGGCTGGGTTTTTGGTTTTATTTTTATTAGTATACTATGGAGTAGGTATGAGCGGAGCCACTACTCCATAGACCGGCAAAGATGTGGGCAGTAGAACTCAGGTCTGCACTGAAGCCAAGGTTTAAAAATGAGATAGTTGTCAGCCCAGGCAGGATATCTGACAAAAGTGTTTGTTCCTCAGGGCTATGCTGTAACTTTCAAGAAGGGAGTTTAAAATGCATATGAAATGGTCCAACTGTCCTTGGGAACAGGAAAGAGATGGGTGTGCAGCAGAAGACAATGTCTAGAGAGGCAGGAGCTCCGTTCGTGAAAACAAGGACAGATGTCTATTCTCCATCATTCTTGCTTTATCCATAATCAGGATCAGCCTCGACTCCCAGATGTTTAAAATGCAGAGTGAGCTACTCTTGTTCTATTATTTTTATATTTATTTATTTATTGTTTATTTATTATGCACGTGTTGGTGGTAAGGATTCATGCAAGCCATACTGTGCCTGCGAGGTCAGAGGACAACTTGCAGGAATCATTCCTATCCTAATATCTGATTCCGGGGGATTGTACTTAGGTCATGAGACTTGGAAGCAAGAGCCTTTTCTGCTGAATTATCTTACAGAGTTTGCAGATAAAATAAGACACATGGTTCTAAAGGAAATGTTGAAATAAAAAATAAAAACAAAAACAGAAACAGAAATCTGGAGCTGTATCTTTGTTAGTAGCATGCTTGCCAAACGTGTATGAAGGTATAGAATTGACCCTCATTTTGTTCCTCAGTCGTTAGTCCTTCATTACAAAACAGAACAAAACAAAACAAAACAAAGCAAACAAAAGCAAAAAGCAGGCAAGGTGGCATGAGCCTTTAGAACCAGGCTTATGAGTTCAAGGTCAGCCTGGGCTGCATAGAGTTTGAGTACCTATGACTCGATGTTTGAAAAGAAATATCCTCCTATCCTCTGAAACAATCACAAAGCATACACACAAAGCACACAAACTTGAGAGAGGGAGGAAAAGTTTAAAAAGGAACTAAACACTCTAGCTGTTTGTCAACCTTTACAGTTAGATCATGATGTCAGAAGGAGAAGTCATCACTTTTTGCACTTTCTAGGACAGAATCCGGGCAGAACAGTTGACACATAGAATTCACAATGCTCATGTCTTCCTAAGCAGAACCAACTTCTAAATCATCACAATAAATGCTGCCTCATGATGGTGCCAATAGCGTGCCAGAGAAGAGGATGTTGTTTTCATGTCTGCCTGTCTTCTGTGGCAACTTCCTGAAGAATGACCAATACTCACACTTACAAATAACTAACATGAGTGACAGTGCTCATTGCTACTCTGAACCTAGTCTAAGCTGACTTAAGAGTAACTCTCTGGGGACATCTTGGGGACAAGCTAGTTCAATGGAAATTTCCAGTAATCTATGAGAGTGACCTAGCTAAAACTCTTAGTAATAGAGAATACAGAGCTTGATCTGGTCATTTTCTGTAACTAGGCAAGACTTCCAGTGGAGGGATTGAGAAACTAACCCAGCCATGAAACCTTTGACCTACAATTTGTTCTTTCTACAAGATGTGTTGAGGTAAAGGTGGCACAGAAATTCTGAGAGAGGCCAACCAATGACTGGTTAAGCTTGAGACCCATGCCAGATAAGGAAGCCCACATCTCACACTGCCTGGAGGGCCAGGACTGAGAGACTAGATAGCGAAGAGACCTAGAATAGAGCCAAACACAATGGCAAAAAACATTAATGAAATCAATCTTAATGATATTCTGCAGACTCAAGATTGATGCCTAGCCCAGTTGTCATCAGAGAGGCTTCACCCAGCAAGTATGGAAACAGATGCAGAGATCCATAGACAACAGTAGGTGGAGCTTGAAGAAGGGGAGGAAGGATTGTAGGAGCCACAGGGGTCAAGGACACCACAAGAGAACCAAAAGAATCAATTGACCTGGATTCACAGGGGCTCATGGAGACTGAACTGTCAACCAGGGAGCCTGTATGGGACTGACCTAGGCCCTCTGCATACATATTTCAGTTGTATAGTTTGGTCTTTTATGGGACTCCTAACAGTGGAAACAAGGGCTGTCTCTGGATCTTTTGCAGGCTTTTGGGACCCTTTTCCTCATATTCGTTGTCTTGTTCAGCCTTAAAATGAGAGGAGGTGCCTAGTTTTATTGCAACTTAATTTGCCATGTTTGGTTGTTATCCCTGGGAGCCTTCATTTTATGAGTATAAATGGAGGAGCAATGGATAGGGGGGGTGGAGTGAAGAGGGGAGGTAGGGGGAGGGACTGGGGGTAGAAGAGGGAGGAGAAACTGCAGTTGGGACATTAATAATGATAATAATAGTAATAATATAAAACATTTTAAAATAATTGAAGAAATAATACTGCAATAATTATAATTTATCAAATGCCTACTATACACTGCTCATACCACATACATATCCACCTACTGTACAATCCATCCTTCATTAACAACCTTTCCACACAAGAAACCAGAGGCTCTGTAATTAAAAAATATATATATACAGTCTGAAGGTTGCTCTGTGATGAATGCGTCACATTCAGAGTTGAAAGCCAGAGCGATCTGATCATCCAGTGTACACTCATGGTGCATTCCCAAAGACTCACTGGGCCACCATTTTATTTTTGAGTGTGTCTAGCCTCTCAGACACGGCTTCACATGCTTTCTTCCCCCTTCCCTTCCTTTCCTTACAAGTATGTCCACCCTCTTCCTTTCGAATGCAGACTGAGGCTGCCAGCACTCAGCAAAGCAGACACTGAAGCAGGTCTTCAGGCTGTCTGGATTAAGACTCTTGGTTTCCATATTTGTACTTTGATATGTCACTACGCGTTTCTGCAGGGAACTGAGATTTTCAGATTCTCTTTCTTACAGCTGTCACTGCGGTAGGAATATGTTGGTTTTGTGTTAATTTTTTACTGACATTTTCACATTCCATTCTCAACACAGCCCTGTGAAGTGGTAACCTTTAGCCTCCTTGTGCCTATGAGAATCTTTTGGGGAAGACAGACTAAGAATTTTGGTCAATATCATACAGAGGATGTCAGACCCATGGGTTTTATTCTTTATGCATCCACCTGCAAAGCCTAAGTTACTTTTATTATACATTATAGCACACTGCCTATTATCTGAATGAAATTCTGCTTCTCTTGCAGCTTCAGGTTTGTTCAGAAGCCTCCTGGCTGAAATGATTAAGAAGAAATAGGAATATTATGCTTCAGAAAATGAGATGCTGAAAGTGTCAAAAGTAGGCTAATTATGTAGGTATGTTTGCGTTCTGAAGAGACAGAAGTTTGATACTTCGGTGTCATAATTCAAACAGAGAAAGGATGTGTGTAAAGACAGGTTTGGCAGATCTAGTGGCTGTCGAAGATAATCACAAGGAGTCAATATTAGAATCAGGGCAACCTGAGTTGGGAAGGCTAGTGGCTAACTTTCCGTGATGTGTGTCTGGCATTATTTCTCTTTCTGATAAATGCTTTCCCACTGAGTTATTTATGGCATGTTGATGTTTTATTCCTTCAGCAGTACAGTGCCTGCTGATATGAATTTGCTCTGAAAACACAGTTCAGAAACACTAATAGATGGTTCACAAATGTTCTCCTTGGAGGCACATTTACTTATTTTCCTAAGAACTCAGAATTGAAGGTACTGACAATGACCATTTTCTGCTTGAAGTATACCTAGTTTGTGGATTGCCTCAACCAACTCTTGCAGGATAACGTATCATGTGGGTCCGTGTTTTGCCCAGCTGCTAAGTTACTAGGCAGATGAAATGTGGAGATGCTAGACTATGTCCACCCTATGTTGCAGCTGTCAAGTGCTGGGCTTGAGTGAACCACCAAGACACCCCCGTGGGAAGGCAAAGCTGGGGTTCCCTGACTCCTGTGTATCCAGTCACCTCTGGAAAACCACACAGAGGAGTTGGGAATGAAGGATTGGGGGGGTCCATGGGCCTGCAATGAGGACTCAGGACCAGGGGCTCCCAAACTCCTGCAATCCAGGTGCCACTGAGTCACAAGAACAGGTCATGGAGTTGGGGGTCCACAGACTAAGGATGACTAAGAGCCCAGGGCCAGGGAAATATGAACTCCTGCCTAGCTCATTGACAGATGATAGTCCTTAGCTTAGTGGCAGTTGTCTGGGAGAGCATAGAGGGTCTTCTATGGGAGGCTTAGACACCACAGCTTGGTAGTTGAAGGCCTTCTCCATGCTCCCCAGGACAGTTCTTGATGAAAGAGATAGTCCTTGGTTCCAAACTGTTTATTGATTGCTCATCATGGAAAATGGGTATGTATTATCTTCTCAGGGTGAACCAGAGATTAAATACCTTTTGCAGGAAGGGATGTCCGAGAAGAGAAGCTTATTAGCTAAGCTCTCAGGGCCTCTGGATACTCCATTAGCATGGAGAACTCTGTTCTGAGCTAGATGACTGACATAGGGAGTGTGGTCATGTGTTCCAGGTCAGGACTTTAGTAAGGAACAGGGAGATGCCTACTGTCCCATATGGGTGTCTGGGAGTTGGGGACTCAGACCACTCAACTGTACCGAGTTTCTTGGCACAGTCCACTATCCCATAACTCCTCCTTTTCTTTTTTATAAGGAGAGGTGTCATGGAGTGATTGTCTCTTATGTTATTTGTAGTAAAATTTGGTGGGTGAGGTGTAAGCATCAAATAACACAATTCAAGCCAGAGAGCTTCAAGGTGAGGCTGGAGATAGGGTTATTTGGTTTTTTTTTGTTTTGTTTGTTTTGTTTTTGTTTTTGGACAGGGTTCTCTGTGTAGCCCTGGCTGTCCTGGAACTCACTCTGTAGACCAGCTGGCCTCGAACTCAGAAATCGCTGCCTCTGCCTCCAAGTGCTGGGATTAAGGCAGCACACCAACGCCCGGCAAGACTAGGGGTTATTGAACCGATTCATTGTTCAGTGGATTGTACATTTGTGAGGGTATTGACATCAGTTTTACATAGACATCATGTAAGTTTCCCCAAGTTCAGTAGCCATTAGGCTCAGGCAAGAGAGTTCATCTGTTGTTGGAAGGTCCCAAGTCTGATGTCTGTGAGTCTCAGCTATCTCTGTGAGTCTCAGCTCTGTTTGTCTGGAAAGTCTCCAGGCAGATGATGTGTCTGGACAAAGACAACTTTACTGCCCAGGCAGATCCAAGAAGATCTGACCTGTTTTGTGCTTTTCTCATTTGTAGAGATAAACCTGTAGAGTAACCCGAGTAGCAGAACCCCAGCAGGGGATGTCTGTACAGGGTAGTTACTGTATGTTAAGCCTGTAACAGTTTCTTGGGAGCACATTGGTGGTCTCTTGTTATGGTCCTAGATAAAAGGCAAGGGTGTTTGAGGTAGTTAGTCCTGGAAGGAATCCTCTAGATTGGGAGTTACCTTTGTTGTATTAGGGAAAGCAGAGGGGAGAGTTGAGGATTTATCTGCTTTAGGAAGCTGAGGAAGAAAATACCATGTTAATTGGGATAGGCAGTAACAGCTTGTCTGTAAAAGAAAACTGGTTGTTAATTAAGGATCAAATAATGGCTCTTAATGAAGTTGGTTTGATCTGTCGGAGTAGATTAAATACGATTTTTGAAGTTTAAAAGAAATTTTAAACAGATTGAAAATTTTTAGGGCAATTTTAGGTTGGAAGAAGCGAATGAACATTGTTTCAGGTATTCCTGTTAGGGAGAAAAAGAAACATTTAAATAAAGAAGCCTGGGAATTTTTGGTTAAAAGGCATGGACATTTTTTTTTTTTTTTTTTTTAGGTGTTCCTGTTAGAAAGATAAACGAAGAAGTCTGAAAATTTTGGAGTTAAGGAGTGATTTTTTTTTTTTTCTCGAATTCTCAGCAGCAAGATCGTATCTATTGTCCTTGCCTGCGAGGCTCTTTTTGCCTAGGTGGAGTCGGGGAGGGGCCTGCTCTGCCACACTGAGGCTGTGTTTTTCTGTTTTAGCAGGCAGGTCTCCGTGCTACATCCGGCGCCTCCCACCCCACCTCCTCCGCTGCTTGTTTTTCTTGGCCGATATTGCTAGAAGGTGGAGATGTATTGCTTTTTGTATTCTTTAAAAGTACGGCGGAAAGAAAAGAAGCATAGGAACTTGGTGGCATCATATAGGCAGAGCCGGGAGAGTGACAGGCAGCACCCACATTCCTGCGCATCCACCTCTCTAGCCCCAGTGGCAGCAATGGGTGGGTAGTGGAAAGAGTGAGCACCCAGCTCTGTCATGTCCCCCCTGCACTTTAGAATCTCTTACATTTATTTATCTGTCTTAAAACTGGCCAAATTCTTGGGGAACCACAAAACAAAATGTGAGAATAACACATGAGCAGACAGATGTCCAGCAGGCAGAAGTCAGCCGAAGTGAACACCACGTTCACGTTGAAGGCAGTTAGAGATCACTATAGCCCTCACTGGTGACATGCCCCTGTCCTCAAGACAACCATCTTAGCTCACCGAAGGCTGTGATTTTAAAGTAACACACGCCTGAAGTTTGACTGTAAATATACAAAATGTAAGGGAAAACATGATGCAAAGAGATCATGGCTAATACTTTGAGAAACCTCAACTTTCCACACAGGATTTGATGAGGAACTTTAAGGATGAAGTCATCTACTTAGACCATTTCTCCAAATAAGACTACAGTTTGGAGGTTCCTCACACAATTCATCACTGGGGACACGTAAGAGTCACTAAAGAACAGACCACCTACTTTAGTAGGTGGGAATCCGGTGACTTTTGCAAAGTCATGGACCAGCTGAGCAAGTCAGCACTCTCTGGTGAGGCTAATTTACATTAAAGGAGAGAAGTTGAATGCAATCATTTTACTACATTATCAACTTTTAGCACTAAACAGACTTTATTATTTGTGATTTATTTGGTCTTCTGGGCATGCGCAAGGTATTTTAACAGTCAAGAAGTTTATCAGTGCCTAACACCTCAGTCAGAGAAAAGTGGCAGATTATAACTGGAAGGTAGCTCATAGACAACATGCTGAATCCGTAACAGGTCACAGGCTAAGATTCCTCCAGAGATACAGCTCTGACACACAGCTCATTTCTTCTGCTAACAACTTCATGTGTAGAGACTTTGTATGACTTGGTAGGTAGAAACTCATTATCCCACAAATATTTCTGAATCCTTGAATGGGTGCTTGGATCACACCACAAAAGCCCATCCTGAGGGAAAACTGAAGAACACAATAATGTAAGATACTTACAGCTCTCAGCCCCAACGTGGTACTGAGTACTTCAGAGGCAATTGCTGCTTATGTGTAATTAAATTGCAAGCAATGGGGTGAGCTTTTTTGTTAGGGTTCATGAGAGGGAGAAAGAAAGGGTCAGCATTGGTGATTATTGGTTATCTTGGTGTTCCAGAATCTAAATACGATAGAACTTTAAAATAGTCTAAAAGAAAGAGGTTTCAAAAAACATTTCTAAATGTTCATACTATGCACACTCAGACAAAGAGTGCATACACACCTTTTCGACAGTTTGTCCCAGTGTGTGAGCCTGGCACACTAATACAGTTTCTTTATGAAGCTGCTCTGTTCTCTCGCACTGTCACCTTAGGCAGGCAGCGTGGATGAATAAGAGAGATTTGGATCATGACTTGGGAGAGCCTTGCAGGGCATGGCCTGTTGCTCAGATGGCAACATCTGGAAACAGATCTCAGAGTTCAGGCTCCGCCTCTGGCTCCTTGTGGGCCTGCTGAGAGATGATGGTGTAACCTCTGCTTTAGAGGCTTTTTTTGCAAGAGGGATAACAGTACCAGCTCCATGGGTGACGATTTAAGGATTGAAAACATGGAAAGCGCTAGGGATAATTTGACCAAGGTGGAAATATGTTGTTAAATATGCTTTGCTGTAATCCGCTCAAATTCTTCTCATTTGATAGCCTACAAAAGTAAAATCTCCAGGATTCAGTGAAATTTTTACAGTTTGAAGAACAGAACTTTCTCTAGTATGGGTTTAAGCCCATATAAATGTCAATGAACTCCTCAGTATTGTAATATTGTCTGGTACCCACAGCTTATTTTAGACTTTGGGAGAAAAATAGCATTTTTTTTCATAATAATGTGATTTTAGTCTGACTTATGATGTAGGGTCCTTTTAGGGCTAGATTTAGAAGCCAGATGCATATGTAATGTCTGTGTGGTCTACAGTTAGGGGAACTGGGACTGCCCCATGACTAAATTATCCACCCCCAGACTGATGTCTGCAATTCTTACTTTCTGTTGAAAAACATGTTATGTTTGTGTATTAAAGAGAAAAGAGGATATTTTCTTTACCCTTTAAAGGCTCTTATATTATAAAAGAGAAGAGGAATAAAGAAGTTGTGGGTCCTAGGCAGGCACTCTAGGGACAGCATGGGACACAGGGTGCAGGAATCCACATTAGGCCTTCCCACCAATGTTCTTTTTGGACAGCCCTAGTCAAACATTTGTGATGGAATGTATGAGTCTTGCTATTTTTATGGGGTATCAAACCATACACTGGAGCCAATGCAAAAGACAGAATACTGAAATAGCACAGCTCTGTCTTCTCAGGAAGACAGAAAATTAACACCCCACCCGCTAACTGCAGCAAGCAGTCAGGTGCTACAGAGGTGAGGGGAGGAGGGTTATATGGGAGACCATCATGGTTGGCTGTTTCTTCTCTGCGTCACAGCAGAGCTCCTCCAATAGGCCAGGCAGAGAGCTGCTGGGTAAAAGCTTATGAGCCCATAGAAGAGTGACATTCTTCTCAGATCGTTTGTCTTCACTGAAAAGTTCAAGAAACATTTTTGTACTTGATAATTTTTTCCTACTTATTTTCACACACCAGGAAAGATTCTTGTATACATTGATAAAATATCTTAGACCCACAAAGGTTGGAATCCCACTATCTGGAGCTGGGGTGCATGGGAGAATGCAGTCACACACATACAGTTGTTATAGTTGATGTCTTTATCCATCATTGCCATTGAATCCCATTCAAGGCTGCAAATCACGGTCTGCGAGGAAGCAGGGATGGTAGGTTCTTCCTCCATATAATAGCTACAGCCTGTTGGCAGCTAATCCCATCTAGATCAATGGCTGACAGAAAAAGGAGTGAGTTAGGAAATTTTAAGTCCAAGTAGGAAATCTATGGTGACCGAAACCTTGTAGGGGACCCAGTTCTTTCACGTATCCCCAATATGATGTCTTCCGGATTTGAGATCCAATATTTACAGGTTTATTTTTTTAATATTTGCAACATAGCAAACATAATAATCACTCTGGAAACAAATACACTGGACTTCAGTTTAAGTCTTCTCCCTCCACATTACTTTCATAGGTACACAAAAGACACCAAACAACCATAAAAGAATAAAGGAAAGAAGAGATAATAACAGAAAGGGGGGAAAAATCCAAGATGTTATGGGTCATTGCTAACCTGTGATGTTGAACCTGACATGGTGAGACTCATTGTCTACCCTTCAATGGTTGCTTTGTTGGCAACCTCATTCTGCATCCAAACAGAAGAGGGGAAAACAGACTTGAAGGAGAAGAGGTTGTGTGTGTGGGAGGGGGGAGGAAATCAGGTGAGAGACTAAATTCGCTTGAAAAATAAAAGTGTGGGCACAGTCTGTCTTTGTCCTGCTCCACAAGACATGGGACAAGAGTGTACCCTCGATGATCAGATGTTAGAGTTGTATCATAGTGATACTATGCTTTATTTCCCCTTTGGCCACAGGAAAGTGTAATTTTTATGAGCTTTGGGTGAAATAATATTTATGAATTACAAATACGAACTTTATGTTTGAGGTAACGCTGATATCACCATTAATGGATATTTAATAAACGTTAACTCGGTGGATGAATGCCAAATGTCAAATGGCAAGTTAATGTCAGAATACAAAGAACAAGAGTCCGGTTATGACCATATTCTAGGAATGCTCACGGCTTGCTTTTACGCGTCTGTATTTTGGGAAGCTAATCTTGTGTGATCAGATCACCAAAACTTCAAAGATAGAGTTTTGTCACTTTTCAGAGAAATGTTTCATTTTTGATATTATATAATTTTGACCAATTGTTTATATAAAATATTTGTATACTTATATATAGCTTTTTCTTGGTCTCTGGGCTCCAACCAGGGTGGGATAATGCCAATGCTAATGAGAGCGGTTTGGAGCTGATACTCAGAATGGCCCACTTTCTGCCACAGAGATAGGCTACTGCTCCTGAGACTTTGCTTGCTGTTTTTGACAACTATCATATGTTTAGTAAAAGGCTAGAATTTAAGAAAGAGCCACCAGTATGATTCCAGGTAAGTCATCTTCTGCTATTTCAACTGGAAAAGAAAAACTTTACCATCTTATGTTTGTAGGTTGTATGGGTAATAGATAAAAACTAATCTTAAATGTGTCTGTGATCTAATCTGTGTTTGTCTCTGGTGGCATGTGTTGTTTAAAAAAAGAAAAACGGCGGCGGCGGAGGGTTCCAGGAGGAGAAGTTTATTTAGGGCAGAGGGAAGAGAGGAGAGGGACAGCAGAGAAAGGTGGAGGCCATGACCACGTGGAGGGGGTAGGGGAAGGGAGAAAAGGGAGACGGGAACCTGCAGGCAAGCAGGTCAAGGGGCAAGAGAGCAACAGCATGAGTGTTTTTAAATCATCCCTGAGTTGTTGGTCATCCAAGAGGCCAGGTCCCTCTTACCATCACATTTCAGTTTGTCCTCTGACATAATCTGCATGTTTTAAGTCATTTTTGACTTGGCTAGTAAGGAAAAAACCATTTGAAATTAGGTAGGTGCAATAAAGGTAGACAATACTCATTAAAACTTATGGGTAAGTGTGGGTAATTGTGCGGTTGTTTTTGGTACTGGGAAGAAAATTTAGATCCTAATGGGAAAGATCACCTAAATCACTAGAAATTTCTTTTATAGGGCTCTTCAAAACCATGGAGCCAGCATGAATCCTTTTATTTGCGTATACTGCAAAACTTGCTAAAAATTCGTATTGAAATCACTACTATATAGTTTTAAAAGATTTATTTTATTTTTAACTACGTATGTGTGTATATCTGTCTGGTTACCTGCACATGTAAGTGTAGGTACCTACAGAACTGAGAAGAGAGTGTCAGATCCCTTGGAGCTGGAGTCTTAAGTGGTTGTGACCCACATGACACGGGATGACACTGGTGCTGGGAACTGAACTTGGGTCCTCTGAAGGAGCAGTACATCTGCTTAACCACGAAGCCCATTGTCCAGTCCCAAATATATAATTAATAGCACATAGTATTTATAAATTACAAATACAAACTTCATGTTTAAAGTAATGCTGATGTCTCCATTAATGGATATTTAATAAATATTAACTCGGTGGATAAAGGTCAAATGTCGAAAGGCAAGTTAATGTTAGGACGCAAAGAACAAAAGCCCTGTTATGACCATAGCATTCCTTAGAAGAAATGCTCACAGCTTTCATATATAACAGTTCAACATGTGAAGATGAAGTCAGGTCACTTGAGAAAAACAGGACTTTGGTTTTTTGATTCATGCTTAAGCTGAATGAACAGCCTTTCCCCTAAATTTGGTAGCTTAGAATGGATAGTAGATGTGACCAGTAGGATAACTGATAGACTAGAATTTTTCCCATAAGAAGCTTGTATTAAGTTACATTCAGAGGAGGCTTTTGCTGTCTATGACATTGGTTTTTTTTTCCCCCCCAACATTCTATTCTGCCTTTCTTGCATTCTACAGCTCTGCCAAACACAAATAATTTTCATGAAAGACACTTTATCAGAATGTTGAGATAAAGCTCACAGAACTCCCCTCCTCTCCTCTCTCTTCTTTGCCACTCTTCTTGGTGACTCCTGATAGCTAATGAGAAATCTTTAGGGAGGTGGAAATTACCTTTAGGCAAACAAGGCCTTCTAATTGCTCTCCTTGAGACATTGTCAATGGAAAATTCACTGAAGAAAAGGGGACTTAGAGGGAGATTTCTCAAATCCTTGGGAAATTCCACTTGTGGTCAAGGAGTTCATCCCCATGACTCCTGGGGTATGACAGCAAATGATATTTCACAGGACTTCGGACTGATTCATGCTGTAAGAATCTGAGACTGGGTTGGAGCCTTTGGAAATAAGCTAACCATCAATAGTTTCTGGGCTAGAGATCTCAGGAGGGAGCTCTTCTCTTCAGCACATTTACATTTCTTATTTATCTATTTATTTATGTATTGCAGCACCATGCATAGACCCCAAGGTCTCAGGTATGCTATGCAAGCACTTTCCAGCTGAACTACTCCCCCAGACATTGGAAGAGCCTTGTAACTTACCTTGTGTGAGGACTTTAGGAATGAGACACTGCTACACAGATGTTGCTATCCAGAAGTCAGGGAGAGACACCAGAAATCATTTATGAAAGAGCACATGGGGGAAAAACAAAGACCCGTCTGTCCCAGGACATTGATCATCAGGTCATTTATGGCCTTGCTAGAAGGGCTGATTCTGGAGAGCTCTAGACTTCTGTAACAGGTTGTAGGAGCAGAGCCCAGTAACTGGCCTGTGTGTGTCCCATGAGCCTGCCAGCTGCTCCTGATGCACAACAGAGCCTGAAGTAGTGCTGGGCTTGAGGGATGGTTTGCAGACCTTAGCCTACCCGAGCCAGGTGGAGAAGGTTGAGCTGTGTTGAGGAAGGCGTGTGTCTTGGACATTTTTAAAGAATCAGTATCGAGAATTAGAGATGGGAAGAAGTGTCTCAGAAAGTGTGCACACATTTTGAAAAGGTATAGGGAGGAAGAGAGGACAGGGAGGAGCCTGTGGAGATTAAAAAGCTCTATGGGGAGAAGGATGCTTGACTGGCAAGGATCATAAATGATGTTCTAAAGACCATGACAATGATTAGACTGAAGGCTGCATGACTAATAATCACAGATATTAAAAAACTATAAATAGAAATATTGGATAATAGCAAATGCTGCCGAGAGAAGGAATACAATAAGCCAAAGACCTCATTGCATGTCTGACATCCCAGGCTTGATATATAAACTAAACACAGTCTTCTGGAAAGAATATGTCAACCTGTTTCTCTAGGTGGTGAGATTACAGATAATACTTCCTTATTACAGTTTTGTTACTTCTTTGATGTACTATACTGAAAAGGTTTCATAGTTTAATTAGAAATTCAAAGTTAGGGAGGAAAAGGGGAAGAAACAAAAGGAAAAAGAGAGGGGGGATGAATGAAGAGTCATAGCTGAAAACAAATTGGGATAATACATACGAAATCAGGATGGTTCTGGGGACCCTGGAGGGAGGAGGCTGGCTGTGAGCCTCCCTGCCTGACCACTGGTTTGGTCATTGCATTGACAGGAACTGGACATGCTAGGCTGGGGAGATGACTCGGCACTTAAGAGCTGACACTGCTCTTGCAGAGGACATGAGTTCAGTTCCCACAAACCACATTGGACAGCTTACAACTGCCTATAACTACAGCTTTAGAGGATTGGACATCTGCTTCTGCCCTCCATAAGCATCCTTACACATGTACACATGTGAACATGTGCACACACATATGCACACATGCATGCACACACACTTCTGCACAGCCAAAAATAAAAATTGGGATTTTTTAAAAACCATCAATGACAGGACATGTGTAAGGTTGCTGAGTCTGCCACGTTAGATGGACACTCTTCTGGCAAAACTGTGCTTGTGTCTGACTCCCAGCCTCCATCAGAAGCCAGGCTCCTCTGCACTGACTCAGACTTTAATGATATAGTTATAAAGATGCGTTGTCAGCTTGAGTGCATTGGAACAAAGTGGTGATAAGAGCCCATTCCAGGATGGCCGCACTAGCTCTCTCTCTCTCTACCTTTTATTACAAACTATTTCTCTGCCATATAATACATGAACGCATGCTCTCCAAACTTAATGAATAACAACACTGTAAGAAACCTGTGGGGTAATAAGACATACTTGTCAGGCATCTGAGAGTGAGAGAAGAGACTCTGTATAGTGGCAAGTAATGACGGAGGATTTTGATGCTCATCGGAGGGAGCAGTGGCCAGAATTCCAGGAAATAATAATAATAATAATAATGTGCACTGTAATTTATCACTGTACTAAGAAATTTACAAGGATTTTGTAGCCCCTGTAGTAATCATATCTGCCTTTAAAGATGTCTTAGTTTGAAAATGGGAGAAACTGAAGCCTCAGACACTGGGAGAGTCTCCAGTGTCAGGGGAAGAAGAAAATTTCTATTCTCAAGTTGGTGCTGAGAGCGCTGGAGACAGATGGTGGTGGCGATTGTCGCTGGTTCCACAACAATGCCAGCACATTTACTAAAGTATGTACTTTTAAGGTGGTTAAGATGAGAGATATATGTTGCTTATCTTGTGTGTGTGTGTGTGTGTGTGTGTGTGTGAGTGTGTGTATATGTGTGCGCACATATATGTGGGCACATGTGGAGGTTGGCAGTCAACTTTAGACTTCATTGCTTAGTAGACAGCCACCTTATTTTCGGAGGCAGAGTCTCTCTTTTTCTATAGAGCTCATCAGTTATGCTAGTTTGGCTCACTCCCCACCGTGTGCGGTGCAGCCGTGATGTCTAGTGGTCAGCGTCGCCATCTTCCAACCCCTCCCTCTAGCCTTACCCTTTCCTAAGCCCACACTCTTCTCTCAACATCGAGAACTTTCTCAACAGCCTTCAAGGATAAGTACGAATTCTCCAAAAGCTTTGGGGAATCTGAGTGTAGGGGACAATCCTTGTCATATAGGGAGTTCTATGCATTACACACCTCGCTACACAGAAAAACAGAAGAGGAAGCGTCAGAAATGCGTTTCCAGAATACAGGAGAAGCCTGAGGCCTCACCACGAGGTCCGGCTGGTACTTCCACTGCATGAGATGCTCCTGACTCCATGCTGTACACGGAGAAACTGGGAAGGGGGAAAACATTTGAAATGTAAATAAATCAAATAACCAAAAACATGAAAAAAAGAGAGAAACTTTCTGAAGCTTCGTTGTGCTTCCTATTTGGTAAATAAACATTTTTCTTCAATTTGTTTAATGCCTCTGAGTGTGTATTACTTCTTGTCTACCTTCTCCCCTCTAACACTGCAGCTTACGGTGCCATTACTTTCCAAACCTCACCTTCCCCTCAGGGAAAGGAAGTTCATGGAAGGTTCATCCACCAGCTTAGGAGCAAACAACTTTTCTGTCTTTTAAAACTTCACTAGGGCTTGTGGGCAGTGGTTTCCGCCTTCCTGGTTTAAGAACCACAAAGAGGGATTTCGTTTAGTAAGTAGTGTGGGAAAATCAGGAAGGTTATAGTGTAGATGATTGTTGTGATGAATAATAATTCATCCCACATGGGAGAATCAGCCCGCTAAACAGCAGAGGGGTGTAGCGGGAGATATTTAAAATCAACCTCCGGTCAAGCAGACTATCTAAGCTGCAGTGGCTCTGCCTAACTCAGCCGCCATGTTTCTCGGCCGGAGGCATGTGCAGGGCAGCTAGAAACGGCCTGCCAGAAACACTAGCCCTGCCACCCATGAGATGTCAGCATCGGAGATGATTCTGCCCATCTTCCACACTGTCTCCGAAAGGCTGGCCATTGCCCACACCATCCCGGTATCCACACGGGCCCAGTAGGAAAATGAGACTCTACTGCTTAAATTATCCAAAAGCTTATATGTTTGATAATGATCCGTAACAAGATGCCCATACAATCAGAAGTGTAACCCAATACCCAACCTAGATATACCAACTACCTTTGACTGCTATAGACACGTGAACATCCGCCTCCATGGTCCCTTCTCTCTCAGTTCTCTCCATAGCTCCTTCTCTTCCTTCTCCTCTTCTCCTCCTTACTCCTCCAACCTTAGCTCCTGTCCAACCTGGAAGTCTTATTTGGGACCCCAAGTTAAAGAAGCAAGGTTAAAAAGGTTTTCGTCACTCTCCTCACCATAAATTTGGGAGAACAGTTGACCCTGTGTCTAAAGCTGTGCACAGTGTGAGTTGTTTTATTAAAAATTTGCTTCCCTTTTATGTGAAGTGATAGTGTAGGGTTTTTCTTGAATCACTTGTCTGTTTGGGGATCTGAAGAGATTATGAAGGATGAACACCAAACCTCCTATCTGCCAGGGTTTCCCATCGCTCTGGCTTTAGCAGAATTCCCAAGAAGACTGCATCAGTTGGTGGCGTGATTCACTTTTAAGTTTTAAAAACTTTTGAATAAGGAGAACAAAACATTATCTACAGACTGATTTTATGCAATATGAATATTCTCTTTTTCAACTTTATTCAACTCTGTATTCATTTCTACTTCCTTTCTTGAGGACCTCAAAAATATTTTATTTGAACGTTACACCCCAACAGAGACAGAAAGTAAGTAAGATCCTGGCATGGATTGCCATTATCTGTAAGTTGAGCTTTAGGGGAAAATCCTCTGCTAAATTGATTCTCTCTCTCTCTCTTTCCTCTCTCTCCCTCTCCTCTCTCTCTCCTCTCTCTCTCTCTCTCTCTCTCTCTCTCTCTCTCTGTCTCATCTATATCATCTATCTATCTATCATCTATCTATCATCTATCTATCTATCTATCTATCTATCTATCTATCTATCTATCTATCTATCTATATCTAGTTTTTTTTGAGGCAGGATCTCTTTATATAGCCTTGACTGGCCTGAAACAAGCTCTGTAGACCAGGCTAGCCTTGAATTCACAGAGACCAACTGGCCTTTGCCTCTTTAAGTGTTGAGAGTAAAGGTGTGCACCACCATATCAGGCAAAATTGACACAGTATTAAACCAACTCCTAATGACTTCCTGTGATACACTTAGATCAATGCATCTCTCAGTCCTCAGCTGCACTTAAGAACTGACAGCTGTTGCTGGAATACCTTGGACAGGCAACGACACAGGAACAAAGATATTTTAAAATTTGTTTTATATTTACTTATTTGGAGAGAGAGATAGATAGATAGAGAGAGAGAGAGAAAGAGAATGAGAGTGGGTATCACTTCTCTCCTTCCATGCATGAGTTCTGGGACTGGAACTCATTAACTTGGCAGTAAACTCACTTGTTCACCAAGCTATGGCCTGAGAAATAAAAATAAAAGTAGTAACAAACCAGGATCACTGATTTTCAAGGTAGAATTTAATGGAGGATAGAGATTTTTAGATGGGTATGAACACAATTTATGGGGTTGTTTCCTTAAACTCCAGGAGCAAGCACTTGGAAAAGACAGTCTAAAGCAACTGTAAGGTAGGACTAACACAGCAACAGGGAAGCAGTCAAGCAAAGCTGTACAAGAATTCTACGAAGGCAGATGGAGTATCGTCTGACTCAAATCCAATCTATGTAAACTCTTCTGTGTTCATAAGGCCTTCCGAGATCACAAGCAACACAGGCTTAAGTACATTAATCAATCAGCTTTTTGCAACACAGATGACACAAGGTCCCCTGAAGTCACGCTCTCTTTATATTTAGAGGGCATGCTAAGGGACACCTATGGTGAGGAAGAGAATATCCTCTGACTTTTCTCAGTGGTAGTGTTGCCTTGGCAACCATGTTTCCTAGGTTACCTGGTTACTGACAGTCAAGTGTGTGGCTGCAGCTGCTATTGTCTGAGTCTCAACATCATCTATGGGGTGGAGAAAGGTTCATTTGAAAATTCTCACTGCACATTAACTAGACAAGTTAATAAAACAACACGAGTTAATAAAACATAGCGGAGTTAATAAAAGATAGACGAATGACATGGAAACAGGAACTAGCCAGAAATTCAGTCTGGCGTTCATATTTGAGAAACAACTATTTCCCTCTAGAATTTTTTTCCTCATCTCTATGGGCATTTTGAACATCTCTTAACTTTCTTCTGAGTTATACCTAAAATGTATTTCTATACTGGTCTGTCTCTTTCCTTCCCTCCCCTCCTTCTCATTTTTGAGATAATGTCTTATTTAGCCTAGGCTGTTTTTGAACTTGCTACGTAGCTAAGGATGACCCTGAACTCTTGACTTTTCTACCCTCATTCCCCAATGCTTGAGATAACAGGCCTGAGGCTCCATGCCCAGTCACACAAGGTGTTGAGGATTGAATCCAGAGCTTGGTGCAAGTTAGACGAGCATTCTAGTAACGTAGTTATGTCCCCATGTTCTTCATGTCCCTCCACTTCACCCTTTCCAGAGTCTCATCTTGTATGTTTCATAGATTCATGAATACAAAGGGAATTGAATGAGGGTTTTAATAACAAGGCAGAGTTCACTGAACACAGGAGAAATGGTCTAATGGGACGAACTCAGAAGTCCATGAAAAGGTTTAACTTGAGTTTTCTTCCTTGTAAGATGAGTGGGATTTAGTCACTCTATGGGAAGAAGGAGGTGATGGACTGAGAGGGAGAGGTCTAGACAGCAGGAGGAAGTGAGCTGAAGACAAGACCCAGACATGACTTGAGCAGTCGGTGCGACTGGTGTTTACTGTGAAGCTGAACTCACTTGTCCTAAACACAGAGTGGAGCCTGTGTCCCTTAAATTAGATTGAAGTTAGAAATGACAACTTCTTAATGCGTTTCAAGTAGGCTAGTTTCAGACTGGAATTTTATGCTATTTCCAAAGCTACAAAACAACTCAGAATGTCTAATATTACAATCTTTTTAGGGCCTCAGAAAACCTTCTCTAACATGTGCATACCTGTGGTCTCATCAGGAGTCAACCATGAATGGGAGGGAAAACAAGTGCAGACCTGGAGAGTCTTCACCGTGGAGACTTTATCATCTTTAAAATCTTCTAAATGAGGTTTTTACTCTCCCGCCTATATTGCTGCTAACTGTGAGACAGCGAGATATTTTACTGAAAGGGAGTCACACAGACCAAACGATGATTTCAGTATCATGAAAGTGTACACACATACTCAGGGAGAGAATGAACAGATACCAGAGAGTGAGTTAAGACCAAGGGCAGGAGAGGCAGGGAAAGCTTAGGACTTTGAGAACCTAAATCATGCTGCATTTTGCTTAAATGATATTAGCATAATTAGGTATACATAGGGATTTTTTTCTTACAGAAAAAAGGCTTTTCATGGATATTAACTTAGATACATAGAGATTTATTAGCACACATGCTTAGACAAAAATATTAAAACTATTATCTCAGACTTTTTGTCCATTTGTATGGCCTTTAAGTTACAAATCTAACTTTCCAAATAAAATCAAAATTAAAAGTCATGACAAGATAATAAAAATATTTATTTTAAACTTCTGTTAAATGGAAAACATTGTAATGTATGCATGAATACAACACACACACACACACACAAAAATCAAATAATTTTTTACCACTGACAATTCTGAAAGGAAATACTGTTCATATCATCTTTATTTTCTATTGTCTAAATTTATTTAAATTCATTTTAAGTGAAGTAAAAATGTCATGAGAATGGTTCAGAATGATTAAAGACTTTGGCCTCAACTGCAGTGATCAAAAGGAAGAATAACAGAGTGAGTCCAGTAAATTCTGAAACTTATCAGAACCAAACAAGAGGCAAGAAGGCAATATACCAATAGCTTCTACAGTGGGAACCTATTGTCAATACTAATGCTACAATTGATAACTTAACTCTTAATATTGTCAAATGCATGTGAACAGAGAGATTAATCATGAGATATTGTCAAGCACTCACACTTGCTCTGCTCTGCCTGAGTCTGAAATGTTCACAGTTTCACATTTAGTATCCAGGTGATGACACTATTTGGGAGATTATGGAAACCTGGGGAAGACGCTCAGTTGGAGGAAGTAGGTTACTGGGTGGGAGGTGTGGCTCCTTGATGATGTATTATTCCTGGATCCAGTCTTCCTTACTCTTCCTGCTTCCTCATATCTTGATGAGAACAAGGTGTATCAGATGCTCCTGCTGCTGCCCTAAGCCACGAGCAACCTCCCTCCCTTAAATTGCTTCTGGCAAGTATCTTAGTGACAGTGACACAAAGTAACTAGTACAGACTCCAATGACAAGAGTAGCTTTCTCTTTTGAAATGTAACAACTATTGGCTTCTTCTGATAAACTTCAGTCAGAGGTCTGTTGCCTTGCGAAGTTTGGCTTACTGTGGTTGAGAGGACAAGTGAGTCCATGGCCATACCTGTTGTGGATAGCCCTAGCCTTGTATTTTGATGCTAATTCCCCTTTCCTGGGAAGGGCTGCAGAGGAGGAGTGAATCAGTACACAGGAGAATTCTAGTGAGCCTTCTGCCCACCTTAATTTGTAAAATAAAGGCTAGAGCCAGTGATTGAGCAGTAGAAGGGGAGGTGAAGAAATAAAGGTTTGTGGGAAGAGAGAGAGGCCGATGATGACTAGGGAGGAAGATGATGGAGGAGGATGACGAAGAAGGAAGACAACAGAGAAGCAGGAGGTGGAAGGACAAGCGTGTGGCTTGGAAAACCTGCAAGTTATAAGGGTCTCATAGCTGGGAAATAGAGTAGTGTAGTGGTGAATCTGCCCAATCTAGGCGTGCAGCATATATTCATAATTATTGAGTTGTGTTTTCTTTGACTGGTCCTATTTGGGTTGGGTATTTACCGCAACACATACCTTTGTGATAACGGGTAAGAGTAGGTATAGATTCTGGGAAACTATTGTGCCTGTAACATGCACTATCATATTATCATAACATGCACTATCATACTATCGTGCAGTAAGATGATAGGGGACGTGAGGATTCTTGTACGACCAGAATGGACTGATGTAAAAAACAGCACTAAGAAAGTGACGCCTTGGTGTCTTCTGTCATCAGCATGAAAAATGTACTGAATGTGTTGAAGAATGAACTTTGGTAAAGATGTCCTTCTGAGGTCACAGGAACAAAACACCATCCTGGTACAGAAAGCCTGCTTCATCCCAGCATGGAACTCCGAATCACCATCACTCTACAGCAACTGAACAGGAAATACGTTTTCGGACCCAAAAGGGCTAGGCACAATTGTGGCACCTTGGGTAAATATGCTAAGAAGATTTCAATATATTAATATCTAAGTATAGCTGTGGGTAATATTCTCTAGTTTAGCTAACCCTAGTCATTGTAAAAGAGTCAAATGATATCATTATCTTAAGAAAGGGAAAGTAAATATAGTAATAAAGTGATTGCATAGAATGAGCTAAAGCACACATATAAAACACGAGGTTTAATAAAATTATAAGTAAATTAAATGACATTAAAATAAATTTATATGTCTCATTTTATTTTATCTTGTGGTATTAATCATTTATAAAATATTATTACAATATATTAGAGGTATTCAGTCTATGAATTAGTGCTGTAAGTTGGGTATATCTGGCCAATGTTACATTAAAATCTGTACTATTCAGAATATTTACAGTGTGTCTTTAGTTCTGTTTAGCATCGGTTTAGAAACAATCCATCAGTTAAAGTTTTCAACAAACAAAATATTTTACTCTCAAGAATTTTGTTGATAAATTTTTTTAAACCTCAAAATAAATGCTTTACTATGTGGGCCATTTTTGTGATTTTTTGAGGGGGTGGGAAAGGTCAGCTCACTTATGGTAGAAATATGGTAAATGAAAATTTCGTAAGATATACCAATCCTACAAGACCCAGAAAGTTTCCTAAGACATAATTTTCTCCACTGATGCTTACAAAGAAAACTTGACAATGAGTCAAGGTTGGTTGCATGGTCTGTATTTGCAGGAACTGTACACACCAGTCAGGGACTTTTCAGAGTCAGAATAGATACTGGGCCAACCTAGGAGGGGCAGTCAGGGATTCTCCAACTCATAAGTAAAGAACCACTGATTTCTGTGTTTTCAAATAATCAATTCGAAAAAAAATTAACTTTAATGGAAAACAAAGATGATAAGACAATCATTGAAGTTTCCACTTTGAGCATATCTAGTGGTGTACTTCATAGTGTTCCTTAATTAACTCATAAGACATATTAACAACATATACTAAAAATACTGAAGTGCTACCTTTGATGTACAAAGATGAAAAGACAATGAAAGAAGTTTATACCCAAAGTTCAGCTGTGTCTATAGGAAAATTTAAGTACCTTTAAAAAACAACTCAGTGTGAGTTGGTTTGAATGTATCTAACAGTTCTGTTTGGTGGTGTGTATTTAGCTGGCTTTGCTTGTGGTGTAATTTGACTATACCTAAGTGAGACTTGGCTGGTACTTAGACATTCAGAGATCTGCAGCTTCCTCATTTTGATGTATGTATACCATCTCCCGCTACATTGTAAACATTCTTTACAGCTGCCAGTCAAGTTTGTGACTAGCTCAGCTCTATGCTTTCTTAAATCTAGGAGGTCTTGCTATCAGTTCAACTGACAGGAATAGTCCTACTGAGAAAATTCAGAATTTTATTTTCTTTTGAGATATTATTTTATTTTTATTTTTTCATTTATTTTTCTCTGTGTAGTCTTGGCTGTCCCGGAACTCACTCTGTAGACCAGGCTGGCCTCGAACTCAGAAATCCACCTGCCTCTGCCTCCCAAGTGCTGGGATTAAAGGTGTGCGCCACCACCGCCTGGTGAAAATTCAGATTTTTAAGATCCTTCTGAATCTTCTACTTAGTTAAAGACATTGTGAAATGCACTGCTAGATATGCTTGAAGTGGAAATGTCTGTGATTGTTTTTAATAATCTTTATTTTCCATTGAAAACAAATTCTCTTGTTTAGCATCTTACTAGTAATATTAAAACATCATATGATGATGTTTTTTGTTTGTTCATTTTTACTTTGATGTGCACAGGGGGATGCTAGTAAGCACAGAAACAAGCACAGACACCTGTATTTATTAGTTCACTCTTCTAATGAACTGGTTCTTGGATTTGGTGCTTTTGGAGAATTCCAGATCAGCCCTTCTGTAAATTTTTTTGTGTGTGTTAGAATCAAGTGGGAATTTACCTTGGTATCTGGATAAGGACAAAAACCTTCCACACTTTCTGTTTTCTTTTCTACTGTATCCCTTTTACATTGGGTGTGATTTTCACAGGCCTCTGCCGACAGGACAAAGGCTTAAAGGCTTATATCTACTTGTTTCTCTTCTAATACCAATTTGTTTCTGAAAGAGGGTTTAAAAATCTACCAGTTGTAGAAAACCAAAAACAAAAGGCAGGGTGGTGGACATTGGATTGGCATATACAGAAAATCGAATATCAAGAATAAATCTAATTGGTGGGATGTCATGTGGACTGTTTTCCGACTCCATAACACCCATCTGGAACTGAGCCAAAGCAAAGAGCCCCTTTTCTTAGCCTGTGGCTTTCTCCTAGAATCATGCAATTTCCCTGATTGTGTTCTGTTTTGGCAACTCTGGCTCTGGACCACTTCCTTTGTCCTCTAACTACGTCCTTCCCTATGTGCTTTAGAGGTAATAATGGAGAGGGGTTTTCCAGTTCTGACCCACCCTCCCCTTACCTGCGTCCACCCTTTGTGTTCTAGCTGCTCTGCCTGGCTAGAATGGCCTCCAGTTTGATTCTAACTCAAGGTTGATCTCTTCTCTTTAGCCCTAAAAACTTGGCAATCAGAAATCGAAGTTCTAGAAGGGTTGTATCATAAGAAGATGGATGTGAGGAATATTCAAGTATTTTTTAATTTAGACTTACTGTATTGAATTTGCAGGTCAAGCATAGGCTAACCCTGTCTATGTTTTCTTTCTCCCTTTTATTTAGATAAATGTTTATGCAGTTATAAATTCTCTTTCTATCTTTTTTCTTTTCCACCAACTCTCCCACTTCTACAGTTCTCCTCCCTTCCTCCCAGTGGAACAATTCAACATGAGATCTTTAAAATTTCCTAGGTTCAAAAAGTGTTAAAGTCATCAGGGAAATACAAATTCATACTACGTTGAGATTCTGTTTCACTCTAGTCAGGATGACTATGATTAAGAAGACAAATGAAGATAAATGCCAAGGGTGAAACAGAGGGGGAATCCTTTGTACTGTTGTTCACCATGGAAACCAAAAGGATAAAAATAGAATTCTCATATGACCCAGCGATGCCAACAAACCCCTTCTTCCTACATAGAATCTTTCATATCCTTATTCATTGCTGCTCTAGTCATGATAACTTAGGAAGTAGAATGAGCCTAGGTGTCCACCAACTTGCGGCTGGACAATGAAAATGCAGTCCATATTCACAATGGGATTATGTTCATATATAAAGAAAAGTGAATGTGTCAGGAAAATGGATGGAATTGGAAATGCCAGGGAAGTAAGCCAGGCTCAGTGAGACAAATGCCACATGCTCCCTCTCAAATGTTGAACCCACCTTTTAAATTTAGACTTGCATGTTTAATTCAGAATGCCAGTAGAGTCCAGAAAGCTAGAAGAGGGCCACCGAGAAGAGAGAAGGAGACCTTAAGGGAGGTATAATAGTAGAAAACCTGTGATGTGAAAGTACAGGGGGCCAGACAGGGGGAGTGGAAAGGTTTAAATGGAGATGGATAAGGGGCTTGGAGAAGAGGAACAGGCAGTGTTAGATGAAATCTAGGATGTATTAAAAATCCCAATGTACTAGCTTGTAAGCTAATTAAAAATATAATGAAAAACTAAGAGTTTGAGTGGAGACTCTATTGTTGAAGACACTAAACACTTTAGTTGCAGGGAATAGAGATACGAAACTGACTGGAGGTTTCCTGCTTGCTGGCTTTCAGAGTGCCAGAGGCTATGCAGCCTGCTGGGGGGAGAAAGTCATCAGTGGTCTCACTCATCTGTGAGTCCTGCATGCTATAGGACCCACCTGCCAGTCAGAATGTGCCTACTGGTGCATGGTAGGATGATGGTTACGGGGTAACCATGGGTATGGGGGTACACAGCTGTCTTGTGATAGTGTCTAGGTATAGAACCCTGGTCTAATACTATAAACTTCCTGGTCAAAAGCCCATGACTTGGAAATCATAGGCCACAGAGGGGAATCCCACAGTGTTAAACTCTCTTCTAAGTGTTTGTGTTTATACTTGATAGTAAATGATGCTCTCAGCTTCTGTTAGAGAAGCTGCTGGTCCTTGTGGGTAATTGTCAACACAGAGACTCAGAATAGGTCAAAGTGCTGAGACTACGCAACTGTTGAGTCTTTATCCCTGAACAGGAAACTACCGCACCTCTCCGAGGCTCTGAGGACACTGCAGAAAGGTGGTAGAAAGAACGCAAAATCCAGAGGACGGAGAGGAACAATGTGTGACACACGAACAGATGTCACACTTGTGACCTCATGGCATCTCTGGCTACCGCACAAGACCTTCCCGAGTTGGGATGTGTGAACATTCCACGGTAGATGGAAGAGGGGATTATGAGGTCTCTCTTCTCCCTGAGGAGCTGTGGACAGGTAATAGTTGCTCAGGTGTGTTGCCATTGTTCAATTGGCTGTGTTTTAGTAATAGCTCTCTGTCCATTTCTGCTTATGCTGGGAACCATAATTCAACTCAGTGTGTTACAAGGAAGCAAAAACAAGCTAACAAAAGACATGGAACTAGCTGGGGGATTTGTTGGGAGGAAAAAGAATTCAGTTGTAGTGTGGGGGATTGAGAGGAGGCAATAGGGGTGGAAATGACCAAAATGCATGTGTGAAATTGTTAAACATATATTATGGCTTCCAGTTTAGTGTTTTAATGAGATTCCTGACTGTGCAAGCAAGTGGGTCTCTGATTCTTATGCCTTCTCTTGGGCTCTTTTTCTTTGTTGGTTTGTCCTGTCCAACTTTGGTGTGATAGTTTTAGTTTTATCTTTTTATATTTTATTTTGTTATATTTTTAAAAAGAAAAAGAAAAAAAGAAAGAAAGAAAGAAAGAAAGAAGAAAAAGGAAGGAAGGAAGGAAGGAAGGAAGGAAGGAAGGAAGGAAGACAGGATACCTAGCGACTAAAGTAAAAGGTAACAACTGAGTTATCACTTGTACCTGCTAGGAGTGGAAAATCAGTTTTCTCCAGTAGAATGAGTGACACTGGGTCTTTCAGCTACTCTAATACAGGCCTCATGTTCAGGAGGAGATGACCGAATATATAGTATGCTCCACAGTTTTTGGTCTACTTTTTTATTTGCTTACACTTTGACGGTTTTTTTTTTTTTTTTTGAGGGGTGGTGGTGGTGGTTTTATTTTGGTTTCTTAGTTTTGTTGTACTGGTGTTTGTTTTGTTTTGTTGTGATTTTTTTTGAGAAAGAACTTCAAGTTGGGTTGTAGGGATAGGAAAATGGTCTAGAAGGACTTCGGGGAGAGGAAGAATATGATAAAAATATATTTAAATTTAAAATTGTTTTAAATAATAAAAACATAGTAAAATAATAATAAAATTAAAAGAGAGAGAGAGACATACACATGGAGAGACAGAGACAGAAACAGACAGACAGATAGACAGACAGACAGAGATGAGAGAGAAAGAATCCCCAGGTTTTTGTAGTTGTCAACCATCTCCTCCTTGCTGTATCTCTCCATGTCTAAGGATCCACTGAGGGAGTCCCTGCTGAATGTAATACAATATTAGTTTTTAATATCTAGGACAAGTAAGTAAGTAGTTCATATTTTATGCTAGTACCACACTGCTGCAAAGAGTAGGAATAAAAACACATTCTATGCAAAAATTCCTTTCCTGAGGTATAAACATTTCTGAGCGCTAGATGCAATTTATAGCCTCTCTACCCCTGGGACTCTGATGAAGCGTACCTA
Source organism: Mastomys natalensis (assembly GCA_021653895.1). NCBI lineage: Eukaryota > Metazoa > Chordata > Mammalia > Rodentia > Muridae > Mastomys > Mastomys natalensis. The sequence continues at coordinate 344,196 of JAJTUV010000292.1, read as the reverse complement.
AGCACTGTGTTCAGGGCCTTGTCAGAGTCAGCCCCACAGAAATGGCCAGAACCCATAGGTGACTCATTCATGTGACATAATGGTAAAACTCCCATCTTTAGTAGATTACATCTGTCAACATGGACAAGTAGATGGACAGTCTATGCATTTATGAGCCATTTGTAAACTGTTCGGCAGGGTGCAAAGCTAAGGGTCTGTCCACATCGTGTGTCTCTTCATCCCACTTGTATTTTCTGCTCTCCTTCATCTCTCATTTGTCTATACTCTTTAATGTAATAATTCCATTTATGTGCATCCTTAAGAAACTCATTTGAGCTGGTGAGATGGCCAGCAGGGAAAAATGCTTGCTTGACATAAGCCTAAGAGCTGAGTTTGATCCCTAGAATCCATGTTCCTAAAGCAGAGAAACAACTCCAAAATATTGTCCTCTTACCTTCTTAGCTTGCTGTGGTAATCCACCCACATCACATACACATCTCACACACACACAACACACACACAACACACACACACACAAGAGAGAGAGAGAGAGAGAGAGAAGAGACAACACACACATACACTTAATAAAATTAATTAAACTCTATTCAGTAAGCAAGTCATGTTTCTATCTTTTTATGATTTTCGAAGCACTAAATTATAAAAATAAAGATTTAGAAAGAAACTAATTATCACGTAGTCACTTCTGGGAAAAACAATCTGAGGAGGTGAAAATCCCAAAGTTTTACCTCATTTGCATGTCTCTTAGAAAAAGTGACACATGTCAGTGTGCTGTGTGGTGACACAAATATTTTTCAAGCACGTAGCCTGGATTGACTCCAGTGATGATTACCGGTACCAGGCAACTCCCTGCGATCATGGTAGAGCTTCATGTGCAGTACTCTCAACTTCAGTAGATCTTGTCTCCTTGGGTCTTAAAACCACACTGCACTGCTATGGTAAGTTACACACAGATTCAGTTTTTGTTACATTCAAATTCAGTTTTTGTTCTTTTCTACTAACTCAGGCCTAAGTGTAGAATTTCCATGGGTCCCTCTAGGAAGCCAAGACATACAGAAGTAGAGATCAGTTGGGTGCCAGAAGAAAAGAAAGACCCAAGTCATATACCACCAATGAGCTAGGATTATCAGAATTATCAGAAGTAGGTCATTTACAAAATTTCAAAAACCCATGTTTGAATTTTTCAATTCTGGAGACTATTTTCCAATCCGGCGCATAATAATTTCCATGCTACCAATTCCTTTTGCTTTCTTAATGAAAAAATTTCCAATGATTTTGGCTTCATTTTTGTAGTGTCCATGAGTAATTTTGACATTCTGTAATGTCAAATAAAGACGTATGGAGGTCAAACAAAAGGAAAAAGAAACCAGTTATCTTGACAAAACTAACAGACCTGGGAAACACCGGGAACAAGCTCTTATCTCATATGGCCTGGGGCCAGAAGAGTAGGAGCTGTGTCACTTTTGGCTACCTTTGCTTGGTTGCTATAGTAACAATAACAGACCTTGTCACAGCCAATCATTTCCAAAGAACACATTGAAGAAGCTAGGGAGATGGTGGGTGAGATTTCTTACTCTGTAAGCCTGAGGCTCTGAGTTTGAATCTCCAGTACCTGTAAAATACTGGGCTTGTGCTTAAGAGTCTGTAACCCCAGTATTGGGGAATGGAGCCAGAGGATCCTAGGATCTTGCTGGCCTGCCAACCTATCTCACATACCAAGTTTTTGGCTTAATGAGAGACTTTGAACCTTGTGTCTTAGTTAAACAAAGCAGATAATGATAGAAAAAAGACATAAGATATCCTCCTCCGGCTTCTGTATGCATGCGTGTGGATATGTACATACAATCACACAAACATACAAACATACAAGCACACAGACACACATACATACATATACACACAGATAATGACAGAGAGAGACAGAGAGAGATAGAGGTGATAGAATCAGAGGGACACAGAGAGACAGAGATAAAGAACATTTAAGTCACTATACTGCTTGATCTAGAAGTATGGTATTGCTTTGATATGTGTGGTCAGAATATCCAGCAGTGTGAACTACAGCAAGATGGAGGATGGGTTGAGGACAACTATCGTTTTATGCGTTCTAGGAGGATGTAAAAGGTAGCGACATCTTGACTCAAAGGTAGAGTTAAACTTAATAAAACAGTATAGTTCTAACTGTTGACACCACACATTTTCACATACGCACACACACACGTGCACACACATGTTCTTGTATACACACATGCATACACACATACACACACATGCCACACACATACACATGTACAAACACCACACAAATACACATACACAGACATACACAATACACACACACATACACACATACAAAACACATCATAAAAACATATACACATACAAATACACACACAGGTGCACACACATGTGCACACACATATACACACACAAACCACACACACATATACACATACAAATACACCATAAACACACATACACAGATATACACACACCACACACATACACACACACACACACACACACACACACACCCCTTAATAACTAATTTTAAAAAATGGATGGAAATCATTGCTTATGGTATGAGATTCAGAGGCAAAGCAATTAGATGTCCTTAAAGTATCAGTGCAGTACAGTTGAACAACTATCATCAAAGCAAGTAAATTAAAAAACAAAAACAAAAACAACTTCAGTATTTGATGTGACACTTGAGCAACTGGACCTATCAAATTCTGCTGGCCAGAGTAGAGATGCTGCTCTGGGAGAGCTGGTGTTGCATGCTGAAGGAAAGGCAGACATTTCTCATGACCTAGTGCTGTGACTTGAATGTGTCCTCTAAGGGCCGAGGTACCAAAGCTTAAGTGACTGTCAGTCCGTGTCTACTGGGTGATGGGTCTTTGGACTGGGGCTAATGGGAGAAAATTAGGTAACCAGGGCCCGAGCTTGAAAGGGATATTTATACTCGAACCTTTCCTTCTATTTCTCTCTTCCTGGACACCATGAGGTGAGTACCTTTCTCCACATTCTATTTCAGCTATGATACACTGCTTTCCCACAGGCTCCAGACAATACAGCCCATGGAGCGTATGCTGAAAACAAGAACGAGAGCAGAGGTTTATGCTTATTATATTAAAAGAAAACAAACTCGCAAAAAGTAATGTATGATTTTAGAATAAGTCTTGGGGTACAGATATCATCGGAAGGGAATATGGAAATATTCTGATGTACTGGAAATGCTCAGTATGGTGAAGTAGAAGTTTTGTGAATATCCTCGAATTTGACATTTGTGCACCTTTCGTTGCTTTTGGTGCCCAATTCACATGCAATTAGAAACATCCAACAGGAGTTGGATAATCATAGTCTGAAGGGAACAGAACGTGGCAAGATAGATGCAAACCCATCCTTGGAAGATGGAGCCGGGAGCGTGAAGGAGGATGAATGCATCTGAAGAAGAGATTGGAACGATGAAACCCGGGGCGGTGTTATAATCTCAAGATACCGATCTAGGTGCTGATGACTCTGTACTTGGATGTACATATGAATTAATCTGAACTCTTCAAGAAGGACATGTCAACATCGCGTTAGATATGCAGGAGGTTTAGAAGGGAAAATGTGCGTGGGACGTGGAGAGGGGCGTGGGAAAGACTGGGCCAGCTGTCAGATAGTGATGTAGCTCTTGCTCCCGAAGAAAGAGTAGGTTGTATGGAAACATCTTGGGTTGCAGTGTAGTTCAAAGGAACTCTTAGCAATATCATTCGGGGAAATCTTAGAGCCAGTTACCAGTCACAGAAAACTTACCTGTTCTAGGAAGGGGTCTGCATGAATCTTCCTGCTTGACTTCCTTATTAGCTAAGAGCAAAGGTCAGGAAAGCTGGGCTTTAAGCGAAAGTAGTGATGGATTTCAGACCCTGCCATGTGCAGCTGTTGGTTTCTGTCTGCTACAAAGCTGTCCTCAGCAGTGTTTTCATAAATAGCTCTCCAAAAGAAAAATTCTGATTTTTAAACACCAGTTTCTAATATAAATGCTTGCTACATGTTCCCTCTCAACCTCTGTGGTTTGCAGCTGGCTACGAAGGTTTTTGCATGTCTGATAACTGGCTCTCATGAGCCAGTGTCAGCCAATTCCTGTGGGTCATTACTAGTGATGTTAAACTATATAAAAGTTAAGCTAAAGTTTATAGGAGCAAAATCCTTCAACGGCTTTTCAAACAGAAAGTCTCGAAACTCCTTCTCTTGTTTTCCCACAAGTCAGATGATTGATTGCCTGAGATGACAATAGAAACTACTCTATTGGCTATGGAAAAACCACATCAAGATGAACAGCATTTCTAAAGATATATGCACCAAATTTCATAAACACCGCAGTATATAAAGGCACAAGCTGACTTCAAAATAATAATAGTGGATAACTTTACTATTCTCATTCTCAACAGGAGTGAGGCTACTCACACAAAGAGTTGTCAAAGAAATAACAAAGTTAATGATGTCTTAGATCAGATATCCATAACAGACACTCTTAGAACATTCTATCCAAGGGCGTGGAATATATATTATTCTCAGTAATCCATGGGTTCTGAAATCAGCCATATTTTAAGATAGGGAGCAAGTCAATAGATTTTTAAAAACACATGTAACTTCTTACATTCTATTTGATAATACTGGATTAAAACTGGAAATGAGCATCTAGAGAAACTATACAAAATATACACTATTGAATTATTAATGGACATTGAATAAATATGGAGAGAAATAAAAATAATTCTGGAACTAAAAAAAAATAAAAACAGCACAACAGAATCTGTGGGGAATGATGAAAGTGTTTTTGAGAGAAAAAATAGTGATAAATTTGTACATTAAAAATTGTATATGTCTCAAATTAATAGTCTAACAGTTTACCTCAAAGTGTTAGAAAAAAAGAGCAATGCAAACCAAAAATACATGGAAAGAAATAATATCTATCAGGACATAGGTTAGTGAAATAGAAATAAAAAAATTCAAAAAAGTGACTCTTTTAAAAGATAAAGACCTACAAACCATTAACTATACTAAGTAAAAGATAGTAAGAGAAGACCTGAATTAATAAGTTAAAGGAAGACATCACTACAGATAACAATAAAATTTAGAGTATTGTTAAATTGTACTTTAAATAAACCAATGTTTCAGGGACCATTGGGGGAAGAAAGGATGGAAAGGCTCTGTCAGAAAACTCTTAGAACTGTCAAACACTTTCAGCAAAATAACATATTCAAAGTTAAGAGCTTTCTTCCATGCCTGCAATAGATATACTGAGAAATAAATACAAATAATACTATCCCAATAGCTTAAATATCTATGTGTAAACCTAATCAAGAAGGTGAAATATCTTCTGCAATAAAAACTTTTTTGAACTCTGAAGAAAAAGGAGAAGACACTAAAACGTGGAAATATGTTCCAGGCTAATGGGTTGGCTAAATTAATATTGTGAAAATGTCTATTATCAATAACAACAATCTATTCGACATTATCCCCAACAGAATTCTAAATATGTTATTAAAAAAACTAGGAAAAGCAACTCAAATATTTGTATAAACACAAATGATTCTGAGCAGAGAGAGAGAGATGGGTAAAAAGACTGAGCCTTGAGGCGTCACTACACCATTTAAAATTATGCTACGAAGTATTGTGATAGAAAGCATAACATGGGCTCAAAACAGGCATGTAGACCAATGACACAGAATCAGATACCTGGATGTATCAGCTACACTCACCTGATCATATAGCAGTGACATAGAATCAAATACTCAGAAATAAATCCACAAAGCTACATCCACCCAATTTTCATGAAATGATCCAACAATAGACATTGAGAAAGGACCTTCAGTAAATGGTGCTGTGGAAACTGGCTAGCCATGCGTGAGAGCGTGATACTAGATCCATACCTCTCTACCTTGTACACAGTCAATTCAAAGTGTCAGACTCAAAACTTTGAAACCGCTAGAAGAAAACACAGAGAGAATGCTTCATAATATAGGTATAAGCAAGAACTTTCTGAAAAGGACTCTAATGTTCAGAAAACGACTCTAAGAATTGACAATTGATTTTTATTTCCTTAGATTCCATCTTGAGTTAATTGATTGATATAAATTTGGATTAATAATGCCTAATAATTGCATTAATTAATATTTTTTCTTTTCTTTCTTCTTTCTTTTCTTCTTTCTTTCTTTCTTTTTTTTTTTTTTCATTGTAGAGCAAACAAGCCTTGAATTTATTACAATCACCCTGTCTTAGCCCCAAGTGCTGGAATAAAGGCAGTGAGACATCATGCCCAACTAAAGCATCTATTTATATGGAGATTTCTTGAGAAATTCAGGTTTTCAAGACCCAAGCAACCAAAGATAAAAATATCACATAATTTTAATTTGTTAAGATCCTTTCCGGCTACAGAAAGTACATAGAATGCAAGTATGCATTTCTCTGTATTTTTCCTTTTTTTTTTTTTTTTTTTTTTTTTTGCCTTAGAATAAATCTTATTTAAAGCTACCATTTCACAAAGGGTATATCTTTCTGTATAGTTTGGTTTCTGTAAGAATCAATGCAATGTCCATTCAGTAAATTTAATTCCTAATACATGAATCTTCCAAAAGCATAGGAAACAAGCATATATAATTTCTATCTTTACTGTTTATGTATTTATACTGAATACTTTTGTATGTAATGTCTACCTTTACTATCTATATAGTTATATCTATAAACTCATCTATACTGTGTACTTATATCCAATTCTAAATAACATTGATTCATTATGATAAAAGTAAAATAAGATAACTGTGACATTCAAGTAAATAAATAATTTCCCATTTTATGAAACTGTTACAGAAGCAGATTTAGAGGATTGCAGAGACCACATGGTCTCATGCCTCACTTTGCTTTCTCAATGCCTCCCTCTTCCAGACCACAGTCCATGCACCACAATTACTAAATAATGCTAGTGCTATGTAAAATATGGTCCTTTCTCTGGATAGTATGGTATTGGAGCCCTAATTCAAGATGCATTTCATTTAATGTTATGCTTCTGCGAGTTCCTTTAGCATCCTTTTCTCATTTCTGTCTTTGATCATTTTTCACCTAGTTAATGGGATTTAGTCATGCATTTGTTAGAATATCTGTTTTGGTTTGTCTCCTGCATTTTCATGAGGGTTATACTGATTAGTATTTGTCAACTAGACACAAACCTAGGGGTACATGGAAGGAAGGCGTTTTGGTTGAGGAACCGCCTCTGTTGTGTTAGCCTCTTGGGCATGTCTGGGGGAGATTTTCTTGATTGCTAATGGATGTAGAAGGCCCACTGTGAGCAGTGCCACTCCTGGCTCATGGTCCTGGGTTCAAAAAGAAAGCTGACTAGTCAAGAAGCAAACAAGGGAGCAGCTTTCCTCCGTGGGTTCTGTGTCAAGCTCTGACTTGAGTTTCTTTCTTGGCTTCCCTCAGTCATAGATTTATTCCCGGAAGTATAAACTGAAATGAACCATTTTCTCCCCAGGTTGCTTTTGGTTATGGTGTTTATCACAACAGAGAGCTTGGTAAGATAGTCACCAAAGAGACCAAGTATAAGCCATAACGAGAGAGCATTGGATGTGCACAGAAACCCTTGTAAAACGGCATATTACCTAAAAGGAGATATGTCAACTTCTCCCAGTATTAATGCTTTCAAGTGTCATTCTAGAGATACTTTGAAACCTGTCCATAAGGAGTCATAAAAAGATGTTTATCAGAGAGACACTGTTGGTAAACGCAAGTGTGTAAGAACAACTGTGGTCCACTCCTAACCAGACTAGTAAAAATGCAATGATAACAGAGTAGAAATGTAACAGTTGTATAATTCAATGTATAGGGATGTCTTTAAAACACTTTTGAGGAAAGACAGGCACACCATTCTATATTCAGTATGATGCTACTATTGATATGAATGTCAATTCACTCAATGATATTGAAACATGCATATATGGCAGAGAGAAATGATGAGAATAACATTTATGAATGCAGGATTTGGACAGTGATGGAGGAAACAGGCCTGGTGAATGGGACTCTAGTGACCGTATATAAAAAAAAATACTTGACATAATTATAATGAAACATTACTACAGTTTAATCTGAGAGGTTAGTATTTGTTTTTTATATATTACCTCTTGCTTCAAAGTTTTACAAAGAACTTGAAAGCCTGTAGGATGTTTTTCTCTTAATGGGGAAAATAAGGGAATTTTATAATTTCTCCATCAAAATTCTTTTGAACTGTATTTTTTCTTTGCCAAGCTTCCTTCTTCCTTGTTATGGGTACTAGAAACTACAAGCCATATTTACTTCTGTGGTTTTGTTGTGAAAAAAAAAATCTGGCTTATTTACATAAAACACAATATTAACCTAGATTCTGACCTAGGGGGCCTAAGAGGAAGTGATTGTTTGCTTTGGTGCAGCTGAAGCAAGAAGGCACGCATTCGGTGTTGACACAGCTTTTGGAAAAACGCCATGGAGGTCACTGGATCACGTTCTCCTCTGAGCTGCCTGTACTGTGGGCCTTAGAGCAGATCCCTAACCTACAGGGCTCAGTGCAGAGTTCTGTGAGCACAGGAACATTTTGAGAAGATGCATGCCCTCTACCGGGATCATTGAATTTGTAGTACTTAACATACTGTGTTTATTTGTTTTCAAATTTGCTCCTAAATAGTGACCTTAAATGGTGACCGCAAATATTTATGAGTCGAGGAAGTCAGCTTTGGCTACTGCTCTTGGGTGTCTCTGTGTTAATTTTTTTTGCTTATGTAATATGTTTATGTTGTATATATTTTTCTATAGCATGTATTTTTCAATGCACACATGTGGGTAGAAGGCTTTTTCTGTATACACAAATGAATGAATTCTGTGTTTTGCACAGTGTCTCATATCTTTATTGACATCGATATAAAAGCTTACCAGCCTTTCTCATTACAATTTTATTGAAAATATGTGATTTTCACATGTGAAAAATGACACCTAACTTACTTGAAGTATTTGTAAACCAAAGAAATAACTCCTTATATTATCTTTCAAGATGAAATAGATATTTGATGAAGATTTTTGATGTAGGAATTGAGGGTGAAACTTATATTTTGACCATGGTCATGGGGCCATTAAAATGTCTATGAACTTATAAATAAAAAAACAAACAATGAATTAGAAAGTAGGTAACTAGATCAATGAAATATGAAGTCCTTAAATTATGCAAAAGAGGGTAAAACACTGATCAGTTGAGTTCTGTGTTTATCTCATAACTTTTTTTCTTTTTCTTTTTGTTTAGGAGATATGCAGCTATTGTAGAATAAAGCACATTCTAAAGGAGATGAGAGCAAACAACGGCCAAAGAAACCAATGACAGTCATTCATTAAACTTCAATTTTTGTGGCAATAAATAAAAACACATGAGCACCATGCTTACTCAAAGTTAGAAAAGTAAAAGGATTTTTAAAGTCCTATAAAACTAAAGATGGGAAAATGCTTACAAAAAGCAGGTCACACGTGATGAAACTCACAATTGCAAATCAATATGATCAATGGAATAAATATCTGAATTAAAAATTAAATATCAGTGGACAATAAAGCCCATGTACAAGCTGTTTGTAAGAGACATATATAAACCATTCAGATGATAATTAGGCCAACTGTTCAACTTTAAAATATGGAAAATTCAACACAAAGAAACTAGTGTAGCTACATCAATACTGGACAAAGTATACTACATTTCATTGTGTGTAAAATATAAACCAATTTCATAAAGAAAACTCTTTATTTACTAAGAAAATGTAATTGAAAATTGGTGAATGCTGAATAATGTTACATGTATTGCTGAAGTTAAACAAATTTGCACAGAAGTAAATTCATATAAAGGAAGATTTTAACACATTTCTCTTAATAGTTGATAAATCCAACTCCATCTTGGAAAAAATACAGAATAAATTTAAATAAAACAACTAATAAAAATGAAGATAAAATGGATAAACTTGGTAGATTTTCATGAAATATTTAGAAGCTTAATGTAGTTGGAGTTATTTGTTGTAGTATAATTTGGAATATTCAAAAGATGGTGTATGTGATTGTATTTGACAATTTGTCTCTAATCAGAAGAGACACGTCAAAAGCATAGTATTTGGCTTACAAAATAAGCCACAAGTTAACTAAATATTGCATGTTAAGTCAAAACAAAAAACCTTTTGCCATTTAAAAATATTTTGACTAAGAAAAAAATTATAAATGACTAACTTGTTTCCCATATGTTTTTCCATATTGTGTTCCCTACATTTTAAATTTATGAATATTTGGTTATAATTGTGTACAACCATAAGCATTTTAAAAACATCTTTTCTTTCTGCCTAATGTTGTGGTAAATCTCCAATCCAAATAAGCCCAGTCAAAGAAAACACAACTCAATCATTATGAATACAAGCTGCATGCCTAGATTGGGCAGATTTATCACTACACTACTCTATTCCCCACCTGTGAGATCCCACATGCTTCTCTTCCAAGGTCCTTCCACATCCTCTAATTACATCATTCTCTATCCCTCTCTCTCCCAAACTTTTCAGCTCCACCTTTTGTTCTACTGTCCAATCACTGGCTCTAGCCTTCATTTTACAAGTTAAGGTGGGCAGAAGGTTCACAAGAAGTCACCTGTATATGTGATTTACTCCTCATCTGCAGCTCCTCCTGGGAAAGCAAAATTAGCATCCAGATACAAGACCAGGGCTATCCACAACACTTCCCCCTTTCTGTCCAATTGAAAGACTCTTTTATCTCAGATATAAATTGAGCACGACTATTACCATTTTGTAATTTATAAAGTATAAGATAGACTTAACACCCAGTCTATCATTTTTGTCAATTCAATAGAACTTCTGTCATCTATCCTAACTTAGAAGACTTATAATTTTACACCTGACTCATGTCCTGACTTTAGATTGTATGTCATCTGACAACCATCTTCTCAAATCTATATTATCTTTCTCAATACTAAACAGCTTGGGCTGGCTATGAGACTGTCAGTCTTCAAACCCGTCAGAAATTCAAGAATGACTAATATTACCTAAAACTATGAGAAGCACAAAATATAGCTTCTAAAACTTAGCGAATTTATAGAGACCACTGATCACCTAGACAGTCCCTATACTTCAAAACGTTGGAGCATCAGTCTTTAGCCTTCTGGCCCAGGATCATCGGACAGACCTTTGTAATACAGAATTTTGAAGGGCTGATCACCCTGTCATTTATCTTCCAAATCAGGACAAGGGAACAACATGTTAAATTATTTTTTAATGTGGCATTTTTTAAAAGGCAACTCCGTATTAGTCATCTTTAACATTTTTTGTTCAACCTCACTTAACAAAATGAAAATTCCCAATGGGATAGGGGCTGTGTTGCTTCAGAGTCAGCAGATGATGAAGCATACTGACCCATACTTTATGGATCACCGAGGGAATGTATCAGCTGAGTATATAAGAGGAAAATATTCAAAATCATTTGTCTAATCTGTTTTGTCAAATATTTAATATACCATTGTCAAAGTTACTTTGCTGTGTAACAGAACACGGGGATTTATTTCTTCAGTGTGACCACAACACAGTAGGCGTTGACCAGCCTTTGTCCCCCACAGCTCCCACACTCCTTAGCTTCTGGTATCACCATTCAACCCACAACTTCTATGAGACCAGCTTTTTAAGATTTCATATTAGTGAGGTTATGTCATAGTTGTCTTTCTGTGTCTGGTTTATTTCTTCCAATGCTGTAAATTTTAGTTCTACCTATATGTTGTCACAAATGGCAAGTTTTTAATTTTGCGTATCTGAATGTTACTTTGCAGAGGTCTAGAGAGTATGATCTGCTCTTGTGTTTGGTTTCAGCCACCATCAAGTGTGTGAAATGTGTTCATATTTGTGCAGCGGCCCATCCCTCTTAGTTGCTGAGTGGTCTTTCCATATCACGAGAGTATAATTCAACCTTTTTTTTGTAACAGATTCTAACTTTTGGTTATCTTGAACAAGTCTTGCATTGTGGATGCACATTTTCGTTTCTCTTGGATTAACATCTAGGAAGTAAGCATTGAGTCAAGTAACGACAATGTGTTTTTTGAGAAATTGAGAAGCTGGTTACTAAAGTGGGTGTATCTCTTTATATGTACTCCAGCAACAGATGAGAATTCTATTTCACATCCTTTCTTGGATTCATATTATCCATATTTCAAGTTTTAATTATTCTTGTTTTTTAATTTCACAGGTTTTAATTTGTTATTTTCTCTTGATAAGTAATGTTGAAAATAAGCTTTTGAGCATGTTTGTCCATTTATATACTTTCCATAAGACTTGAACATTTCCTCTACTTTTTATTGAATGGATTTCTTTTTTATTTATTAATGGATATTTTATTTTATTGTTTTCCCATATTTATAAGTTCTCACATATTTTATTTTAAATCATGTCATATAATGTGTATTACACCTAATTTCTCATTGTCTCTGATTTATCTTTTAATTTTATTGACCCTGTTTGAAAATCAGCATTTTTGATGAACTCTATCTTGTAATCTTTTCTTTTATAACTAGTGCTTTAACCATCTTATCTGAAGAGAATTTTTATGTATCATAAAGTCATAAAATCCTTTTATATTTTCTCCAATGTATTTGATATTTTCATGTTTGAGATACATTTTAAGTAAGTTTAAATGTTAACTTTGTTTTCGATGTGAAACAAAGCTCAAGGTATATTTTTCATTGGGGACATTGGTTCATTCTAGCACCCTTTATTAATGATACTATTTTTTCCTATACGACTATCTTGACAGTTTTGTATAAAACTATCTTAAGAGTTATTGTTTTTATTGATTGATTGATTGATGAAACTTTCTTTTTCTTACAAGACTACCTTGACATCTTTGTAGAAAACCACTAGAAGATATATATATGCCTTAAGGGTTATTGGTTCAGAACTCAGTCCCTGCCATTAGACTCCATGAGATTAAATCCTGGCTCTACTATTTATTGGATGGTGATCTTAACTAATCTACTTAACTCTTGGGAATTCCAGATTACTTCATGGGACCAAGGATCTCCTCTCCCATCTATGCCCTACAAGGCCATCCTTCCCTATATATACAGCTGGAGCCATGGGTCTCTCCCTATGTGCTCCCAGGCTGGTGGTTTCGACCCTGAGAGCTCTGGTTGGTTGGTATTGTTGCTCTCCTCATGGGGCCTCAAACCCTTTCAGCTACTTCAGCTCCTTCTCTATAATTCCTACATTGGGAACCCCTTGATCAGTTCAATGGTTAGTTGTGAGCATCCACCTCTGAATAAGTCAGATTCTGGCAGACCACTAAGGAGACAGTTATATCAGGCTCCTGTCAGCATGCATTTTTTGACATCCACATCAGTGTCTACTTTTGGTGACTGCACATGGGATGAATACCCAGGTGGAATGGTCTCCAGATGGCCCCTCCTTTAGTTTCTGTCCCACACTTTGTCTCCATAGTTGCTCCCTTGATATTTAATTACTCCTTCTAAGAAGGACTGAAGCACCCACACTTGGTCTTCCTTCTTCATGAGCTTCATGTGATCTGTGAGTTGAATCTTGGGTATTTCAAGCTTCTGGGCTAATATCCAATTAACAGTGAGTGAAGACCATGTGTATTCTTTTGTGATTGATTGGGTTACCTCACTCAGGATGATATTTTCTAGTTCCATCCATTTGCCTAAGAATTTCTTGAATTCATTGTTTTTAATAGCTGAGTAATACTCCATTGTGTAAATGTACCACATTTTTTTTTGTATCCATTCCTCTGTTGAAGGACATCTAGATTCTTTCCAGCTTCTGGTTATTATAAATAAGGCTGCATGAACATAGTGGAGCAAATGTCCTTGTTATATGTTGGAGCATCTTCTGGGTATATGCCCAGGAGTGGTGTAGCTGGGTCCTTAGTTAATGTTATGTCCAATTTTCTGAGGAACCACCAGATTGATTTACAGAGTGGTTGCACCATCTTGCAATCCCACCAACAATAGAGGAGTGTTCCTCTTTTTTCACATCCTCACCAGCATCTACTATCCCCTGAGTTTTTGATCTTAGCCATTCTGACTGGTGTGAGGTGGAATTTCAGGGTGGTTTTGATTTGTATTTCCCTGATGACTACGGATGCCGAACATTTCTTTAGGTGCTTCTTGGTCATTCAAGTTTCCTCACTTGAGAATTCTTTGTTTAGCTCTGTACCCCATTTTTAATATGGTTATTTGGTTGTCTGGAGTCTAATTTCTTGAGTTCTTTATATATATATTTATGTGGGATTGGTAAAGATCTTTTCCCACTCTGTTGGTTACCATTTTGTCCTATTGACAGTGTCCTTTGCCTTACAGAAACTTTTTAATTTTATAAGGTCCTATTTGTCAATTCTTGATCTTAGGGCATAAGCCATTGGTGTTATGTTCAGGAACTTTTCTCCTGTGCCCAAGTATTCAAGGTTGTTCCCTACTTTCTCTTCTATTATTTTCAGTGTATCTGGTATTATGTGAAGGTCCTTTATCCACTTGGATTTGAGCTTTTTACAAAAAGATAAGAATGGATCGATTTGCATTCTTCTACATGTTGTCCTCCAGTTGAATCAGCACCATTTGTTGAAAATGCTGTCCTTGTTCTACTGGACAGTTTTAACTCCTTTGTCAAAGACAAAGTGACTATAGGTGTGTGGGTTCATTTCTGGGTCTTCAATTCTATTCCATTGATCTTCCTGACTGTCTCTGCACCAATACCATGCAGTTTGTATCACTATTGCTCTGTAGTACAGTTTGAGGTCAGGGATGGTAATTCCCCCATAACTTCTTTATAAGTTGAGAATTAGTTTTTGATATCCTAGGTGTTTTTGTTATTCAAAATGAATTTAAGAGTTTCTCTTTCTAACTCTGTGAAGAATTGAGTTGGAATTTTAATGTGGATTGCATTGAATCTGTAGATTGCTTTTGGCAAAATGGCCATTTTTACTATATTAATTCCTGTCAATCAGTGAGCATAGAATATCTTTCCATCTTCTGAGATCTTCTTCGATTTCTTTCTTCAGAGACATGAAGTTCTTGTCATACAGACCTTTCACTTGCTTGGTTAGATTCACACCAAGGTATTCTATATTATTTGTGACTATTGTGAAAGGTGTCATTTCCCTAATTTCTTTCTCAGCCTGCTTATCTTTCGAGTAGAGGAAGGCTACTGATTTGTTTGAGTTGATTTTATAACCAGCCACTTTGCTGAAGTTGTTTATCAGGTTTAGGAGTTCTCTGGTGGACATTTTGGGGTCACTTAAGTATACTATCATATCATCTGCAAAAAGTGATATTTTGCCTTCTTACTTTCCTGTTTGTATCACTTTGACTTCCTTTTGTTGTCTAATTGCTCCAGCTAGGACTTCCAGTACTATATTGAATAGGTAGGGAGAGAGTGGGCAGCCTTGTCTAGTCCCTGATTTTAGTGGGATTGCTTCAAGTTTCTCTCCATTTAGTTTGATGTTAGCTACTGGTTTGCTGTATATTGTTTTTACTATGTTTAGGTATGGGCCTTGAATTCCTGATCTTTCCAAGTATTTTACCATGAAGGGATGTTGAATTATGTCAAATGCTTTCTCAGCATCTAGTGAGATGGTCATGTGGTTTTTTTCTTTGAGTTTATTTATATAGTAGATTACTTTAATGTATTTCTGAATATTGAACCATCCCTGCATTCCTGGGATAAAGCCTACTTGATCAGGATGGATGATTGTTTTGATGTGTTCTCGGATTTGGTTTTCGAGAATTTTATTGAGTAGTTTTGCATTGATATTCATAAGGAAAATTGGTCTGAAATTCTTTCTTTGTTGGGTCTTTGTGATGTTTAGGTATGAGCATGATTGTGGCTTCATAGAACGAATTGGGTAGTGTTCCTTCCGTTTCTATTTTGTGGAATAGTTTGAAGAGAATTGGTATTAGGTCTTCCGTGAAGGTGTGATAGAATTCTGCACTAAAACCATCTGGTCCTGGCATTTTTTTTTTTTTTGGGTGGGGAGACTTTTAATGACTGCTGCTATTTCTTTAGGGGTTATGGGACTATTTACATGGTTTATCTGATCCTGATTTAACTTTGGTACCTGGTATCTGTCTAGAAAATTGTCCATTTAATCCAGATTTTCCAGTTTTGTTGAGTATAAGTTTTTTTTAGTAAGATCTGATGATTTTTTGAATTTCCTCAGTTTCTGTTGTTATGTCTCTCTTTTCCATTCTGATTTTATTAATTTGACTGTCTCTGTTCCCTCTGGTTAGTCTGGCTATCGATTTATCTGACTTGTTGATTTTCTCTAAGAACCAGATCCTGGTTTTGTTGGTATTTTGTATAGTTCTTTTTGTTTATACTTGGTTGATTTCATCCCTGAGTTTGATTATTTCCTGCCATCTACTCCTCTTGGGTGTATTTACTTCTTTTTGTTCTAGAGCTTTCAGGTGTGTTGTCAAGTTGCTAGTGTATTCTCTTTCCAGTTTCTTTTTGTAGACACTTAGAGCTATGAGTTTTCCCCTTAGCACTGCTTTCATTGTGTCCCACAAGTTTTGGTATGACGAACCTTCATTTTCATTAAATTCTAAAAAGTCTTTAATTTTTTTATTTCTTCCTTGACCAAGTCATCATTGAGTAGAGCGTTGCTCAGTTTTCATATGTATGTGAGCTTTCCATTGTTTTTGCTATTATTGAAGACCAGCTTTAGTCCATGGTGACCTGATAGGATGCAAAGCATTATTTCAATATTTTTGTATCTTTTGAGGCCTGCTTTGTGACAAATTATGTAGTCTATTTTGGAGAAGGTACCATGAGGTGCTGAGAAAAAGGTATATTCTTTGTTCTATAGATATCCATTAAATCCATTTGGTTCATAACTTCCATTAATTCCACTGTGTCTCTGTTTAGTTTCTGTTTCCATGATTTGTTCATTGCTGAGAATGGGGTGTTGAAATCCCCCACTATTATTGTATGAGGTGCCATGTGTGCTTTGAGTTTTAGTAAAGTTTCTGTTATGAATGTGGGTGCCCTTGCATTTGCAGCATACATGTTCAGAATTGAGAGTTCATCTTTGTAGATTTTTCCTTTGACGAGTATGAAGTGTCCTTATCTTTTTTGATAACTTTTGGTTGAAAGTTGATTTTATTTGAAATTAGAATGGCCACTCCAGCTTGTTTCTTGGGACCATTTGCTTGGAAAATTGTTTTCCAGCCCTTTACTCTGAGGCAGTGTCTCTCTTTGACACTGAGGTGCATTTCCTGTATGCAGTAAAATTCTGGGTTCTGTTTACATATCCAGTCCATTAGTCTATGTCATTTTATTGGGGAATTGAGACCATTGATGTTAAGAGATATTAAGGAAAAGTGTTTGTTTCTTCATGTTATTTTAATTATTAGTGGTATAACTATGTTTGTGTGGCTATCTTCTTTCGGGGTTGTTGGAAGATTATTTTCTTGCTTTTTCTATGTTGTAGTTTCTCTTCTTGTGTTGGAGTTTTCCATCTATTATGCTTTGTAGGGCTGGATTTGGGGGAAGATATTGTATAAATTTGGTTTTGTCATGGAATATCTTGGTTTCTCCATCTATAATGATTTAGAGTTTTGCTGGGTATACTAGTCTGGGCTGGTATTTGTGTTCTCTTAGGATCTGTAAGATATCTGTCCAGGATCTTCTGGCTTTTATAGTCTGGTGAGAAGTCTGGTGTAATTCTTATAGGTCTGCCTTTATATGTTACTTGAGCTTTTTCCCTTACTGCTTTTAGTAATTTTTTCTTTGTTTTGTGCATTTGATGTTTTGATTATTATGTGACGGGAGTAGTTTCTTTTCCGGTCTAGTCTATTTGGAGTTCTGTAGGCTTCTTGTATATTCATTGGCATCTCTTTCTTTATGTTAGGAAAGTTTTCCTCTATAATTTTGTTGGAGATATTTACTGGCCCTTTAAGTTGGGAATCTTCACTCTCATCTATACTTATTATCCTTAGGTTTGGTCTTCTCATTGTGTCCTGGATTTCCTGGATGTTTTAGGTTAGGAACTTTTTGCATTTTCCTTGGCTGTTGTGTGAATGCTTTCCATGGTATCTTCTGCACATGAGATTCTCTCTTTTATCTCTTGTATTCAGTTGGTGATGCTTGTATCAATGACTCCTGATTTCTTTCCTAGGTTTTCTATCTCCAGGGTAATCTCCCTTTGACATGTCTTTATTGTTTCTACTTCCATTTTTAGGTCCGGGATGGCTTTGTTTAATTCCTTCACCTGTTTGGTTGTGTTTTCTTGCCATTCTTTAAGGGATTTTTGTGTTTCCTCTTAAAGGACTTCTACCTGTTTACCTGTGTTCTCCTGTATTTCTTTGAGGGAGTTGTTTATGTTCTTCTTAAAGTCCTCTATCATCCTCACAAGAAGTGATTTTAAACCTGAATCCTGCTTTTTCGGTGTGGTGGGGTGTCCAGGACTTGCTATGGTAGGAGAACTGGGTTCTGATGATGCCAGGTATCTTTGGTTTCTGTTGCTTATGTTCTTGTGCTTGCCTTTCTCCATCTGGTTAACTCTAGTGCTATCTGCATTCACTGTCTCTGACTGGAGACTGTCTTTCTAGTTATTTTGCTTGTGTCAGAACTTCTCAGAGTCCAGCTGTCTTTGTGATCCTGTGATCCTGAGTTCCTGGGTGAAAGAGGCCCTGAGACTCAGGCTTCCTCTGGGATTCTGAAATCCTGCTGCTCTGAGTGAAGTGGTTCCTCAGCTGTTCCAAATGCAGTGGTTCCTCTGCTGCTCTGAATTCAGTGGTTCCTCAGCTGCTCTGAGTGCAGTGGTTCTACCACTGCTGTAAGATGGTTCAGGATATGGTGTCTTCATAGGAGCAGACCTGCTAGGTGTCTGTCCCAGCCAAAAGGACCAAGCAAGGGGCGGAAGGGGAGTGGTATTCTGGAGGGACAAGGTTTGGGTGTGTGATGGGTCCAGATTGCCCCAGGCTCTAAGTTGCAGTTCTGGGGCATAGGGTTGTGGGGGAGGGTTCTTACCAGCTATTCTAGGAAGGTTCAGGATAAGGTGTCTACATGGAAGCAGACCTGCTGGGTGTCTGCCCCAGCCAAAATGGGTATTTACAGTTTTAAAAAGTTATGACTCTCAAATTTTTCCAAAACCTTTGGGGAATGTTTTCATTTTATTAAGACATGAAAAGCACGGTTCTTACCAAGGTATTTGTAAATTAATAAAAATGATACTATTTTTGTGATTCCCAAATAAAAACTTGAGTTGAGCACCAAAGCAGATGCCTGCAATTCCTTTATTTGGGAAGCTGAGGTGAGAGGACAGTTTGAGAACATTCAGTCTACAGATGCAGCAGCCTGTCTCATAAAGAAAGTCTTCCAGCAAATGCAAACCCCTCCTTCCTCTGGGATTTTGGGTCACATCAAAACCTAAAGGTCAGAGAAGTTCACACCAAGACCAGAGACAGAGACTTTTTCTCACTGGGATTCATCTCTGTCAAATTTTCACTTGCAGTTTAACAAAATGCATCATTAAGGTTGAAGTACAGAGTTGTCACATTATCCTCATCAGAAACAAACATCTGTGGCACTTGGTAGATACGCTGTGAAACAGAAAGTTGTCCTTAAGCACGTTTGGTTTGCATGAGACTGCAGCATCACATATGTTGTATTTGAAGTCTTTACTTCCCTTTTCTTTGAAAAGTACAAATCCAGAGCTGTATCAGGAGTCTTACCTACTGTAAGATGCGCCACTTCCAAGACATGATGCCATGGGAAGAATTGTCTGCCTCTATTCCCATACACACAAAAAAGGGGTAATCTGTTAAATGTGAGCACGTTTTTATGTGGCTCAAAGTTTCTGACTGGTGTCTGCCTTTGCAGGCCCCTCTCTGTGATTCTCTGCTGATATGATACTGTGGAACTGGCTGCATCAGCATTTTCTGTTCCGTTTCCCATTGCCTCTGGCATGTGCAAACTGCCTGCACTGTTTCCCTTGATGTATTTGAAGCACAAGGAGACAGCTTTTAATCAAAAGTCCCTTCTTTCACTGCTAAATCATGGACAAGACAAATATATTAACGTCTATGTTGACAGCTCCTTTTTTTTTCCCTTTTGGTTAAAATGCTAGAATTTATGTACCTAACACAGGAATGAATAGGTACATAACAGCCCATGCTATATCAGGAGAAGAAAATGATATGCTTTTCAAAAGACAAACTAACCTCACACAAGCATTGTCCTGGGTGGGGTAAGACAACGAGCAGACTGAATAAACAGGTGTGACTTTGCATTTGGAGCTTACAGGAAAACACATTCACTAAGTAACAATGCCTTCCTTCATGGTAATTCCCAGAATCGAGTTCTGGAAAATATTTCTTGGAGGAATTCTTTCATTTTCTCCCTGACTACTCAGGACTTTCGGCTGTCATTTCTCGAGGGTTTATGACTGCCTTCTTTGGCAGTGTCACCTCTTGCATATATGATACTACCAGTAAGATAGGCAACCTCACGATTGGAAGAACATAGACGGAAGAGGAAACATTTTGTGAAAATCCCTAGAATATCTTATACACTCTTCATTCATCTGTGTTCTTAGAAGTGAAACCAGAGCATGCTTCTTCAAAATCAAGACTACCGTTTATAGGATGAATGTTGTAAATTATGAGAAGCTAAGGATAATTCCAAGGAATGAGGCAGAATGTGCTATAGAAATGCCTGTTCTTGTTCCTTTAATAAAATAAGGTAATCCAAACTGAAAAGGACAAACACTTTATGTATATGTGGAATAAATAGAATCGAGACCATTTATTTTCACTTAATACTGTTCTGTTTCTTTAAAACACTGGAATTTTGAAAACAAGCATATATTTTCACAATTTCAGACCCAGTCTGATCTCTATGGGGCCGAGGAAAATCAACTATGAAGCACCTTATCCTCAAAAGACACCAAGACTTTATAAGAATTTCTAGACTCCAGATGCATTTAACTAAGCACTAAGAGCTCTGTGTCTGCTTTGCCTTCTCCCTTTTTGAGATGGTTTGTGAGAATGCAGGTGGGTGGAAGAGGGTGGCTTTGGCCAATGAAGTGTGATGATGCTTACCTTAGCTGACAACAATAACATCTGGGGTCACGTCTCTGCTGCTGTAAAAGTCCCTGAGGAGATACCAACCCTCCTTTTCAGCAAGAAGGGGAGCCAAGGCCTTCAGCAAATTGAGAAGCAAGATATTGAGGCAGAAAGGCACTACCACGAGAGAGCACATAACTAGTTTTCAGAAATAGGTGCCCCAGCTCTAAAGCTTCTGGACCTTGCAGAAGAGAAGCACAGGCCACGATTAACTGCAGATGCAGCAAACACATGTCCTGGTTACGGAAGAAGGAGGGGTTTCTTCTCTCTGCCTTTGACTATTGTCACTCAACTGTACTGATTCATCACATCTTCATTTTTTAAAAAGAATTGAACAGAACGGAAAAGACTAGAAGTAATGATTTTAAGAGAAGATTTTTAAAAAAAAAGCTACAAAGGGGAAAGGAAAGAAGTATCTGCACACAGAGATAAAATGTCAACCTACTAATTTTTGCACCATCTAAATTTCCAGAGGATAAAAAAGAAAGATTCTTGTCCCATAGTTCTTAGGGAGATTTTGAATTCTAAAGTTCTTCTCCAGAAAACAGTTCAATTTAGAGTAATATCTGCTTTCTAAAGCCTAATGTTCCTTTTATCACTTACAAGTGAAGACATCTCATTATCTACTTAAGTATGATGTAAGTCAATAAAATTACAGAAAACCTTGTTGTTTTCAAATCTGAAGTTAAAACAGCCCATAAATTTTGTATTATGTGTGATAGTGCAGACTGGCCTTACTTCGGATATCCGCTCTTGTACCTGTTGTCCACTCCCTGCTGCTGCAGCCAGTGGTGCGGCTTTGGGCTTGACTTGACTTGGGTGATAGAAAGGAAGGAATGGCAGACATGTGTACAGACAAGCTGGGATCTGGTGGGCTGTCAGCTCTAATGGAGGAACACCAGCAACCTGGAGACTTAGCAAAGTTTTTCTTCTATTTTTTGAGATTCCAGTCATTTCCTTCTTCCATTTTCTCCTTCCAAACCCTTCCATATACCTTTCCTTGCTCTCTTTCAGATTTATGGCCTCTTTTTACATTGTATGCATATATATTTCTAAATATATAGATTCACTCAGTTTAGTTCATATAATATTGCTTATATATATATTTTCAGGGCTGACCATCCAGTATTGGATAGCCAGTTGGGGTGTTCTTCCCTGGGGAAGACTATGTCTCCCTTCCTCAGAATTTTTAGTAGCCTATAGTTCTTCATGTGGGGTGAGGCCTCATGTGCTTTCCCCCATCCATTTTATCACACCATTTGTCATTGTCCTTATTCAGTCCATGTTTAGGGAGTCGTGTTGGTTAAACCCTGTGAGGATAGCTGATCAGCTAAGTTTCTTAGGGGATTTTTATGGGAGGGGAAAGCTTATGTTTCAGTCATCTGGGAGGAGGAAGCTTTGGTGGATAATTTCTGCACATACCATCAAGATCTATACTCAGACCAGGGGACGGTCTTGTCATTCTCATGAGTCTGAGGCATTGGTGTCCTGACATGGCTATGCTCATGATAACAATACACATTTACCCAGCTACCCTCAACATAAATCACATCAGACATCAACAATACACGGCATCTACTCTTCATACTCTGTTCTTCACAAAATAGAGTTTCAGTACTAAGATGAAGTTTGGACAGTTGATAAAGAGCTAAAGGCATAAAATGGATAACAAGTAGCTTTTCACTCTTGAGAAGCCTACAGTCTAATGAGACAGTTAACAGCTAACTAACACATTCCTCAGTTCTCTGTCTCCTTCCCTCTCTCTCTCTCCCCTATCATTTACACACACACACACACACAAGAGAGAGAGAGAGAGAGAGAGAGAGAGAGAGAGAGAGAGAGAGAGGTGGGGGGAGAAGAGAGAGAGAGACCAAGGCAAATATGTAAATATGCTGTCTCTTTGGTAAGTATTAGAAATAAGAAGTTTTGAGATATTTATTACATTTATTATGCAATTCACTCTGATAATTTTCTATATACTTCTATATTATGTCCTTTATGAAACTTTCTGTTCCTAACTTTCTATGTGCATCTCACCTCCAGGATAGTCAGAAAAGTCTGAGACGTCTCCTTTAAGAGGGGGTGATAGAGTTGAGGCTGAGAGTGAGTAAGGGATAACTAGGTGAAAGTTCACAGAAAGCAGATTTCTTACCAAAAGGTGAAGCAAAGCAATCTGGATACAGGTGTAAGTTAATATTACCTGGGATGATATATGTGAGCTGGGGCTAAATAAATCCAATCGACATTCTAACGTGGAAGGAGGACATATCAGAGGGCCCTGACCATAGAGCTGGAGAAATAGTCATTTCTAGGGAAGAATCCTCAAATGGTTATCCAATACCAAGTGGTCAGCCCTAAATATACATATGAGTAACAGGTTGTATTTATATTTTTAGGAACACACACATACACACATACATACACACATATATACACATACATAGTCACACATACACACATATGCACACACAAACATACATACACACACACACACACACACACCTACCTCAACAAAGAAATAGACATCATGTATTTGAAAGAAGCCAAGTAGGGTGCTTCATGAGAAAGGTTGGAAAAAAGGAGAAAATTTATATAGCTACATTTTTTATTTAAAAATTAATTTAAATTTAATTAAAAAAAAGAGTATGTGAACTAATAGTGTAAAATGTATAGGTAAGGATGGATAAAATCAGAACCCATAGGGAGCTAATGAATTAATCCTCGAAAGGAAAGCCATATTTTGGGTTTGTTTATATCAAAAAAAGGATCTTTTCAATTTTAAGACAAGTTTTTATTACAAAGACTGACTTGAACATATTTCAGTTTCTAAATAATCAGTTACCTAGGGAAGCCAATCACATTGATTCCTTAGCCTCTTTCTATAAAACAACAACAACAACAAAAATTTACCTGAGGAGTTTGTGATAGAATTCTGGTGCATTAATGTATTTTAAAGCTCCATGGGGTTTTTGATGTCCTGCTAGACCAGAAGAATATTAAGATACCATGTTCTTTCTTCTTCTATGCTTATTCCTCTAAGTGACCCACTTGGATTCTCAGAATATAAAACTGTCTATATAAAGATGACACTTAAGTTTCTACAATACCAGCCCAGACTTCTGAATTACTCACCCCTGTACCAAAATATTTGCTTTGTACCTTTGATCAGGTGTTCTAAAAGAGATTCCTATCCTAGATAGGACCAAAATCCCCAGCCTTTCCCATCCATCGACTTCTTGGGTTTCCTTGTTCCAGTGACTGCAAGCTCATCAAGCTCTTGCTTCTGCTTATCCTGGTTAATCTCATAGTCACTCATACTGCACTGTGTATGTTATGCCTCACACCTAAGTCATCAGGAAATGCTGTCAGCTATTCGTTCTTAGGACCTTCTGTGTCCCTACAACTTCTCACCTGCACCACAGATGATGGAGATCACAGAATGATTATCTCTAACTAGAGCTCCATGGTTTTTTCATTGCTTCATTGCATTTTTTAGATTTTTATTCAAAGATCATTATATTAGAGTCCCTCTCAGAGCACTGTATACAAATGTGTACAACACACACACACAAATACACATGCACGCACACACACACACACACACACACACACACACACACACACCACCTTTCATCCCTTCTCAACCATAACCTCATCCTTCAAATATTCCTTGAAAAAAAATAATGCTAGGCTGGTTGCTATATCATCAGTTATTAATAAAGGTTTGTAATTATAAAATAAAATACCTCATGAATTGAAGGAGTGACATATAGGGAAAAGGAAGATGGTAAGACATGTCTAGTATAGAGGGCAGAGTGAATGATGGGATCATGAAAAGTATCCAGTGGCGCCATTGGCATACTTCTTTTGCCAGTAGGAAAGTCAGATATCTATCTCTCCTTTTATGAGAGAAAGCTGCACATAGACAAAGTTGATCTTAGGAGAGGCAAGGCATTGGTTACCTGCATTGATCTGACTTTAAATTACAAATCCATCATCTGTTATAACTTTGACCAAATCAATCAATGTGCCTGAATCCTAAACCCTTATCCAAACATGGGATGAGATAAATTTGAGGAGCATCAAATAGTATATAATTCATAAAATGCACTTGACACAAGTCCTTGTCATTGGGTGTCAGCAGTTGCTACTCTCTGGTAGGCTGGGATTGACCAGAGTTGGAATAAGGAAGGAAAGGTACAAAGCAGAGTATCCATGGAGTCAAAACATTAGGACTTCTCTGCTTTTTTATTTGTTAAACTGGGAGTGTAGAGTAAGTGAACAGCAACCAGCACTATCGTCTAGTGTTGACACAGTTAGCCCTTTTAATTTCATGAATGGAGGTAGGGCACCACTAGATCATGTGCTAGATGAAAAGAGGAAGTCGACTGAGAAAAACTAAAGGCCTGATTCAGCAGGGGAATTAATGCGTCATGTTATACCACATCCTGTTTTCCTTTTAGGCCATTGCCCACTGTCCCGTGTCCTAGCAACTTGAGGATCATTCAGATCAACTTTGCTTGATATCAGCAATGGTTGGCAGAGGCAACCAACTTCTGATTCATGCAATATGGCTATCTAATGATGAAGAAAGCAGAGAATCTTGACCATGCAGACATAATACATAAGTTATAGCATGTCATGGATTTGCACACCCATGGAATTGGGGTGAAGAAATCACACACACTGCTGAAGTGGGTCTTTATTATATAAAGACATATATATATATATATGTGTGTGTGTGTGTGTGTGTGTGTGTGTGTGTGTGTGTGTATGTGTGTGTAGGAGATTAGTAAATCTAAATAAGGCTTGCATGCATTCACACACAATTGATGATTAAAGTTGGAGGGCTGCATAAGAGTGGTTGAATGGATTTGGAGTCAGTCAACAATTTCAGTATTTACCAGAGTTTTAAATACTAATATTTGTGTTGCAGGTATCAATTTGATTAAAGCAACCAGATTTTCAAAATATTGCTCAGAGGCAGCAGTCTCGGGTACAGAAGTGTGCAACTGGGGACAAATGTTTTTATTAGAGAGCTCTCATTTGGCATTTTTCATATTTCACAACATGAACTCAGATGGGCAGCTCCTCATTGCCTCTGTCATGAAGTATTAGAGACAGTTCCATAGCCCCTCTGTTGGATGAGTTGACCAGTAATAAGTGAATCTTTGTGGGGCATTGAAGCAGAAATAAGTTGTTCTGTTACATGAAACAAACAGCTTCACATCAAAGTGGTTATTTAAATCACATCTGCTATGGGCCTCTGCAGAAAACAATCTCCTCAGAAAGAGAGAAGATAAACATCTGAGAGCAACTCTGAGAATGTTCAGAGGGGCAAGAAAAGATGGAAGCTAAGGGCCTAGCTGCTGAGTTCCAGGAAGAGCTTTTTCTTGATTCTGATGTCTTACACATGGTTATATCTACTTGGTTTTAACCTCTGAAGACCAAGTCACCTCCGTAAGAGTAAAGGGTGAGGGTTAGAGGATGAAACAGTTAGAAGACATTTCTATAAATCCCAGGCTTTGTCATAGCATCTGCTTTACTTTGCTTTTCTGTTGCTATGATGAAATACTGTGACTAAGAAAACTTAGGGGAACAAAGATTTTATTTCCTATTATGCTTACAGATCACAGGTCATCTTTGAAGGAAGCCAAGCAGGAATCCTGACCAAGAAACTATGGAAGGATGCTATTTATTGACTTGCTTCCTGGCTCATGTTCAGCCAGCTTTCTTATACAGCACAGGCTCTCCTGCCTAGGAATTGTGCCAGCCACAATGGGTTTGTGGTTTCCTACATCAATCAAGACAGTCTCTCACAGACCTGATGACAGGCCAAACTCATCAAGATGTTCTTCAGTTGAAGCTCCCACTTCCTGAGTAACTCTAGGTTGAGTCAAGTTGACGACAAAATCAACCAGCACAGCATCTCATGTGTTGAATGCTTGCCTTGCTTAGAACCTGCTGAAATGCCTCTATGTCACAGGTATAGAGAGGAGAGGAGTTAAAAAATTCTCAGCAACTACTCTGCTCAGATAGAATGGATGGGGCTTCCTTCCATGTCTGCCAAATAGTGAACTGAGCAGTTCTAAGAAGATGCAAGTATCTGTGCTGACTCTTCTTCTGCTTGTCTGCTTGCTAATATTGGTAGCATCACCTAGAAGTGATGTGAGAACTGTGTAGCACCTTTCTTCCTACATAGAGCCTTGCAATGAGTGTATAATTGTAGTAAGATGCAAAAGGTTAGCAGATATTTAGGAACTTGTCTACAAGTCAGCGTCTATGGTCTCTAGGTTTACAGACTAACCTGAAGCAATAATTTTCATCTAGCTTAGACCCTCCAGTGTTCCCTTAGTTCTCAGGGCTGACCATTTTGAAGGTTGTGATGCAACTGAAAGAGTAGTTATTGGAGAAGTCTTAACTACTACGAAAATGTCCCTGGTGTGTCAAAAACTGTGATTCTAGGTCTATAGTTTTCTGAGGAGAGGCTACACAGCCCCAGGGAAATGGAGTTGGAACAATAATTTGAAAGAAATAAAGTGATGAAAATCTGTGGAAAAGATCTGGATTGGGAGGTTGTTAAATGATTCTTAATATCTCTGAGACTTACTCCTAAAGCCTTACTGCTACACATTGGTGCATGGATATTTAGAACACAGAGAAGGGGAAGGAACAAGAGGGAAAGTGAACAGAGAATCCCTAAATGTTCATCAAAAGGGTAGTATAGTGGAAAGCACTACTGTACAATGCTGAGAAAGGGTTTTCTGACAATAGCAGGGGTGTGAGGGAGGAGGAGATAGAAGGAGGGAGGAAGAGGGAGAGGAGGAGGAGGGAGAGAAAGAGGAAGAGGAAGGAGAGGTAATGGGATGATTCTGGCAGGTCAGTTTCACTTAGAGAACAGGAGAGCAGATGATCACCACAGTTAGATGCTTTTGTGAAAGTTGAGTGATGTTAAGAGACCATATCTCTCTCATCAACTTTGGTAATAATTGAAACGGAGCAAAGTCTAGAGGTTTAACCTGTGGGGAAGAGAAAAACTGTCACAGCAGACCTGGAGCCTCACCTCACATCTTGATTATAGAAGTTGATGTGGTCATGACAGCACTCTGAAGTCATGACCTCATATTAAAGGCTTTGGGAGTTGTGGGAAGTTAGAGTTCCTAAGTGAAGTTCACATACCCTCAACTCATGTATACTCAAGTTGAAGTAATTTATTTAAGTTTCTGCTACCACCGTGAGGCAACTGGTTACCCACCAGAGAGACTACTGTTTGAAACCAAGAAAATGACCACAAAGAATTAGTCAGAGAGGGGTCAAAGGGAAATAAATGCACCCAGATTTAGTCTCTTAGTCACAAACCAGGATCACAATTTACTAAAGATTATTTCTATATGATATGCCTTTGTTAGAGAACTGAGGACAAAGGGAAGGGCCACTTAAAGTCTTTTCTGGTTCTTGACTGTGTCTACTACATCCTAACATTGTGAGAGAATAGACTTGTTAGTCATCATCCAATTGATGCCAGTGATGTCTGTGTAGTAAATGCAGTACTATATTACTCAACAGAAATAACCTCTCAAGATCAGCCCTAGTAACCCAGGTGAGAGTGCCTGAAGAAACTCCAAAATTGTAGCATCAAAGAACATGTAGACATGGGGAGGGATCTAAGATTCAGCATGGACTATGGTGACAAGACCATCCATGGAATGATTAATGCCCTCTCTAAAATTCTAGTACATTATCACAAGAGTATCTTAGTCAAAGCCAGTCTCCTTGACTACCAGGAGCTAAAGGTGGGCAAAAATTAAAATATTCACTAATCTCTTTTTGTCTTGAGAAATTTTAGAAGACTTCAAGTGCTATTAGCTTTTAATTGGGGACAGAATCATTTCAATTTTCTCCTCTTTTATTTATAGAATTTTTCTAATAGAATATATGGAAGCAGAGTTCATTTCTGGAGTTATTCTAATTCAAATGTGAAACAAGAGTTGGCTACTAACAAGGCAAACTATGAAGATTAAATGACTCTAATATTACAGTCATTACAGTGTTAAATTATCTTGTCCTATTAGAGACTCCTGACCAAATACAACTATGAGCTAACACAGGCTAGAGTTATTACTATGTCTTACTCCAACATTACTGTTTCATAACTACGACTGTAGAAAGTACTAACAGATAATGAAAAACAGGCAACAAAGACAAATTTGTCTTTCTTCCACCCATAAATAAATGCCACTTGAGACTTGTCAGGGATCCATGTTGTCCAGCTCTTAGTGAAAAATGTGGTATATGGTATGATTCACCAAGAGAGGAAGATTATCTTGAGCAGTGATAGCAGATCTGTTAGCAGCAGCTATATAGTTTCTAGCAAAAGGACCCTTACAGACCACAGTATTATGATTATGAAGAGACATGTTACTCTCTGTAGCCTAGGTGGGTTTGGGGCAGTGTTACTTATGTGTATTTTTTTGAGATTGACTCTGATTCTCCTTTGACATTCTGAGTCTCCTAGCATATTTAAAAATCATTTCTGTTCTGCTAAAAATTTACTATTCTTTGCTACTAAAGTATCATTGTCCTTAATATGGTATTAGGGTTCATACTGAGCCTTTAAGACATTTGTTTGGCCATCTCTCAGGAGAGGCTCAGTTTTGTGGCCTTTGCACACAGTATGGAGAAGACTACTCCCAGTAGATTGTGACTAGTAGAATAATGAATGCGAAATGACACTTGACATCCTACCAGCAACCGGTGTGAAGACACATTTGGGGAAGAAAATTGGCAAAATGAAGACATGAAAATGGGCTTTAAATTCAGAAAGTCTTACCTGAAAGAGCTGTAGCCAACCATATGACTTCCCTGGAACATTTGTTCTCTTTCATATGGACAACCAACCCTGCCCTTATTTTGCAAGGCTCTCATAGATTTATAGAAAATAGTTGTGGCCTTTGAGTCTGTGCCAGTGCCCTGAGCAGACCATTAGCACCAGTTCTGCACCCAATACCACAAAACCCAGAGGAGGCTGGACTCCCAGGATCTCTAACATGCCCAGGAACATAGAATCATAAGATCACAAGGTCTTAGGAGATTGATCACTTCAAGATTTCAGGATCCCAGAGGCAGCTTGAGTCCCAGGAGCTCTTACACCCAGGATCTCAGGATCACAGGATCACAGAGACAGCTGGACTCTGAGGAGTTCTGACACAACCAAGATAACAGGAAAGACAGGCACCAGTCAGAGACAGTGAGTGCAGGTAGCATTAGAAATAACCTGATGGCTAAAGGCAAGCACAAGAACATAAGCAACAGAAACCAAGGTTACTTGGCATCATCAGAACCTAGTTCTCCCACCATAGCAAGTCTTACATACCCCATTACCCCGGAAAAGCAAGATTCAGATTTAAAATCATTTCTCATGATAATGATAGAGGACTTTAAGAAGGACATAAACAACTCCCTCAAAGAAATACATGAGAACACAGGTAAACAGGTAGAAGCCCTTAAAGAGGAAACACAAATATCTCTTTTAAAATTACACAACAAAACAGGTGAAGGAATTGAACAAAACCATCCAGGACATAAAAATGGAAGTAGAAACAATAAAGAAATCTCAAAGGGAGACTACCCTGGAGGAGATCAGGAATTATAGATGCAAGCATCACCAACAGAATATAAGAGATAGAAGAGAGAATCTCATGTGCAGAAGATACCATAGAAAATATTGTCACAGCTGTCAAGGAAATCACAAAATGCAAAAAGTTCCTAACCCAAAACATCCAGGAAATCCAGGACACAATGAGAAGACCAAACCTAAGAATAATAGATATAGAAGAGAGTGAAGATTCCCAAATTAAAGGGCCAGTAAATATTTTCAACAAAATTAAAGAAGAAAACTTCCCTAACCTATAGAAAGAGATGCCTGTGAACATACAAGAAGCCTACAGAACTCCAAATAGACTAGACCAGAAAAGAAATTCCTCCCATCACAACACCAAAAGCAACACCAAATGCACAAAACAAAGAAAGAATATTAAAAGCAGTAAGGGAAAAAGATCAAGTAACTTATGAAGGCAGACCTATTAGAATTACACCAGACTTCTCACCAGAGACTATAAAAGTCAGAAGATCCTGGACAGATATCATACAGATCATAAGGGAACACAAATGCCAGCCTAGGCTACTATACCCAGCAAAACTTTCAATTACCATAGATGGGGAAACCAAGATATTCCATGACAAAACCAAATTTACACAATATCTTTCCATGAATCCAGCCCTAGAAAGGATAATAGAGGGAAAACTCCAACATAAGGAGGGAAACTATACCCTAGAAAAAGCAAGAAAGTAATCTTCTAACAAACCCAAAAGAAGATATCCACACAAACGTAAGTCCACATCTAATAACAAAAATAAGAGGAAGCAGTAATCACTTTTCCATAATATCTTTTAACATCAATGGGCTCAATTCCCCAATAAAATGATATAGACTAATAGACTGGATACATAAACAGGACCCAGAATTTTGCTCCATACAGGAAATGCACCTCAGTGACAAAGACAGACACTATCTCAGAGTACAAGCCTGGAAAACAATTTTCTAAGCAAATGGTCCCAAGAAACAAGCTGAAGTAGCCATTCTAATATTGAATAAAATTGACTTTCAACCTAAAGTTATCAAAAAATATAAGGAAGGACACTTTATACTCATCAAAAAAATCAACCAAGATTAACTCTCAATTCTACTTTTGTTAATCATTTAGCAAAAGAATGTTATTAATGTGTTGAGTATACAAGAAGATTTAGATAGTCACTTGGAACAAGAGATTGATGCTTTTTATCCTATTCAAATTATTGGATGTGGGTTCAGAGTTTAAGAGTAAGGAGCCATCTTGAGTGTCATGCCAAATACCAATGGAGTTGTGTTACTTCTAAAATTTACAATGATAGTCATTATAATAAGGAAAAAAGTTTAAAGACATTTGCAGTGTATTTGGCACAATTCTAATACTCTCTGGATGTTTTCACTTTGCACAGTGAGATTACGAATTTAAAGAATGTTTCTCTGCTGAGCTTTGATGCTGCAGATAATGCTGATAAAATTATCCATGGCTTGAGGTCAGTATTTCCATTTTGGTCAAGTGTCAAGAATGACATATATAGCTTGATCATGCTAGCCCTTTTTGTCCTTTTATTCCTGCCCATCACGTTAAAGCTTGTCTTTAAAAACATCAACATGTTGGCAGCTAAAGTACATTACTTGAAACTGAAAATGGACCCCCAGACAGTGTATTTAATAGGTTGGCAAGCCAAGGATGGGTGAGATTCCACACAGAGCCTTACCAACCTAAGACATAAGTGTATTGCTTTTGAAAATGCATATTCCACAACAGGTAAGGAAGGCATTCTTGTCAGTACGACCTAAGACAGGCTCAGTCTTGTTAATAAAATTAAAAAGGGGGAGAGGCAGAGAGCCTTTGGAGCTACTTGGGAGGAATCTAACATTGGCCAAGGACAAGGAATTGGACTTCAGGCAGGAATCTGACATTAGATTAGAACAAAGAAGTAATTTCAAGCAGGAATCTAAATCTTAGGCTAGAACCTAGAAGCAGGCTTCAGGCATGAAAGTAACTTCGAGATAAGACAGGGAAATTGACTCAGATATTTTGCTCATCCTGATAAGCCCTCAGAAACAGTGATCATGGGAGTGTTCACTGAATTGTGTTTAATGTCTTGCTTGTTCTTTGACTATTTGTGTTTATTGTTTTGCTTGTTCCTTGACTATTTGCATCTATTGTGCTGCTAATTCCTCAACCTAGAACTGACCTTAATACTTGCAGGTAATTAAAATGGTATAAAAGCAAAAAGGAGGAGGGGGGATGGGGTAGGGATTTTCTGGGGGGGGGAAATGGGGAAAGGGGATGACATGTGACATGTAAATAAATAAAATATCCAATAAAAATTAAAAAAAAATTTGCAAATATGTAGGCTGTTTTAGTCTTTTAAAGTTTTTAAATTATTAGTGTTTTATGTGCATGGGCAGTTTGCTTCTGTGTAAATCTGTTCACCATGTGCCTGTAGTGCCATTGGACGTCCTGAAATTAGAGTCATAGATGGTTGTGAATCACCATATGGGTGCTAGGAATTGAACCCAAGTCCTTTTGAAAGAGTAGCCAAAGCTCTTAACTGCTGAAATATTACTTCATTCCGTATTTATGATTCTTTTGACCATGTCCTTTGGAATTTTTAAAACTTTTCCTTGATTGGATGTGGTTTTGAATCATAGCTAAGTAACCATTGCCTAATCTAAGGTCCTGAAGACCAAGATTTAGATTTTCTTGTATGATGCAAAAGAATGAAATTGAATTTATAATCCCATGTGCTTATTCTGCAAGGATCAATGTGGTGACTTGGCTAAAGGCTAGCCTATACAATCTATGCTGTCACTTGGGGCTATGAGGCTTCCCCAGGATGGGTTGTGTGTGACTCTAAGCAAGATTGTAAGACCAGAGTTCACATAGCACTGGGAATGCAAGCACTAGTCTCAAACTCATGTCCACACAGTTAATAAAAACAAACAACTTCACCTAGATGCTTGTCAAAATTCAGTATGTGATTTTTTTTTTTTATATGAGCAATAATACTAAGTATATATGATCCTGACAAAGTTCAAGAGAACAATGCTCATGATCAGTTCAATGGTTAGCTGGGAGCATCCGCCTCTGTATATATAGCTAAGCATTGAACTGATCATGGGGTCTCCAATGGTGGAGGTAAAGAGAAGACTCAAGGAGCTGAAGGGGGTTGCAGCCCCATGGGAAGAGGGACAATACCAATCAACCAGAGCTCCCAGGGTCTAAATTGCCAGCCTGGGAACACATGTAAAGGGACCCATGGTTCCAGCTGTATATGCAGTGGAGGATGGCCTTGTCAGGCATTGATGAGAG
Organism: Mastomys natalensis; assembly: GCA_021653895.1. NCBI lineage: Eukaryota > Metazoa > Chordata > Mammalia > Rodentia > Muridae > Mastomys > Mastomys natalensis. The sequence continues at coordinate 310,092 of JAJTUV010000292.1, read as the reverse complement.
AGGAGGTCCCTGGTCTTGTGTAAGCAGGATGCTGCAGTGTGGGGGAATTCGAGGGCAGGGCGAGGAGGGAGGAGTGGTGGATGGGTGGGGGCACACCCTCATAGAAACAGCGGATTGGGGATAGGATAGGAAGTTCCTGGGGGTAGGGGAAATGGGGAAAGGGGATAACATTTGAAATGTAAATAATTAGAATATTCAATAAAAAAGAAAACAATGCCTTTAAAATTGATCTAATATTAAATGATGTTAGGATTGGCAGATAATGACTTTAGAGTAACATTTGTAAATATGTTCAAGGACATAAAGGGAATTATAATCACAACAAGTGATTACAATTAAGTAAAATTTTAAAAGAGACACAGTGCAGGACAGAAACTGAAGGAGGGGCCGTCTACAGACCATTCCACCTGGATATCCATCCTATGTGCAGTCACCAAAGGTAGAGGTTGATGTGGATGTCAGGATGTACATGCTGACAGGAGCCTGATATAGCTGTCTCCTTAGAAGTCTGCAAGAGTCTGACATACTCAGAGGCAGATGCTCACAGCGAACCATTAAACTGATCATGGGGTTCCCAATGGAGAAGATAGAGTGAAGGCTGAAGGAGTTGAGAGGATTCGAGACACCATGAGGAAAGCAACAGTACCAACCAACCAGAGCCCCCAGGGTCTAAACCACCAGCCTGGGAGCGCTTAGGGAGGGACCCATGGCTCCAGCTATATATGCAAGGGAGCTATATATAAGTGGGAGAAGAGATCCTTGGTCCCATGAAGGCTGGACGTCGTGGGGGGGGGATATTCGAGGGTGGGGAGGTGAGGTACGGGGGAGGGTGGGTGGGGGTACATCAACGTGGAGGCAGGAGGAGGGGGGAAGGGATAGTGAGTTCCTGGGAGGGAGGGGGAAGTGGGGTAAGGAGAGAACATCTGAAATGTAAATAAAATTTCCAATAAAAAAAATATATATATAATGCAAAAAAAAAAGAAAGAAAATAAAAATTCTTGAGTTGAGAAGTATGTAAGAAATGAGGGATTCACTGAATAAACATGAGAAGTTGAACACATATACAAAGAGCAGAAGGTATCATCAGAACAAAAAAGGAATGTGAAAACATCAGGTGAGGGTCCTGCTGGTGAGCCACAGTTGGTAGGGACATGGGGTTGCCATCAAATGATGGTGTTTGAAAAAATTTCTGGCAGCTGTGTAGCCTAATAAAATTCCCATGTTCATATAACTCCCCACACTTCTGGGAATGGCTGAATGCATTGTTTAATAAAGTGGTTATGAGTGCATCAGGAATGTTGGCTCTGATTGGACAGTATCTGAATGGTTTTTTCAGTGTGGGTCAAAGTACATTCTCATAACCAGAAAAAGTACTATAACAATCTTCCAATTGGCCCTCTGGACAGACTTATGATTTTAGCAATCAATGCTCCTGACCTTTGTATCATTGGATTATGTCATACTATGGGACCACAATGGGCCAGGGTTACAGAGAAAGAGTCAAGGGAAATTCAACCCTGGCTACCTCAAACATGAGCACTACAGAGTTGGCTACCTCCCTTCTCCCAACCTGGCTCCATAAAGCTGACTACCCCACCATCATCCCAAGGTAAGAATGTATTACCTTGACAGTTATGAGGCTTCACTCCTTGTTTGACCTTACAAGCTCTCAATTAATACATAAGCAACTTCAATAGAATTATCAAATAATATTATTTACTCTATGGAGAACAAGACATTACTTCATTATTTAAACCCGGTTCAGTAATGCAATAAAACAAACAAACAAACAAGTGATAAGAAGGAAGGTGTATAATATCTTTATTTGAATAGAAAATAATGTTTTATATAGAAAAATGTAAATGTACAAAATTAATTAAACTATAGGTAAAGTTAGAAAATTTCAAGATATGAAGTTAATATATTAGAATCTATTACTTGATATATCATACTGGCAAATAATTGGAAATTAAAACTTAAAAATTTGCCATTTATCAAAACACCCAAATCATGAATACTTCATGACTTTCCCAAAATGTAAAAAATAATTTGGCTCTGTAAGTTACAAAACACTTCAGAAATAAACAAATGGCTTTAAATAAATGAGCAGAAATCTACACCATGTTCATAGGTTAGGAAATTTAATAATAATATGATTTCTCTTTTAAGATTGGATTGTACATTTAATTGATCTGAACTAGAATTATAGTGAGATAAAAGGTTTTTTTAAATTGACTCATCATTTATAGTATTTATTTGGATATGAATAAATCTTAACAACTCAATTTTGAATAGGATAAATTAGTGGAAACATTGTATGTGTCTTTAAGCTTTATTAATCAAGCTACAATAGTAGGGGCACTGGTATAAAGAAAGACAAATAGGCTCTTGAAGCCAAATAAAGTACAGAAATAGATACATATGTATGGAACCACTTGAATTTTGATTATTGATCCCAAGAAAATTCAATGGGAAAAAGTTGAAAAAAATCTCACTAGGTTAAGTGGGTATCTGTATGGAGACAAAAGGAGATCAGTGAAGCTCAACCAATAATTTGAATCATTCATGAAAATCTAATTAAACATGGTGAGTATACATAAACAATAAGACTAAGGCTAAAGGGTTTCAAGAAGAATGTTGGGACAGAAGTTGACCTCTTATATGGTACACTCAGAAATTTGATTCATCATAACATAAAAAGATACTATTTGAAATTGAAATTTTATGCATGGAGACACATGCCTGCAATCCTAGGACTAGAGAATTGTTGGTTCATGGACAAGCTTGAGTTGCATAGTCAAACACTGACTCCATACATAAGTAAACAAACAAACAAACAAACAAACAATGAAATTTGAATCAATACACTGGGATAAAGAGTAACAATACATTTATCTATCAATCAAAAATTTATTCAAAAATAAAACGGACCCAAACAAATGAGTTAAAATAATATAAAATAGAAACAAAAGAGACAAGGTTACAAGCAGACTTCACAAAAAGATTTATGCATGACGAATGAGCATGTGAACATGTGTGAAGAAGCGTCAGCAGTAAACACAAAGAACCAACTAAAAGTCAGTCAATTACCACTAGTCACCAGCTACTGAAGATTTTACAGAACAATGGTAAGCTAGGCTAGTTTATAAACCTCTTACAGGTCTACTCTGTTAAACATATACATATGCTAATTTAATACATATGTACTCTATGTTTTACCAGTTTGACTGCTATATACACTTACCAATAAAATAAAAATGCTGTGTGTAAAAATCCATCTCTGAGCTCAGTAGCTTAAAACCATAGATTTATTGGAATAGCCCTCACGCACCAGTGTTTGGGCTTACTGGAGAGTAGACTCACCTGATTGATCTTTTGCTCCATATGGCTTGTATTACAGTCATGTGAAGCTGGCTCTACTTAGAATAAAAAAGCTAGGTATTCAACTAGAGCTTTTAGCCACATCTAAGAAATTTTATGATCATGAGCATAGCCTACACACTTGTGGAAGCAAGAGAACAACTTGTTGAATCGGTATTTTCTTCTACCATATGAGTCCTGAGAGCTTCAATTCAGGTTGTCAGTTTTGGCCATAGGCACCTTTACCCACTGAGCCATCTTACTGGCTCAATAATACCTAACTTTCTAACTCTATAGGGAAAATGATTGAAATCTACAAACATAGATGGATCCAACCAAATAAAAATAAAAAAAATAAATATCAATACATATGTATAATTCAACACTTTATTGAATTATTCATTGAGTACTCAATAGAAAAAAGAAATTATGCTTCAAATATTCATAATGACATGGATGAATCATAAGACATTAAGTTGAACAAAAAGAATCCTACAGGAAAGACCCCATGGAGGTTAGGAATGGGCAAGACTAAAACTAAAAATAGTGGCTTCTTCAGAAGAGAGATTTTATGGAAATAACACTTATTTTACTGGAGAAGGAAAATGTTTTGTCTTGAGTAATTGTTGACAGGTTTTAAATTTCATTACACTGTTCCCTGAAGATTTGTACATTTCCTTATGTAAATTTTAACCTTAATTTAAATGCACTATACAATTATTTTAAGAGCATTCATATTTGTTCCATCTGTTCCTCTCAGTAGCTTTATAGGGGCTAGGGCCGATATTAATAGTTTCATTTATTAAGGTGATAAATTGCTTAAGATTGTTCAGAAAAGTTAAAGGCATGACTAGAATGTGGCAAGATGCTATCAAGCACAAGGTATTTGCTATTTTTTCCAGTAATAAGGAAAGCACAGACTTGTGATGTAGATGAAATATGTAGATCATGCACATAAACACAAAATATACACAAATATACATAATAGGTATACTATAAAAATACAAGTAAGTATTCAAGGCTGAAGAAGGATTTTTTTTTCTATAAAGAATCTCAAATTGAGATTGCTTTATTTTCAAATCACCATAGAAACCTGTTGGGAGCTGACTCCAAGCAGAAAGTGGCTATCATCTTTGTAGCCATCTCAAGCCATATACCCTGACAAGAGACTTACTTTTCAACAGCCTACAACAGCTGAGCACACTCTGATAAACATCTTGTTTTTCTCACATATCTTGTTTTGCTGTCTAGTGCCCCCAGGGGCAAGGCACATGTGGTAAAGTGTCTCCAGCTGTGTTCCCCTGCTTGTCCACGGCTGCAAGACATGTGGTAAAGTGTATAAATACTCAGAATTTCCTTTCAATAAAGGGGACTTGATCAGACCCTCTGTCTTGTCTCCATTCTTCGTGTCTCTTGCCCCTCCATCCCCACTCTCTCTCTTGCTAGACCCTGTTGACTGACCTGAATGGACCGGGTCATCTGGCCCCAAACTTGGGGTGCAGACCGGGTCAGAAACCTGATTATATACTTTGATCTATAACTCTCTTTAGCTATCTATTTGTTTACATATCATTACTAAGAGCTATCTTGTATAGCCATACTGTGACAGATGCCAGCCTTTTTAGTCCATTCTAATACAACCACTACTTTATTTCTCTTTTCTATGACATAATACCTTGTCATAACATTTATTGGTCTACTCTCAAATTTAAATTAAGCAACAAATAAAAAAACTTTCCCAAAGTACATTCTGTTCCAAAGAAGATGACTTAAAACCCAATTTATTAACAGCAAACTTTTTGGAAGCTAAGTGACTCAAAGTCAAACATTGAAGCCAGTTAGTCAATTTATTCTTTAGAGAGAAGCATTCCCTAAAACTCCTAGTGGCTAATAAGGTATTCATAATTTGACATTAGTTAGAATTTCTAGGATTTTGTGAGTTTGGGCTGGGTATTGCAACACATTTTATGTCAGTGAGAGCCATTTCCTAATTCCAGGTTCCTGTAAAATAATATTTGAATGTGCATGAAAGTTGTTATTCACTAGGAATTCATAACCAGATTAAGCAAAGATTAGTGGTCATGACTCGTCCATAAAACACGTTTAAGGCTTATACATTCACTGCCTTGGACGCTAACAAGCATAAAGTGATATTTTTTTTTTCAGCAGTAAGGAAAGCAGATTTGTGACTGTAGAGGAAATACATAGATTGTGTGTATACACAAATATACATAATGTGCATAATAAAAAATACATAAACCCACCCAGTCCCTCCTGGGAAACCAGTGCTGAAGTTTTACTGTATTAATTGGGAGACATGTATTGATTTACACTGTGAGGCTCTGTGGAGGTGAATGCTCTGCCAAAAGGAAAAGAAAAGAAAAACATAGGCATGAAGGTAGTGGTCAGGTACTGCACTCGCTCTTAGTCAAGAAGCTGAGAAGTCATCGCAGTGGTGGTTAGAAACCATGTAGCCAACAGCTATTACTAAGCACAGTGCTAACAGTCTAACTTCCTTTTACAGCATCATAAATTTCTTTCTCAAAACTCATTAAGATTTTTAAAAAAATTATTCCATATGTATATGTGTACCCAGTATATACAAATGTTCCCTGAAGAAGACATTGGATCCCTAGAATTGGAGTAATAGGAGGTCCTGAACTGCCTGATATAGGGTCTAGGAACTGAACTTGGGTCCTCCAAAACAGCAGCAAATATTCATTGCTCCTGAGCCCCCTCGCCAGCCCCCAAAATTAGCTAGAACAGCTACCACTGAAAAGATCTTTTTCTTTTACTTATATACTTATTTTTTTTTGCTTCGCACAGACAGAATTTCTGGAGAAAGCTATAAATTCTTCCTCTTCTGAGAGCCCAAGCCTTTCAGAAATATTTAAAACTGTAATTCCCATCTTTCTCCCCATCTTCATTAGCTGGTATTGTTCACTAAAAGGCTTTAGATTTAGATTATCTCCACAAACAGGGGCAGTGTGCTAGTGACCCCGTCTACCCAGGAACTGGCAAGGATCTGACCAACTGTGGTTACTGCAAACCTCAATCAGTGTGGGCTCAGTCGAGGTTCACTGATTTACTCCTTTCTCCAATAGAATTTATCAGAAATGGATGGCAAGGAAATAATGGATAATGGACAAAAGAAGCAGGAGGAGGAGGAGGAGGAGGAGGAGGGGAGGGGGAGGGTTAGAAGGAAGAGGAAGAAAATATTATTGACCTTTAACTTAATGGTGAAGAAAATATGAAACAAATTTATTCCCTCAAAGTTACTGCCTCTTCACTCGGTGGTCAAACCTACTATAGAGAGAGGAAGACAGATTCATTGTCATTGCAAAGTTAACCCAAGAGTCACTGGCTTTTTCCTTCTGCATATGAGGAAGTGACCTTTCCACATCTGTTTACTTTCTTCCTTACATTGTTGTATCAGCATCCTTAATTACTACACTAGCATAGTATTTCTTAAACACCACATAAAGATTAGTGAACACAAGGGAAAATGGAAATTTAGCAAAATACCTATAAGGGCCTGTACCTTATCTTTAAGGTCATACTGATTGCTGGGAGAGAGCATTTTAGAGTAACCCTGTCACACTACTGACAATCAGCACAGTATAAGTTAATCGGGTTTTCATCTTTGTTGTTTTTCTCCAGCTACATTAAGGTCACAGAATATAGATAACATGGTCAATATAATTTTTGTTTCTTTAATATCAAGTTTTTTCCCCCCTGGGTTCTCAGTAGTCTGGGCTGAATAGTGCAGAATATAAAGAATGAAAATTATCATTTGAATTTCCTTTGGGAATAAGAAAGAAATGATTGCCAACGTGACAGTAAGCCAAACAAAAGTAGTGGGGTTCTAAAAGTAGGGGGATTAAGAACACACAGTTGTCTTGTTTATTTTTCTCTCTAATTATAAGGTCTACTGTGAGAGTTCAGAACACTATAAAAGAAAAGACGACCTGCGTTCCATATCGTCAGATCCTCATAGACCACTCAGTAATGAACTTGAAACACAACAGGTTATCAGAGGAATAGAAAGCTCCAACCTTGGTTGTAGAACACACAGTGGACTTAAGAAAGGCAGAAGCTGCATTAATGGGAGATTATAAACTGTTTCACAAAGCACTTATAGTCAGAATAGCAGATGCTCAATGACCACAGATGAAAGGGAGGTGTTCAGATGACTTTGTCAGAAAAACATTTTTGGTTGACCTTAAAAGGGGGAATGTTTGAGATTACTTGGAAGTCTTTGGGACCTTGATATTATTGAGCCCCTCAAAGACACATATAGATAGATTGGGGAATTCAATGGTTTTAAAAGTACCATTCTGCAGTGCAAGGCAGTGGTTAGCGAGATTATGGAGAGTCCTGGGGAATGTGTGCTAACAACTATTTAAAAAAATAATGTAGTTTGGAACCTGGAAACCATTACAACATTCTGGTAACAGACTGGCTAAGTGGCTCAACTTCCAAGTCTGCATTTAATTTTTTTTTTTTTTTTTTTTACTGGCCTTGACTTCTGTAACTAATTAAGAGTGAAGAAAGTTTCTCTCATTTGTTTCAAAGAATTTATCAGTGTGAGGCATGAATGTGGTTTGATGCTGCAAGCCATTTCAAGTGTTTTCATTTATACTAAATAACTGTGGCATTAAACTAAAATTATGTTATAATCAAAAACATTTAGAGCTATAAAGCTGACCGTAGGCTTATTGATTGCTTTATTATTGTTGGGAATAAGTAACCCAGCTTTCTTCTACTACTTGGATGCAGTGGGGTTAATATGACTGACTTTACTTTAAATTGGCAACATAAACGTAATTATTTTAAATACTTTGTATCCACTGAGTGTTAATGACGTCATTCTCAAACTCAAAGAATCTTTTGCCACCTACATCTTTCCGTCCTTACATAAATCAACGATGCCTACACAGGAGCCAGGCATTCCAGTGGGCCAGAACAATTTCAATGCAAAGTCAGCTTAGGTTACATAGCGATTCCTAATTAGGTTTGGCAACACAACAGTCTCCTTTACAGAGCGGATTTTCTATTGCCAGAGTGCCAGCCACAGACGCCTTTTCTTTTGCTTTTCCTGTTCTATAAGTAATCAATAACAAATGGGAACAGGGAGCAACCCCTGTGAGAGGTGCACACCTAGAATACTGTTAGGGAAGTTGACACTTTCATTTTGTAGATTTTACCCAATCTTACCACTTCGTGCAAAACTAATTTGTATGCTGTTATATTTAAAATATGCTATTTGGAACTAACTTGGGTACGTGTGTGTGCACATGTGTACACACACCCTAAATGTTCAGTAGCTTGTGTCACTAAACTATATTTTTCATGAAGTCTTAGCATAATGTGGTTTATCTCTGTGGGTGAGTTTAATTGCTCAATATCTTTAAAGCCACATTTTAAAAAAAATATTGAAATTAAGCTTATATTTTGCCTGTAGATATATCCTAATCTCTAAATGGCCAATTTAATAAATCTATGGGCTGCTTGTTACAGATTGCCACTCCCCAGAAGGATGAAGGATTACATTTGTTGAGTCAGGTATGATGCTGATGGTATCAGGAAGCAGGTGGACTCAGAACTTCCCATTAGCTTCGCACAATACGCTCACCAAACCTCCCAACTTCCTTCACCTAGACTAAGTTTCCTTCCAGAATATAAGTTCAAAAGTCTAATACCACTTCCTGCTCAGCAATGGAAGTACTCCTATTTCGAATAAGATGAGTGCAGTTGCTGGCGTTCCCATGGTTACAGGGGACATTGGTAAGACTGTCATGTTTACAGACTTCCTCTGCCAGCCTACTACATGGCCAAAGGTTTTGAGAACCATCCAGAGGAGATCTGTTAAATCTCTATAAAGAAAGACAGTGCATCCCCTTAATGTTATAACCATGACTGCCTTGTGTAAAGGCCTTTAGTTACAGGAAGTCATCTCATCTTTCATCATCAGGTGGTCCCTCCAGGCTCTAGAGCATCCTTAACCTCCACTGATCAGCTGAAAATTCCCCAAAGCCTTTGGGGGAAATCATCTCTCCCTTTGTACTCCAAGAAGTTGCTTGGAGGGAGTCAGAATGGATGCTATCTTGCTGGCAAATTGAATCAAATCCATGCACCAAACTCACAGATAAGTCCCACAGGCGAGTCCCTCGGCTGCACTGACCCTCCTTTAGCTTCTACAAACTGTCAAATTTTCATCTAGCAGAGGAGCCACGTTAGAAAGCACAGCAAGGTATCCGAGTACCTTACTCAGATGAAGAACAGGACTGCTCCTAAGAGAATAGCAAAGGGAACTGCCAGGTGCAAAGTATTTATCCTCCTCCCAAAGCAATTTGCTGGGTCACCTGTGAAGTTGTTTAATAACCCAAACAAGCACGGGGTTTCCAGTAAGCAGCTTTATTTTGAAGGCCATTTCTGCCACTGGCCGAAGTAAAAGCACTTTTATAGTTTCTTGGCTTTCAAAGTTGGCAGAATCCCAAAGAATCATTAAGAAACCCACATACAAGGAGAGGGCAATTTTTTTTTTTTTTTTTTAAATTCAGTTCTAGTCAGGATTACATTTCTTGAATAAAAACAGTCTTCATTTTTTAAAACACATTTCAAATGTATTTTTATGAGCATGTGTGTATGTCTGCTTATTTGTATGTATACCAAGTAGGTGCAGATGCCCCAAGGAAGCCAAAAGAAGACGTGGGATCCCCTGAAACTGGAGCTAGAGGAGCTTGTGAGCCTCAATGTGGTCCTGGGGAAGTCAAACCCTGGTCCTCTGCAATAGCTAACAGTTCTCTTAACTGCTGAGCCGTCTCCCAGGTGCCAACGATAGTGTTTGTAGTAATAATAGTTAAAGACCTGTGGAAGGTTTTCTAAAGTCAAAATTCCTTCCCTGGGCTCCAGTCTTCCTACAAGGAAAATAAGGGCATCCTCAGAGTTCTGTTCTTGCTGCGCAAGCCTGCCTTAGTACCCTGACACAGGAGAGGGAGAGGTCTCCTAGAGGAGTCTGACACGGAGCAGCAGCCTTCTGCTCCTGGGGCGGGACTACAACATTCTCCGATTTGGCAAAGGGCCACACCTCCTAGCCATCCTCCCGCCCCAATCCCATTGCCCAGCCCCTCTGAGCCCCCCATCCCTTAATTTCAAGTCCAGGGAATTTCCCCAGCATCTTCAAGCTCCAGTTTCCTGCCTGAAGGAAGAGATAAAAGGAGTGCAACGGGTTTGAGAACACCATAGTGCTCTACAGAGCCCCAATCTCCACACCTCCTCTACCATATCCGAACTGGTGCTCTCTGGTCCCGGATCTTGTCCACAATGAGCCTCCAGCTCCGCCGCTCCGCCCGCATCCCTAGCCGTTCCAGCTCGCTTTTCACGCAGCTGCGTTTCTGTTGCTGCTCACACTGCCGCAGCATCTAGCTGAAGGTGAGGGCACAGCACCCGTGTGGCGCAGGGTGCCTGACACACCCCAGCGAGCCATCGCAGTCAGCTGGTCCCAGGAGCGGGAAAAGGGCTCTTCCAGCACCCTCTTATAATCTTGTCTCCTCCGCAGCTGCTCCTTCTTCTGCCATAGCCGCCGCAACGGAGCTGCGCTGTGTTTGCTTAACCGTAACTCCAAGAATTAATCCCAAAATGATCGCGAATTTGGAGGTGATCCCGGCAGGTCCACAGTGCCCCACGGTGGAAGTCATGTGAGTTCTGTTCTGTGATTGTGCTCTGGGTGCAGATGATCTTGGGAAATGGAAGTTCAGGACACACTCCTTCCTACCCTGGGGTCTTCAGTCACCCGGGCTCACCTGTGCATTCTGTTTGTTTTCCCTCCTCAGAGCTAAGCTGAAGACAACAGGATGTCTGTCTGGACCCAGAAGCTCCTTTGATAAAGAAAATCATTCAGAAAATATTGGACAGGTACTTGCTATCTTGGTCTTTGAGGTCTCAGTCTCTACAGTGGGGCAAGGTCGTTATTCTGCCTGTATGAGTTGAGATTCCGGTATCACATTCTAAACTGGGCTTAGAATAAAAGATTCAGAAGAGAAAGTTGTTATTCTGGGATGTTGCAATAACCCAGAACTCATCTCTCTCTCTCTCTCCTCTCTCTCTCTCTCTCTCTCCTCTCTCTCTCTCCTCTCTCTCTCTCTGTGTGTGTGTGTGTGTGTGTGTTACGATAAACCGAAGAATTTTAGTTACTGATATAATTCTTTTCTCAACAGTGAAAAAAATAAAACTAAGCGGAATGCACTTGCAGTGAAAAGAACGGCCAGTAGTCAATAGAAAGGATTTCTTGGGACTCTGTCACCAGTGAAGACAAGAAGAAAGAGCTGATTCTCTCCACCTATGCGTTTTCTTTATGAACTCCCTGCTTTGATGAGAAAAGGGAAACCATTGTTCCTGGAGCTTCCTGCTCGTCTTATGAGTGTATTTAGCAGAATATTTCCTATTCTTTCCTATCAGTTACACTATTAGAAATTGTGATACTTTAGTGTGTAAGTCAAGAATCATTGATTGTTAACCTTTCAAAATGTCTTGGGTTGAAGGTGACTATTGCATTGTGTCTCCAGAATATATATTTGTAGTGCCTTTTTAATGTTCATAAGATGACTGTGGCTTTAACAGACCAATGAAGTTCAGTTAGAAGCTGTTGATGGAGATACCCCCTTCCTCTCTCTCATGAAATGGGAACCTCTTTTACTGTTGTTTCTTGGGTGTGTTAAGGAGTTTTCTTACATCTGAGCCTGGGGTGGCATATAACTTTTATGGTTTTAGAAAGCTGCTATGTCATGCAGAAACCTGTGTAGAATGCATTTCCTTATTTAGAATTTCTAAATGTGTAAGTTCTAGAAGGATCAATGTGTTCTCATCTTATAATTTTAGACATCTGATGTCTTCTTAGTATGGCATAATGTCATGACTTACTCATCAAACTGTGCACTATTTATTAACTAGTTTATTAGTATTACTATTTGGGCCACTAGGTATATATTTTAGATAGATGAAGAAGGTAAGCAAGTAAATTCCTTATCTAGTTTCATAAAAAAACATTTTTTTAAAGTTATTTCTAGTGAAACTTCAGCAAATATCTATAGTCTTAGAGTTTTGAAACCATACTTAACATGTTTTAATATGCATTACAGAGATATTTAGATGTCTGTAGTGTGTCTTTAAAAGAGTTTGCTTTGTTACAAGGGAATTAATGAATGCAGCACATCCATTAAATGTCTCACTTGTTTATATTACTCTTTTTGAGAAAAATAAAGTATCGCGAAATTTCATTCATGTTGTTTCTGATTTCTTGTGATGCTGAATCTCATTATTCTGAATTCTACATTATTCACAAAGTTAGCTCTGCAGTTCCCTGGTTTGCAGAAAGATCTTTTCCCCTAATTCCTTGCACCATTTCTTTTTCTTTCTTTTTAAAAACATTTTTATTTAATTATTCCCCTCCTCCTCCTCATCCTTTTTCTTCTCCTCCTCCTCCTTCTTCTTCAATCTTATTCCCTCCTGGTCTACCCTCTGACTGTTTTTATTCCAACCTCCTCCCCACCCTGTCTGTCTCCAAGAGGAGGTTCCACACCCCACCCCCACCCTGCTAGACCACCCTACTCCCTATGCCTTAACTCATCCTCCCCTTTGGCTACCCCTCCAGGGCATCAGTAGCCTCTGGGGACCTTAGAAAAAAAAACAAATATGCTAAGACTTCCCCATCTTAAATTCTTGACCAGCTCTCCGATGTAGGTGAGTTCCAGCGGTTCATACATAAAAGGCGGAGGCCCCAGCTCGGTTCCTTGGGGAGCAGTGGAAACTCTGGGAGTTGGGGCCCAGATGGGGATTTAAATCATAGCAAGCATAACTTTCAAGGGGAGGTGGGGACCCTAGCCCCCTTAACTTCCGTTCTCCCATACATGGGTGGAAAGGTCAGTGCCCTCTGCACTCTTGCCAGAGATAACTCCTTAAGACTGATTCATCATGAATCCAAACCTCAAACCTTCAACACTAGGTGCCAAGTAGACTTTCCCTCCTTTTACCCATTTAAAGTTCACCTTAGAAGACATCGTTCCCGTGACAGGGAGCTAATTAGCACACTCGGCATTTCCTAGACATAAAATAAATGCTACGAAAGCCCAGGAAGTAAGGTTATGTTTTCTCTTATGTTGTTCTCAAGCTTTGCATCTCTCTCACACTCTGAGCTGCTGGGCATTTGGTTCTCTAGCCTAACTCATTCTGTCTCATTTGCTATGGCTCTACCTGCAAAGGGCTTGCAACTTTCTTTGCCCACAAGAGCAAATTCACAGTAATACCTCTCATGACATTTTTCCTGGCCATTCCCAGCTCAGCATTTTTCGGGAAAGAGATAGACTTGAGTTACAACAACTGTTGCTTTGTTATTGTCGGTGTATGGGTTTCTCCATTCTAATCTACAGAGAACTCCCCTAAAGCAGCTACTGAATTTTACCTTTCTGTGTATCCACAATGTACAGCACAGACTGAATAAAGGAGTTAATAACATCCTAAACCAAGTTATTGGATGCTGTCCTAAAGTCAATAATCTGGTTCATGGAGGGTACCTGCCTCATTTCTCCTTGTCTACAGGAAAACACGCAATCCATAGCATTCCCAAGACTTTACCTGACAGACTTTCAGACTTTTCTGTCACTTCCTTAAAATCTTCCTTAAAATCTTTTCTCTCACTTCCAAAAAAAAAAAAAAAAAAAAAGCTCTCCCCCATTCCCCCAGCAGATTAGGGCTCCTTTTTGTTTTCTCATAGACTTTTGCATTTTTCCTTTGTAACCTTTTGTAAGCAAAAGTGTTTAATGTCTGTTTAGTCCAACATCACTGTGATCTTCATGAGAGTAGGGGCAGTATCTGTCATATTCACTGCAGTTCCGAAGAGAGTGCTTAGGGCACAGTAGATATCTGAATAGACCCAGGATCTAGGCCAAAGAAACCTGGTTCTCTCTCCAGCAAAAGATAGTAATTTGTAGAAATAGTCCATTTTTAGGAATAGCAAGATACTAGTATAACTCACACACAAATACATACCTGCTACAATTAAAGTAGTATACACACTAACATTGGTATGTATTTTCATATACTGGTGTGTATTAATATGTTATTAGCTATTTAAAAAACATGCTTTTCTTTACATAGAATCTCTCTCATTGCATATAAAATATCAACTTAACTGATATATTTTGTGGTATCATATGCTGATGTTTTGGTATAAAAGATAGAGAGGAAGACAGAAAGGAGATTACAAAATATGAGACAGATTAACATAGTTTAAAAGGGATGCATTTTCTTAAAAGTTTTAAAGTGATGTAGGAAACTAGAAAATACCTTGAAGATACAAACAAACAAACAAAAAATCCTAAACAACAACAAACCATAAAAAAACCAATTAAATTTGAACAGTAGCTTCTTTATCTCTCAACTAACACATGTTATTATCCCATGAGTTGTAGGAAACACCAAGATACAAACCAGATTTGCAGAAATACTTGAACTCTAAATTCCAGTGGTTTGAACAGTTCTTTTTTTTTTTTAAATGGGAATGATCTTTTCCTGATTAAGTGCCCAAGAGCCATAAACGGAAACATAGCAAATATCCTTAGATGATGAAATACAAGTTTGTGAATAAAGGAACACTACTGATTATTTTTCCTTTGTCATGTGCATAATTTTGTTTCATTTGTTTCTAGACTGCAGACTCACTGGAATTTGTGTTGTCCTTGCAATTCTGGGTGCCATGGCTCTTCTCCAACTCGTCATCTTATGGGGAACAAATGGGCTTGGGCAAATTATCAAGGTGGAGTCTTATAGAAGCTTCAATGACAGCTGTTTCCACCTCACTACCACTTGATCCTTCCACTTGAAAACATCTAGAGATATTAATCTAACATGTTCTAAGGATGTCTTATATATGCCGGTCTTTTGATGCTTTACACTAACCTCTACCCTTCACTCTCTGAAAATCACACACACAAGGTCACTAGGCCTCAATATGTGGTTGGTTACCATCCTCTATATACCTGCCTTGGCTCAGGCAATTTGTAGTTTGTACTGCCTCATTCAGTATGCCAGACTTTCTGCTTGCCTCTGGGTGTGACACATTTAATTCCTGAAGGTATGACAGATTTATGGTAAAATATGCTAGTGGTTTTGTATTTCTCACATTGTTTTTAATGCTTGCATGAGGAAAAGAATCTTTGTGGTAAACTCTCTCATACTTAACTTGAAAATCCTTCCCGGAAGAATGTCATGGAAGGAGAACTTTGCTACACAGAAGGAGCACCTGGGGAACTGTAGTTACCTCTGTTGACTAAACAAGGGAAGAGAAACAGAATGTGCAGTGTGTGTCTGATTTAGGGGGCAGAGGACACTGGATTCCCTCTTAGTCAGAGAGTTAATACTAGTGTCCTGAGAGGACCTGTTCAGACCTCCAAAGGGAAGACAGAAATAATGACAGAGGGAGACCTACAGGTTAAGTCCAAGATTTGTTTCTGTAAATATCAATATCAGCATCTTGTTGCACAAACTTAGAGTATCTGCCAAGACATATCCACTGTGGAAATGTATCTTCATGGACTTGTTTCTCAAGTGCATTGCAGCACTTGCTCTGATCTACTTTTCAGTTGGATGAAAAGAAAGAGTTGGTTCTCTTCTCTAAAGCACTTGGCTACTCTGCTATGCAGCTTGGGTGTAGTACACAGCCAGGGACAGTGTCTTTCAATTCTACTTCTGAATATTTCTAGCTGTGCAGCCTTGACAACTTACACAGTTCACTCCTCAGTTCTGACACCTGCATGCTGCTTTGAACTCTAACTTTCTAGGGAACACTGAGGGCTATCTTGGAAGTATGGCTGTTGTCCTAGTGTCTAAATTCAGACTCCCATTCTCAAACTGAGAGCTGAACATTACAACCCACATATAGTTTACAAATTTATGCATTTTGCAACTATATTTGAATGATGTTAGTACTTTAAGGACTTATTTCTAAATATATTTCAAAAGACTTGAGAAAAGTCTATATTCTCTATAGACACATTTCTGTGTCAGTTATGTAACACCTTTATCAAATGTATGACCAATTGTTCTACCTAAAATATTTGACATTTCAATGTCATTGCACAGCAGACCTGACATTGTGCAGGATCTTTGTGACCTGGGGATGATTTTGATGAAGTAAGTATCCAGCCTCTTCACATGTTCCTATAGAAAAGGCTGTGTTTTACCAGAAAGCAATGTTTTTTTATTTAAAAAAATATGACATTCATTCATTCTGTGAAGAGGCATATGTGTCCCACAAACATGGAGGTCACATGACAACTTGGGAGAGTTGGCATCTCGTGCCAAATGGGTTTTCAGGATCAAATGTTAGCTACTTGACTTTGGGGCAAGTGTTTATATCCACAGAACAATCTTGTCAGCACAAAACAGTTTGTTTTGAGTGGACAGAGGCATGGGTTAGAGGGAGGGAAAGGGAAGAAGAAAGAAAGGATCAAGTAGAGAGAAGTCCCTGCAGCTAGCACCAGCCAGACATTCAGAGGCAGCCATTTTAAGTTTTCAGTGATGTGTGTGGCTGGAAAACCAGACCCACCTCTACTAAAGAGAAAGCAGAGGAGAGGACAACACCAAAACCTCAAATGCAATAATAAAACAAGTCTTCAAAAGATCAAGAATTATTCCAAGCCACTAAATTAAAAGTGGACTTGGCATAGAGCAGTGGAAGAGTGCTACCTGTTTCTCAGGTTCTGAAGTGGCCTCAGGTTACCACGTCCTTGAACAATGTCCACACAGTGAAAGTGAGTCATGTCCATGCATTTGATGCTCAGCAAATGCAGAGGTAGCAGTGCTCCTGGGTAGCAGTATCTGGGATGATACTCCATTCTGTACAACCTCCCCACCCCTTCTCATACTTCCCTCTGGGCAGAAAGGAGAAACTTAGGTACTGTGTCAATGCTGTTGAGATTTGCTCAGTTGCAGTCAGCTCAGCAGTAGGCAGATATATTTGCTTCCAGCTCTCACAGAAAATTTTTTTGCCTTATTCTTTCTCAGTGTGCTAGGGAACTTTATCAAATGGAAAACTTTACTGACTTTAACATCTTCTGCACCAATTGTTCTTATACCTGATTTTCAGATGATTTGTTCATTTCCTTAGTACTTAGAAGAGCTATCTGAAAGAGCACACAGTCCAGAACTCTGTGTTGAGCAGAGCTAATGTGTCTTTATTTTAATGAATAATTGATCTTCCAGTAGCCATTAAAAAAAACACCCAAA
Organism: Mastomys natalensis; assembly: GCA_021653895.1. NCBI lineage: Eukaryota > Metazoa > Chordata > Mammalia > Rodentia > Muridae > Mastomys > Mastomys natalensis. Next base: position 292,449 of record JAJTUV010000292.1, on the reverse strand, counting down.
AGATAAGTTTTATTTTGAGCCATAGAAACTTGCTTGTTTCCGGAGTGATTGCTATTTATAAAGTGGCTTAAGGGGAAAGTAGATAAAATAACTTACCACACATTTAAAAAACATCAGGGTGGCAATGAAAGATTAATTTATAAAAAGGCCGTAAAGTTATTTTTAAGTTAAGAGACTCTCCTATCTCTTCATTTTTTATTCTACATAAAAATTATAATTTTATACAAACCAGCTGCTTTTAATGGAATAGCTGTTATAAAATACTTTTTACACACTTTCACAATCAATCAACATTACTCTTCATATTTTATATACCATGAAAACAGAAGGAGTTTATTCAAATGATAGTCATAACGATGAACAGTAGTAGTACTGCTAGTGAATATAGAGTATTACTAAATCCCAACACTTTGTACAAATATTTTATTCTTTCTTGAGAAAGAAAAAGTTAAATGAATAAGTCACATAAGAATTTTATAATGTCTGATGCATAGTAGTTATTTAATATTTGTGAGTAAACAGAAACTACCAAATAGATGTTTTATCTCAAGGCTGACTAAGAAAGCTTGTAAATTTACCTGACAATTGATTTGTTGATATCTCCTTCTGAACCTTGATGACAATATGTTACAAGATGCATTTATTGATTGACTTAAAGCAGGTCATCATGGGGCATGCCTGTAGTCTTAGCACTTGGGAGACAGAGAAGAAAAAGAAGCAGAACAGAAGCAGATGAAGAGGAAGATGAAGAAGATGAAGAAGAAGAAGAAGAAGAAGGAGGAGGAGGAGGAGGAGAGGAGGAGGAGGAGGAAGGAGGAAGAAGAAGAAGAAGAAGAAGAAGAAGAAGAAGAAGAAGGGAGAAGGAGAAGAAGAAGAGGAGGAGGAAGAGGAGGAGGAGGAAGAGGAAGAATAAGAGGAAGAAGAAGGATAATATATTCAAAGCTATCCTAGGCTATGAAGCAGTGGTTCTCAACTGTCCTAATGCTGTGACCCTTTACTTCAGTTCCTTATGTTGTAGTGACTCCCAACCATACAATTATTTTCACTGCAACTTCATAACTGTAATTTTGCCACTTTTATGATTACAATGTAAGTATATATTATGCAGGATACCTGATGTGCCACCCTGTGAATGGATTGTTTGACCCTCAAAAGGTCCAAACCTACAGGTTGAGAACCACTGTATGTTTGAAGCCAGCTTCATCTACACTGAGTGACCTTGCACCTAAGAAGATACTTCATACAGTTTCCCTCAAAGAATTAGAGGAATTTTAACAATTGAACATGGAGAAGAAGTTTAAGTAGTGTTAAACATGGAGAAAAATGTACAGTGTAGGCAATAAATACTGTCAAAAATGTGGTGAGTTGTTTGTGGTGGCCAGAAAATGAAAGTTTATTAATAATGTAAAAATTCTTTCTATTTCACTCTACATTTTGGAAGGTGAAAAAAATCAGTAATGACTCCTATAGAGTCATGCTTTGGTACAGAACAATTTTACTGTGCATATGTATTTGATGTGTGTCTTCATAAATATATACATATAAATGCATAAAATATAGTAATATCAAATTTCAATTAGCTACAGATTGCTACCATTGGAAAGGAATAGTGTGAAGTAACTGTGAAGTGGAAGGGACATATTTAATTTTCATATGCCTAGAATGTATGACTATTTTATTAAAATAAAAGAGACAACAAATATGTTATTCTTGGCATTCATGTCCACTAGTACAGTAGAAACAAGTAATTTCTTATGTAAAGAAATTCTTATTTATACTATTTGGATGAAATTGAAAAAGGCAGTTTACATAAAAGACAGAGAAAAGCCTATAAACTCACACCCAAAGTGAATCCTTTATATTAAGTGACTCATTATTTTCATCTCACATGCCTTACAAATTCTGATACCCACCAAGAAACAACACAGGAACTCTCTTTGTCATTTGGTGAGAGCAGAGAAGCTCCTTCTCAAAGACCACATGCTTGTGACTGAAAGTATGCATGGAGTCTACCATGACCCCAAACTACACTGTAGAAAAGGTGTGGCCCATGACTATTTGCTCACACAGAGAGAATGCTTACAGTGTTCTGGCCTAGGTCTTACCTCTAAGTCAGGGGCTTATGTATCTGTAAGAGTCAGACACAGAGAGCACTAGCAGGAATGTGGATGAACTGATGCACAGCTTATAGCTAATTCTGCAGGATTTTTTAACCTGTCTGGTTGATGTGGGTTGGACACAACTTGACCATCCTTTTATGGCTATGAACCACATACACTCACTTCCCCTTCCCCACCTCTTCATCAGTATAAAAAGAGGTCTGGAGACATACAAAGCCATATGGCAGCAGTGTTTTGGGCAGTGGGTCATCCTCACATTGATTCTCCTGGATCTGTCTTCTCAACTATGGCCTTCAGACTCAGACCTACATCCTCCTGCACCAGGGCCAGCCCACTTCAAAACCTACAGGTGTTGCTGCTGCTGCTGCTTGTTGCGCTGGCTCCCCTTACAGCTGGAAAACGTAAGAGAAATTCAGGGAAAGATGAATGTGGAAAGCTGCTTTCCTTCCTCTTGTGTTCAAGAGGTTTGTGTTATTGATGGTGGGCCTTGGGGGTATGCACAGAATTTTATCAGTGCTTCTGTGTTTGGAGAATGTAATGAATTCTAAGACATACTTGTGGGCATTTTGTATGTGGACAACAATCTGCTAGCCTTGTTGTTTAAATTTTCAGACCATATATCACAATGTCTGTGGGAAAGAGGGATAGTTGCCTTCAATTTACACATTAGGAAAGGAAGGAAAATAATGCATAGTCACTACATCTTGTGCTCCAATGTAGCTAATGACATGGACCCATATGTTGAACTGCGCTGCAGATGTACGAATACAGTCTCTGGAATCCCACTCAATTCTATCTCCCTTGTGAATGTGTTCAGGCCAGGAGTTCACTGCGCCGACGTGGAAGTGATGTAAGTGTCTGCATTTTTGTTCTGCTATTGTCATTATGAAACTCTCTCTATTCTTTCCTCCTTCCTCATGGATCTGTTCTGACAGAGAGGATGTTATACACAGACAGTCATTTTATCCTTTGCAGAGCCACATTGAAGAATGGAGAGAAAAGGTGTCTGGACCCAACTGCCCCTGTCATCAAGAAAATCGTCATGAAAATATTGGATGGTTATTGACCAGCTGTTTTGTCTGTTCTAAACCATTTTACTGTGCAGGAGCAGTTGAGGGTTTGAAATCTGGCCTTTGTAGAGTTATTTTCCACTTTGAAATTGGGATATTCTCTCATTCTGTCTCAGAAGTCACATTGTATTCTGGGGAGGCATATTAAAGAATGTCACAAAAACAAACAATGATGAAAATGAGCAAGCCAAGTTGTAACCTGCAATTTATGGTATATTTCTGCAATTCTTGGCCAAACAGTTTGCTGTGTTCTGCATTTCTTCATTTGAGTTTTTTTCCAAATGTACTATGTCATGTTTTTGTTCTGTATATTTAAAAATTATTTCTTTTAGTTTGGAGATTATAATTACATCACTTCTCCCTTCAAATGCTTCCATGTACCCTTCATGCTCCCTTTCAGATCCATGACTGCTTTTTTTTTTTCCATTAAGCATTGTTATATACATATATATTGACAAATGTTGAAGTGGTCAATTGTAATAGAAATGACCTGGAGCCAAGCTGAACACTTCTACTCTGGTCATGACTATGATACTTGGTTATAAGGGTTTTTCCAGTGTCTTATCCCTAGAATGCTTGGTTCCCAAGCAACCGCTGCAATGTTGTACAAAATGTGTTTTAACCTTCAAACTGAACACAATAAAGGCACAGAGAGTAAATTATGCAAGCAGTGGCCATTTCCTTTATACTGAATGTGTTTAACACCAGTAGCACCAAAAGTGTGAGGTGAAAAAGGGTTTGACACAAACTATTTTTAAAAACTCCACTATTGTCTGCAACAAAGAAATGTGATAGGACTGATCACCTAGTAAATGTTTTACTATATTCTCTCTCTCTCTCTCTTACTCTCTCTCTCTCTTTCGCTCTCTCTCTCTCAGATGAACTTTGGGGCAACATGTATGCTAAGCAAGTTTTCTGCCACTGGGCTACATTCCTCAGGCTCTATTTTTTTTTTAATTTTTCTATTTATCAATATTGCCAGGTAATGTCATGTGACAGATTCAATCCTCTCTCACTTTCTCAAAAGACAAAAAACAAAAAACCAAACCAAAACAAAAAACAAAACCTGAGCTCTCCCCCATCCCCCAGCAGACTAGGACTCCTTCTTGTTTTCTCATGGGGTTTTGCATTTTTCATTTGTAGCATGTTGTATGCAAAAGTGTTTAATGTCTGTTTAGTCCAACATCACTGTGATCTTCATGAAAGTAGGGGCAGTATCTGTCATGTTAACTGCAGTTCCGAAGAGAGTGCTTACGGCACAGTAGATATCTAAATAGACCCAGGATCTAGGCCAAAGAAACCTGGTTCTCTTTCCAGCACAAGATAGTAATTTGTAGAAATAGTCCACTTTTAGGAACAGCAAAGAATACTAGTGTAACTCACACACAAATACATACCTGCTACAATTAAAGTAGTATACACACTAACATTGGTATGTATTTTCATATTCTGGTGTGTATTAATATGTTATTAGCTATATAAAAACCGTGCTTTTCTTTACATTGAATCTCTCTCATTGCATATAAAATATCAACTCAACTGATATATTTTGTGGTATCATATGCTGATGTATCTGTGTAAAAGATAGAGAGGAAGACAGAAAGGAGATTACAAAATATGAGACAGATTAACATAGTTTAAAAGGGATACATTTCCTTAAAAGTTTTAAAGCGACGTAGGAAACTACAAAATATCTTGAAGATACAAACAAACAAACAAAAATCTTAACCAACAACAAACCATAAAAAAAAAATCCAATTAAATTTGAACAGTAGCTTCTTTATCTCTCAACTAACACATGTTATTATCCCATGAGTTGTAGGAAACACCAAGATACAAAACAGATTTGCAGAAATACTTGAACTCTAAATTCCAGTGGTTTGAACAGTTTTTTTTTTTTTTTTTAATGGGAATGATCTTTTCCTGATTAAGTGCCCAAGAGCCATAAACGGAAACATAGCAAATACTCTTAGATGATGAAACACAAGTTTGTGAATAAAGGAACACTACTGATTATTTTTCCTTTGTCATGTGCATAATTTTGTTGTTGTTTTTTCTCCACATGTAAAAGGTAAAAGTTTCATTTGTTTCTAGATTGCAGACTCACTGGAATTTGTGTTGTCCTTGCAATTCTGGGTGCCATGGCTCTTCTCCAACTCGTCATTCTATGGGGAACAAATGGGCTTGGGCAAATTATCAAGATGCAGACTATAAAGAAGCTTCAATGACAGCTGTTTCCACCTCACTACCACTTGATCCTTCCACTTGAAAACATCTGGAGATATCAATCTAACATGTTCTAAGGATGTCTTATATATGTCTGTCTCCTTGATGGTTGAAATTAACCTCTAAGTCCTCTTTCCTTCCCTTCACTCTCTGAAACTGTCCCATGTGCACAAGGTCACTAGGCCTCAAATATGTGGTTGGTTACCATCCTCTATGTACCTGCCTTGGCTCAGGCAATTTGTAGTTTGTACTGTCGCTCATTCAGTATGCCAGACTTTCTGCTTGCCTCTGGGTGTGACACATTTAATTCCTGAAGGTATGACAGATTTATGGTAAAATATGACTAGTGGTTTTGTATTTCTCACATTGTTTTTAATGCTTGCATGAGGAAAAGAATCTTTGTGGGTAAACTCTCTCACACTTAACTTGAAAATCCTTCCCGGAAGAATGTCATGGAAGGAGAACTTTGCTACACAGAAGGAGCACCTGGGGAATTGTAGTTGCCTCTGTTGACTAAACAAGGGAAGAGAAACAGAATGTGCAGTGTGTGTCTGACTTAGGGGCAGGGGACACTGGATTCCCTCTTAGTCAGAGAGTTAATACTAGTGTCCTGAGAGGAACTGTTCAGACCTCCAAAGGGAAGACAGAAATAATGACAGAGGGAGACCTACAGGTTAAGTCCAAGATTTGTTTCTGTAAATATCAATATCAGCATCTTGTTGCACAAACTTAGAGTATCTGCCAAGACATATCCACTGTGGAAATGTATCTTCATGGACTTGTTTCTCAAGTGCATTGCAGCACTTGCTCTGATCTACTTTTCAGCTGGATGAAAAGAAAGAGTTGGTTCTCTTCTCTAAAGCACTTAGCTACTCTGCTATGCAGCTTGGGTGTAGTACACAGCCAGGGACAGTGTCTTTCAATTCTACTTCTGAATATTTCTAGCTATGCAGCCTTGACAACTTACACAACTATTCACTCCTCAGTTCTGACACCTGCATGCTGCTTTGAACTCTAACTTTCTAGGGAACACTGAGGGCTATCTTGGAAATATGGCTGTTGTCCTAGTGTCTAAATTCAGACTCCCATTCTCAAACTGAGATCTGAACATTACAACCCACACATAGTTTACAAATTTATGCATTTTGCAACTATATTTGAATGATGTTAGTACTTTAAGGACTTATTTCTAAATATATTTCAAAAGACTTGAGAAAAGTCTATATTCTCTATAGACACATTTCTGTGTCAGTTATGTAACACCTTCATCAAATGTATGACCGATTGTTCTACCTAAGCCATTTGACATTTCAATGTCATTACAAAGCAGACCAGACATTGTGCAGGATCCTTGTGACCTGGGGATGATTTTGATGAAGTAAGTATCCAGCTTCTTCACATCTTCCTATAGGAAAGGCTGTGTTTTACCAGGAAGCAATGGTTTTTTATTTAAAAAAAATATGACATTCATTCATTCTGTGAAGAGGCATATGTGTCCCACAAACATGGAGGTCACATGACAACTTGGGAGAGTTGGCATCTCATGCCAAATGGGTTTTCAGGATCAAATGTGAGCTACTTGACTTTGGGGCAAAGGTTTTTATCCACAGAACAATCTTGTCAGCACAAAATTGTTTGTTTAGACTGGACAGAGACATGGATTTCAGGGAGGGGAGGGGAAGAAGAAAGACAGGATCATGAAGTAAGAAGTCCTCAAATGCAATAATAAAACAAGTCTTCAAAAGGTGAAGAATTATTCTAAGCCACTAAATTAAAAGTGGACTTGGCATAGAGCAGTGGAAGAGTGCTACCTGTTTCTCAGGTTCTGAAGTGGCCTCAGGTTACAACGTCCTTGAACAATGTCCACACAGTGAAAGTGGGTCATGTCCATGCATTTGATGCTCAGCAAATGCAGAGGTAGCAGCTTCCCTTCGTCTCGTATTCAAGAGGTGCTGAGGTTTTTGTTGCTGATGGTGCGTCTTGGGGATATTCACAGCTTGTCAGTGCTACTGTGTTTGGAAGGTATAATGACTAAGAATTGTAAAACATACCTATAGACATTTATATGTGGCCAACAATCTGTTAGCCTTGTCGTTCAAGTTTCCAGCCAATATTCACAATGTCTGTGGGAAAGAGGGACAATTGCCTTCAATTTACATGTTAGGCAAGTAACACATAGTCATTAATTAAATATTGCATTCCAATGCAGCTTATAATCTAGACCAATATACTGATTGTGGCAGATGTAAGAATAGTAAAATCTCTGGAATCTCGGTCAGTTCTATCTCCCTTGTGAATGTTTTCAGGCCAGGAGTTCACTGTTCCAAAGTGGAAGTGATGTAAGTCCCTGATCCTTTGTTCTGCTATTGTCATTCTGGAACTCTCTCCATTTTTCCCTCCCTCCTCATGGATCTCTTCTGACAGAGAGGATGTTATACATAGATGGTCATTTTCTCCTTTGCAGAGCCACACTGAAGAATGGAGAGAAGAAGTGCCTGGATCCAAGTGCTCTTATCATCAGGAAAACCATCATGACTATATTGCAAGGTTATTGACCAGCTGCTTTGTCTGTGTTAAACCATTTTACTGTGCAGGAGTGGTTGAGGTTTTGAAATCAGGACTTCATAGAGTTATTTTCCACTTTGAAACTGGGATATTCTCTCATTCTGTCTCATAAATCACATCTGGGAAGGCGTGTTAAAGAATGTTACAATAAGCAAACAAACAAACTGATGAAAATGAACAAGCCAAGTTGTAACTCGGAGCTTATGGCATCTTTCTGCAATTCTTGGCCAAACACTGTGCTGTGTTCTGCATTTCTTTATTCAAGCTTTTCTTTCCAAATGCACTACGTCAAGTTTTCATTCTATATTCTTAAAAATTATTTTGTTTAGTTTTGAAGTTACAATTACATTGTTTCCCCTTTCTTTTTTGTCCCTCCGAACCCTTCCTTGTACCCTTCCTTGCTCTCTTTCAAATCCATGGCAGCCGTTTTTAATCATTGAATGTTTTTATGTATATATATATTGACAAATTTCATAGTGGCCAATTGTAATAGAAACCGCGGGGAGATAAGCAGATCATTTTTTGCTCTGGTCATGACCATGATATTTGGTTATAAGGGTTTTTCCAGTGTCTTATCCCTCGAATACCTGGTTCCCAAGCAACCTCTGCAGTGTCTTACAACATGTGTTTTAACCTTCAGACTGAACACAATGAAGTCTTAGGAAGTAAATTCTGTAAGTGTTGGTCATTTACTTTATAGTGAATATGTTTAACACCAGTAGCACCAAAAGTGTGAGGCGAAATTGAAAAAAAGGTTTAACACAAACTGTGTTTCAAAAACTCCACTATTGTCTGCAATAAAGAAATATGATAGGTATGATCCCCTAGTAAATGTTTCTCTATCTATCATCTATCTATCTATCTATCTATTCTATCTATCTATCTATCTATCTAACTATCTATCTATGTCTGTCTCTCTCCCTCTCTCTCTCAGACTGAACCTTGGGGCATCATGTATGCTAAGCAAATTTTCTGTCATTGGGCTACATTCCTCGGCCTCTATTTTTTTTTTAATTTTTCTATTTATCAATATTACCAGACAGAGCCACTAAGTTGTGCCATTTTTAATGCCCTACACTATCAAGAATAGAAAGGTGCTAGGATATCCCCCAGAGCTGCATTAACCCCGCCTCGTAGTCAATTCTGTCTGGTCAGGTTGTTAACCTGCTCTGTGGTTTAGTTTCTTCATCTCTAAAATGGGAATGATCTCTTGCTGTTTAATAGAGGTATAAGAGAAAGCAAAGGACTCAATTAAAAGTGTTTTAAATACTGTGTGAATACAATTCACATATAATCGTTAGGATCTGGCCATTACCAGAACTGCTAGCCTTCCCCATATTGCAGAAAGGGAGGAAACCTGAAGTTTAAGAACACGAGACTTGCCTTGGATTAGAAGTGTCGCTCAGTGGTAGAGTGCTTGTCCAGTATGTGAGAGGCCCCAGGTTCGACTTCCAACAGAGCCCAAAGAAACGTGCCTTACAAAATAAATGATCAGAGTGAATATTGGAAACTGTGCTCCTACACCACTGGCTCTTGGCCCTTTTGCTGCCCCTTCCTTCCCTAAGAAGACGGCACTACATATCACTTCAGTTATAGGTACACTGGATACTATTTGATACAGAACTCCCCTACTGTATCCTGGTCCTGGAGGAAGAGAAAATTTCACCTCCTCCCACCTGTACATGGACTTTGGGGCACACTTATAAGCTAAGCATGTAGTTCACTCAAATTTAGCATGATGAGGGTTTCCTTTTCTGTCCCTTCACCACCAGAGGTTCAAGCCTTCGGATGTTTTATCTGTAAAATGAACACTTAATTCAGTATAACTACACAAATGTCCAAAAACATGTGATAAAGCAGTGAATGGAGACTCGAGCCATTTTTATTAGCATTGCTCCAATTATGGTAAACAGCTGTGCGTCTTTGAGGCGATCTCTCTATGAAAACTATCCAGACTGGCTCTTACCATGGTACTATTTGCACTGTGCTTATTCTTCCTGAGATGGAGGTATCTTTTACAGTGTTGTGCACCTAAACTGGATTCTTTCCTTCAAATTTAGAGAAAGGCTGCCTTGCCTGACATCATTGCTTGAATTCCTTTACTTTTCGAAATCTTTGCCTAAGGCTGTAAAGAAGAGTTTCCTTGTTGTCCAGATTCAAATCCTCTTAGCCATCCTTTTTTTTTTTTTTTTTTTTTTATTAATTAATTTATTTTTTGCTGACCCAGTCGAGGCCTTGAGTTTCAGTTCCCTAAATGCATAGGAATTATGGCATGTTCTTCAGTAGCATATTGTTGTCTGTGCTGAGTGTTCAGAAATGTATGTTCCAGGGAATTATGCTTGAGTATATTACTACGCATGAGGGGCAGATAATGGGCCACATAATTATAGTCATATATAGCATAAATTAATATAGAGATCTCGAACTGTCCTAAAACGCTCTTATCTTGTCTTTTCCAGAGTAGAGCTGAATGGAGAAACAGCTGGGCTCAAAGATTTTTTTTTTTTTTCAAAGAAATGCATTCAAATACTACTTCGGTGATTTTTCTAAAGAGTGATGGGGACAGCAGACCCTGCTTCCTGCAGTAGATTGGAGAGCAGTTAGAACAGCCTCCAGAATTTCATCCAAGAGACTCGGGAAAGCTTCCGTATGAGGATGAAAGTCAGAAGTCATTGCCTAGACATGAACTTTCATCTTTTTTTTTTAGTGGCAGAAAATAAATTTCCAAGCACATATCTCTACCCACACAGTAGTCAACCTCACTGCAGTCGACAGCAAGAGTGACAGACAGGCTGTTTGGGATAACGAAACTGGAAGTCGGAAAGGCAACAAATTGGTACTGAAGGTGTATGTTCTGCAAACCGGATGGCGATGACAGGAAGTTCTCTGCCATGTTCGGCATACCTTTTGCGAAAATCCAAGTCTTACTGTTTCTAACTCTAATTGTTCCTATAAATTCACATTAGAGATGTGGATCTCTACTTCTACTGGATCCAGCTGGCCTCAGCTTTTTTTTTTTTTTTTTTTTTTTCCCCTGCTCTGTTTTGTTTTAATCTTGACTGGCCAGATTCCATTTACTGTTCCCCAAGTGTCATCCCTTCTGCAGACCACTTCCTCATCCTGTATCTTGGGTTTCCGGACTGGGCTGGCAGTGAAGATAAAAACTGCCTGGAAGGTCCCAGGAGCACTGGCCTGAGCTTAAAGCCCCAGACCCCAGTTACCCCGAGGTAGTCGTCCTTGGATCTAGTGACACCCTCTTGACATGAGCGCTGCTGTGGTGTTTCGAAGCCTCCGGCCCAGCCCTGAGTTGCTGCTTCTGGGCCTGTTGTTTCTGCCAGCTGTGGTTGCTGTCACCAGCGGTGAGATTGGGTGAAGGGATCCTAGGGGCAGGAAGACAGTTCAGGAGCCTGAGGCGCGGGCAGTCATACTGTATGGGCTTGCCAACTGCACTGTACCATCCACCTGCGTTCTGAGAGGAAGATGACGCTCTAGACAAGCGAGTGGAAAAGGTCCAGAGGTATCACTGGCCGATGATAGGGTCACCACTATCTCTTCTACTCCCGTCTTTCTCTCCCCGTTTACCCTCAGCTAGTCCTGAAGAAAGCGATGGAGATCTTAGCTGTGTGTGTGTGAAGACCATCTCCTCTGGGATCCATGCCAAGCACATCACCAGCCTGGAGGTGATCAAGGCAGGACGCCACTGTGCCGTTCCCCAGCTCATGTGAGTCTTGCCCACATCTCCCAGACCTGTCCTCTCCTCCGCTGTCCATTCCTTCCCTTCTTCCAACCAAGGGTCTGAAAAGTAATTCCTTCCCTTTCCCCCCTTTTCCCTCCGACAGAGCCACCCTGAAGAACGGGAGGAAAATTTGCCTGGACCCGCAAGCACCCCTATATAAGAAAGTAATCAGGAAAATCCTGCAAGTTAGGTACACTGCCTAAGTGTGCAATGTGTTACCTGGGATTCCTGGAGTCTTCTCGACTTTTAATGTAACTGCAGTCTTCCGAGGTTTATATTATCCTTCGAGATTTAAATAAATGCATTGAACCAAGTTGCCATAAAGTCAAGCTATTTTTGTAATGAAGCCAAAAATTATGTCACGAGTAGGAAAACTTCTCCAAAACTTTAAGCAAAAATATATGGAAGGGAGATTTGGTCTAAGAACTGAGTTTGCCTGGCACTACAGGTTGTACGGCAGCTGACAGATATTTGCATATTTACTCAATTACATTGTCTCATAATTAGATTTTAGTTTTGCATTGTAATTAGCTTTGTCAAAAAAACATCAACAGGAACTTCACATAGTAACTTGCCTTTGAAAATAAGTACCTAAATCAAACTCTAATTCTGTTTTCTTAAGATTACCATAAAAATAATAAGAGATTAGAATAATACATGATGCTAATATGTTGATACTTTCAAGAAATCATATGGGAATACCTTTCTTTTATGAGTTCTTGAAGAATGTTTATGTTTCAAAAATGAAATGTTAAAATAGCTTTTTATCCCCATACTACTGCCTGTAGGGGATCTTCACCTGGCAAGCTCTAGTCCTATTAGGAGCTGTTAATTACCACCTCACTGTTGCTATAAGCACGTAGATGTCTTAGCTAGACTTTCTGCAGGATTCCTGGGCTCAGAGGAACCATATTTGCCATTCGATTTTCTTAACATCCCCTCATACTATGGTATGCTAAGCAGCCATGGGAAGATGGTTTTACACTTAACTTCAGAAGACAAATGCCACACATTGAGGAAAGAGGAAGATGCTGTGATATGTGTATACTGGTTAGGTATCACTCCCTCCTTGTCTGGTCTCATAAAACCCTTTGCAGATTTTTAGAACCTTGTTGATAATCTAGAATGAACATTTTAATTCAATCACCTTCATACATCTGTGAAGCCTTTTTGTCATGTGAAATAACATACATAGGTTATAGAAATCTTGGGGGTGAGATTATTATTCAAGTTACCTTAATGAACAGGAACGGCCGACTCTAATTGACACAAGAAGAAGATATAGATACTAGCTCATGAATAGACACAATCTAACATGATTGCTGATGTTCAACCTAACTTGACAGTGTAGAGCTGTTTGTTGGCTTTAACTCCTAAGAGAAGTAAAGCATGTGCAATTGAGTCCTTTAAGGAAGGGGATAGCTCTAGAATGAGGAATACATGAAAACAGACCTAGTGTGTAACGCTGACAAGGGGCACAGGTATCCAGGGGGGAAAGTAGGGAACACAATTAGTGTTCTTGGTGATTACATAATTAGTTTTTTTGGTGACTTTTGCTTTCAATGGCACTTTTAAGGACAGTAACCTAGTTACTTTCCAAAACACAGATATAAGCATGATGCTTACCTTCACAAGATGTTCAAAACCAGAGTCCTCAGCATGGCACCTACAGCTTTATCAGTGCCACTTTGCCCTTGTGCCTTAGTGTCCTTATCTATGAAATGGGTTATTAGGTGTATATGCAAAACCCTCGCTCTGGTTCCTCACATATATTCTGGGCTGGAAAATGAGCAAGGCTCAGTTTTATTGCTACCGATATTGTTCACAAAACACCAGTTAATTTAAAGTGGTAAGGCATTTGGTTGGGTCATTTTTGAGTGGGAGGAAAATGTTACGGTCACAGTAAAAGTTCTTCAAATGGAGTGAGTTTTAAGAGAGAAATCGCTGGAAACGAAATGAGGGTGAAATGACATTGTTTCATTTTCCTTTTTGCTTCCCACCTCTGACACCCTTAGCAGACAGTATTCAGTGTGTCAACAGACCAAACCAATTTTATAGTGTCAAGTAGTGCGGGGGTGCTGGGTTCTCATAAACCCTTGCTTCATGCATCCTGAGAGCACTTTCAAGCAAATTCCCTTTACAAGCAAGGGGATTGGATGAGAATTTTGACACCTGGGATATCCCACAGCATGCAACAGCAGGCCGCTGCCTCTGCCTGCCTTTGAACATTTATGGCATGGTAGAGCCAAATTGTCCTTGAACTTCCCTGCTTCCAGCCTTGCATTCTAAGTGGCAGTTGGGGGACAATCAGGAGAAAACGTCCACAAACCCAGCCCTCGCTGCACAGTCACGGACCCTATCAACAAAACAAGACCACACAAGTGTGTGTTGCTGTCACAGAGCTCTGTGTTTGTGACCTTCACTTTCCCTTCTCCTTTATAAGGCTTTTGCGGTTGAAAACAACTTCCTCTGTAATTCACAGTGCATTGAGGGGTGAGTTGGTTTTAAAGATACGCATCTATAGTACCCTTGTGTTCATTAGAGATAAATGGAATTAGACAAGAAAGGCAAACATTTTAAACCTGAAATTTCAACAGAGAGCCTGGTGCAGATAATTAATTCCTTGGCTTGGAGACGGGCGGTGGGACGTTTAACATGATAAACACTGGTGGTGTTTTTCACTCTCGGTAACAACAGAAACCTTCAAATAACAAAAAAACATAATGTTTTTTTTTTTCTACCATTTTATAAAACACACATGATGCCCGGTGACTGTGAGGTAAACCACCTTTCTAGTAAAGAGCAAGACAGGGAAAAACAATCTTTTAATGTATAAGTTCAGGTCTTCTTATGTTTCTGCAACAAAGTAATACAGAATCATAATGTAAATAACTGAAATGTATTTGGCTTCTGATTCTAGAGGTTTCAGGTTCCAAGACTGAGAGGTTGTATCTGCTGAGGGTCTTCTTGCAGCCTTATAGCATTCTGCAAGGAAAAAGAAGAGGGAAGAGGAAGAAGATGACAATAAAGGAGGAGGAGGAGAAGGGAGAGGACGAGGAGGAAAAGGAGAGGACAAGGAAGAAGAAAAAGACCACCACCTCCCCCCACAAGAGACAGAGTTCACTTTGACCTCATCCTTCCGAAGGAATCCACCTCAGCTACAGTGAATCTTCAATGATAACAGCAGATCTACTCGTGAGACACAGGCCTCACAGACTGATCAGCTCCTAAGCCCCCCCTCTCCGCTCCTTTGCCCTGGGATTAAGTTTCTAGTATAGAAAGAGGGTGAAGAGACATGTTCAAACAAACTAAAACAAACTTCCTGTCTGAGGCAATGTGACATGGGGATTATTCTATCAATATACATGTTGTTATCTAGCATCTGTGATGAAAGGAACGCCACCTGAAGGCGGCACAGTCATCAGGCCGGGTTAAACAATCAACTATCAGCTTCATTCAAGAATCAGTATTCATTCCCCAGGAATTCCGGAGAAAACTATAGGACTTGTCAAGGGATGAGGTTGTGTGTGAATTCCTTCACCCTCAGAATAGCTGCATCGTAATCCACTGCCACTTTAAATCAGTCCATGGGCATCTGGTCTCTTCCCCACCCTCCTCTTCATTTTTGATACAGATGAATGCCTGACAGAGTACCACTACTAAGTAAATATCCACCAACTATTAACTAGCAGGAGAGAAACAGTAACGGTCACAGTTGAGGGCTGCAAGCAAAACACACTGCAGACAGAAAGCCAATGGAACATAACGACACTGCCTTCAACAGCTGACCTTGTTATGTTCCCAGAGTGCATCAAGTTACTCAAAGCAGGGTTACACTCTTACCCCTGGCACCACCCTGGTTTGTTTGGTGCTTTCGTTCATGTCACATTGGTTTACTAAGAAATCTACCACGCTGTCATCCATTTGTCCAGCCACAACCTCCAAGCACATGCCAGGATGGTAACTTGCACTCAGAAGGCAGACATTTGCTTCCTCTGCTTAACATATCTCCATAAAACAAAGCCAGGCCACCCTTTCTCGACTTCCAGGGTAGTTTCCACCATGTGTAACTAATCTTAAATGTCTATAGTGTTCTTACCTATTCAGGAATGTCTACCCAAGAGCTAATTCAGTTGCAAATCAGCGATGTTTCAGTCCTTTGAAATCAGTATCAGTTTGACCAAGTTTCAAAACTAGTGTGAGGGTGTGCCTCCACTGAAGCCCCTCCCACTGTCTTCCCCGTTCCCTTTCATTTTACTTCAATAAATATGCATTCACTAAAAATCTGCTTGAGACTCTCATCCCCTCAACCCTTCAGATAGAGTCTAGGAGCAAAGAAACATCAAAGATGTTTCTGATCAGAAGTTAAAAGATAATAAACATAAAAATAATGCTGTAAAAATACAGTTTTTATAGTGATTCTTCTTCTGATTAAAAATTAGACCTTCATGTTATGTATGCAAGTTTCATTTGAGGTTTATATATTCAGATTTCAAGTTCCTTAATTTTCTTTGTTAATATAAGTCACAATACTATTTTTATTTCCAAGAAAAATCTCTTATGTAATATCTCCCCAGAGAAATGGTCTCATTTCTTTTCTGTTGTAACTTAGGCAATCCTCTGTTTCTTCTTTTTCTCCTATAATGTCACCATCTTATCTATGTAGTGAACACCTGTCTCTGGTTAGAAGACAAATGTAAGGATCAAGGTTTCTATGGATTTAGAGGCTGCACAACAGTCTGGTATTTAATTTTTGCAAAGTACACGCCTCAAGAAGCACATGTTTAAATAAGAGAGTGAATTTGTTTATTGCATTAGACTACATCATTCCTGTGTTTAAAATGTTGCCATTTTGATCTGTGGAGATGTCATTGACTCAAGTGACAATGAGAAAAGAATGATAATGTCAAACCAACTTTTTTTTTTTTTTTTTTTTTTTGGTTTTTCTTCATTTACTAAACCAAGTGATTTTGATTCAGTTATTCTCACGAGTCCACTCCTATTAATGTACAAGTGTTGAGTGGTCACAGCATGCTTCAGTCTTCTGGCAGTTTCTGCAGATGAACCAGACTCTGACTATTCACTGAGAACTCACTTTTACGTCATTGTTGATCTCGGTTTGGAGAACATCACAGCCAATTTTCTTCTCATTTTCCTTCAGTTACAAGAAATACTCGAAAGATTCAGACAGCATGATTAATGCCAAAAGCAAACTGTTTAATCCTATGAAACATGATGAAGTGTCCCAACTAAGGCAAAAGATATTTTGGATTTTTGCCTTTGAGTAAGTATCAACTCAACAACAACAACAAAAAAATCTATTCTTTTCTTGAAAGCTAGCTGGTAGAGCATTTGGGTCCATTAATTTCATTTGGGTGCTGTTCTAAGGTGGTTTAGGAGCTTATAATTTTAAATTTATAAAAGTTGCAAAGCTATAATATAGTACGTATAAACCTTTCTGTAGTTTTCTCCACTGTGAGCATTGAGCATTATTTGGGCACCAATGTGGTCAAATGAAGGAAACAACATGCACACACAGCTTTTAGCCTAACTCTAGACTTTACTTGGACCTTTTCCTGCTATGTTTTTAGTGTCTTTGTGTAGAAGTGAGTTCATTGTTGTAGAAGAAAAGTTATGCACTTACTGAAATCCAACTATGAAATCTACAGCCGTTTTCTGTGCTTCCTCTTAGAATATGGAAGGTTGTATCACTTAACCGAGTTTTTACATTACTGGTCTTCTGGAATTATAAATTGTATATCACAGAGCTTTTTGTCTTTGGGTTTGATTTCCAGGTTCAATGTCACATGTTCTCGAAGTAACCTAACCTCTAGGCTTTAGTTTCTTATTTATAATTCCATAAAGATAACAATAATATTTGCTTTAGAGTGTTATTTTTATGGCTGAATATGCCAACATTTGTAAAGTGCGTTAGAAGAACATAAAATAAACACTATGTGTCTTGGGGTAGGTATAAATATTTACTAACATGATTGTGTGTGTGTGTGTGTGTGTGTGTGTGTGTGTGTGTAGGAACTAATTCAGTAACAGAAACAGCATGCTTCATGTTTTCCAGAATCCCATAAGTTGTTATAGCTATTAATTTATCAAAAGGTGGAAAAATTCAAGAACTATTCATGTTTGTTCCATACGCAAAAGTTAACATATCAAACTCATTGACTGACAATTGTCTTGCTGTAAGATGTTAGTGCAATCATGGCAACAGCTTGTGGGAGTAGCCAAGGGCTATCTGATTTGACTTAAGTCCCACTCCAAGAGATGGAACCCAGACCTGATACTGCTTGAGTCACCAAAAAACTGAGACTAGGTGGCTCAGGGACATGGGGTAAAGACAAATATTTACTGTTACACACACACACTCAAAGTAGTAAAATGTCTCTTAAGGGCATGCTGCCCTCCTCATAGATCAGTGCTTTGCTCAGCCATCATCAGAGACGCTTCCTCCTGCAGCAGATGGGAACAAATATAGAGATCCACAGCCAGATATTAACTATGGAGAGAATGAGAGACCTGAAAATACTGGAGCTGCCTTGTGAAAATGACAGTTGAGCCTAAGGTGACATGACTTTCTGGGTAGTGGTACAGAAAGGCAGGATGGCCAGTCACTCATCATTGAACAATGTCTCCCATTCCTGTGGATGCCTGTTTTGAGGCAACAAGCATGCTATTGTTTTAGTTGTTGTCCTTGTTATTTGAGATATCATCTTGCTATGTATTCGAAGCCAGCCTGGAACTCATGATTCTTAAACTTGTGCTCCACCTCAGCTTCCAGAGTGCTGGGATTACAGGCACCACCACAGGGCCCCTCACTATCCTTTAAGACAACACACAAGTATAAATTATTTTCCTATACTTCATGAACGTTTCTAATTAATGTACTACGAGCATATACTACTAAACAAATATGACTAGAAAGAAATATAGAATATGTAGGGAGAATGGATGAGCTAGAGAAGATATAGATAGATAGATAGATAGATAGATAAAGATAGATAATAGACAGATAGTAGATATATGATTGATAGTATATGATAGATAGATAGATAGATAGATAGATAGATAGATAGATAGATAGATTGATAGAGATGGTGAGGGATAGTTATAGATATTGGAGAGATATATAATATAATGGAAAACCTGAAAAAAACAATCAAAAAACTCAAACTGAGGATAAGAGGAAAAAGAACTTGAGTCTAGTACTCTCTCTTTACCATATTAGTTACATAATCTTAAACAATGTGCTGAACTCCTTAAGTCTTAGTTTTCTTATCTAAAGATGGAATGCAACAACCCTAGAATTTTCCAAGGACTAAATATAATTTTTTAAATTAGATGGAAATGTGGGTGGGGAGTTAAGAGAGAGAGAGGAAAAACTACTTTGCCTTTCTGACTTTGTAAGCTTTATAAAAATCAGCATGTTGCAATTGCAATTAGAAAATAATGTGCCATACCTTTCAAGTTTCAAAGAACTACTTCCATCTTTTGGGGAAATTTTCCACTCAACCTTAGAAAATTCATGGCACTAGAAGAGGAACTGCACCGCCTCTTGGCTGTTGTTCATCAGCTAGTCATACATTTACAGACTGCACACTTCCCCCTCATTCCCTTTCCCTGAAACAATGTTTAATCATTCTAGTTATTCTTGTAGGGTCTTATTGAGTGACATCTGGGACAGGGATTAATTAAAGAGGGGGGAGTAACATGGGTAAGATGGAGAGGAGAGAGGGCCAGGAGAGAGTGCAGTCAGAATGTATTTATATGTGTCTTATATCACCAAGGAACTAAATTGATTAATAAAAAGATTATTGATTTTGAGCCAGACAGTGGTAATGCATACCTTTAATCTGGCTCTTGAGAGGCAGAGAATGGTGGATCTCTGTAAGTTTGAGGCTAGTTTGGTCTATAGAGTGAGTTCCAGAACAGTTAGGGCTATTATACAAAGAAACCCTGTCTGACCCTCCCCCCAAGTTAATTACTTTGTACATTCTTTCAAATAAATAAGACAACTGTTTAGTCAAATTTTCATTTTTATAGACAAACTGAAAGTGTGATGACGAAATAATTCAATCTCATCACACACACACACACACACACACACACACACACACAGATATACACAGAGAGAAACAACACAGACACATGAATACAGACACACACAAGACACACACAGACAGACACAACACAGACAAACACACAGACACACAAACAGACACAATAGACAAACACATACAAGACACACACAGACATACATACAAATACACCACTCACGACACACACACAAACATACCACATACAGAAACACAAACAGACATATAGACACACACAGACACACACACAAACACACCACATACAGAGACACAAACACACACAGACACACAGCACACAGATATACACACAAACATACCATAAAACACACACAAAACACACAAAGACAAACACAGACATACACACAAACACCACACAGACACACCACATACAGAGAAACAAACACACAGACATACAGACACACAGATACACACAAACACACCATACAAACACACACAAACTCACAGAGACACACACAAAGACACACACACAGAGACACAAACATACTACACATGAGACACACACACACAAATACATCACATACAGAGACACACATACACACATAGACACACACACAAACGTATTACATACAGAGACACACAGAAACACAGAAACACACACATACACACACACAAACATGCAAATCCATCCAAGTGCACCTTCCAGTAGGTTATATATGGCTATTTCTTTTAGAAATCCCTAAACACAATTTATTTTACTTTTTAAGTAAACCTTTGATTAACTGTTTTAATTTAGAACGTTTCAACATTGTTAAATAGGGTGTTGCCTGCCTGTAATACCAGCACTTGAATGGGTGGTCCAGAAATTCTACCACAATTTCAAGGTCATCCTAGACTGCATAGTAAGTTTCAAGCCAGGTTTCGATACAACAGATCCTGCCTCAATCATCCAATCAATCATCAATCAATCAGCCAGCCAACCAACCAATCAATCCTTTATTTTTTTTTTTTTAAAAGTCGGCCACACCTACCATAGTTTGAGAATGTCATGTTTCCACCTCCATTAGTAGCTGGTGCTGTTTGGGCATGCTTCCTGTGAAGAACTGGAACGCTGGGGATGGGTAGGGAAGGAAAAGAGAGGCGAAAAGTACTGGGGCACACATGCTAGCATTAACAGTGTACCCCTTCTTAGCCCTAGTGTCTAACGTACTCTCGAGCACAATACCCCACTCTTGACCAATATTCTTGTTTGGTGGTGTTCTCTTCTGAGCAGCAGTCACACTCATGAATTTCAGATGCGAGATTATGGCCTGGATATGAACGTTCAGCTCTAGGGTATGCCTCTCCATCTTTAAAGGCAGTTACTAATAGCTTAGGTCAATGAATAATAGAAAAAAATCGGTGTGAAAGAAAACCCAGAGGACACACCTTTCTGTTAGATTTTATTTTTCTTTCACAGAAGGAAGTTTGACATAGAGGCAGGATCTCTCTCTCTCTCTCTCTCTCTCTCTCTCTCTCTCTCTCTCTTCGTGTGTGTGTGTGTGTGTGAAAAATGTCGAAATCCAACAAATCATTAGGTGTCTAACTAAGATTCTAGCTTTGAAACGTCACCGGAAAACAAACAAACAAACAAACAAACAAACAAGGCCAGAGGCAGAAAGGGTGTATACACAGGACGTATACACAGGAACGACTAGGTGGAAACTTCAGTTCTTCCAGCTCTTTCTGAACTGCAAATCCTTCACCTCCAACTTAATTATTTTTCTCTATTGGCCTCTCGCCACCCAGTGGCGGATTTCTACCTTCAGCCACAGCTCTTCCCTTCCTCTTGCTCTGGTGCTTTGGAGTCCTTGCAGTGACACACAGGGGGTCGCTCCAGCGCAAGCACACTCGCTTTCCTTGAGGGGGACAGATCAGGAGCGGGGGAGGGGGCAGTTGAGGTAGGACTCATCTCAGGGTCCTCAGTGGGCAAGCAACGAAGGTGGGAGAGCCAGTAGCACTCATGTGTCCCAAACACAGTCATCCTACGAGCCCAGGGGTGGGGCCCTATCTTTCTTCTGACACAGGGACCTGGAGCTGCGGGAATTTCCCCAGCCTGGGGCTCCGGCTCTTCCAGCCATCACGTATAAAAGGGGCCCACATGGCTCTGGAGCCCCAGATCGTGCTCACAGCACTTCACACCAGCTCCCGCGCTCCAGACTCCAGCCACACTCCAACCTAGCGCCATGGCCCCTCCCACCTGCCGGCTCCTCGTGCTGACTGGTCCTGCTGCTGCTGCTGGCCACCGACTACCAGACTACAGGTGGGATCCGAGGCTGGTGCTCCTGGGAAGTCTCAGGGGGCGCAGCCATCCCCAGACCCTCTGACCCAGTGTTTTCTCCTACAGGGGTGTTGTGGCAGTGAGCTGCGCTGTCAATGCCTGAATACCCTACAAAGAGTTGATTTTGAGAACATCCAGAGCTTGACTGTGACGCCCCGGGACCCCACTGCACCCAGACAGAAGTCATGTGAGTGTCTCCCTGGTTATCCTCTGCCATTGCCAGAATGGAGCCCAGACAGTCCTGCTGCCCATACTCACCCAGCGGAATCTTGTGCCATATAATGATCCTCACATCTCTCTACAGAGCCACTCTCAAGACTGGTCAAGAAGTTTGCCTCAAACCCCAAGCCCCCAGGCTTCAGAAAATCATCCAGAAGATACTGAACAGGTGAGCGGTATTTGCTCGCATGTTGTGTTGGACCCTCATCAGAGTATTGGCTTCTATCTCTCGAAAATCATGTCAGGGAAAATCACAGAATCAGTGTTTATTATTTTTACAATTAAATTAGTCTACTGGAGTGCCTGAAAGGATTTTTCCAGGATCTTTTATCCCTACCTGGAGCTTATTTCCATTGTATAAGAGGGAGATAGCACTGCTTTTTAAAACATTCTCATCTGCTTGGCCTCTCAATCCCATTAGTTTTAAAAAGCAGGCCAGTGGTGTTTGGAAACAGAGTTCTAATTTTTAATATTTAATGAGGAAAAGCAAGAATTTTGTAGCAGCTCAGAATATATATACACGTATATATCATATATAAAACCATATATAAACAAATTTATATCCACCAAAATCTATTATCTATGTCTTTATAGTAGTACTTCCCCCCTCCATCTCCATCCCGTAGGAGAGCATCTACAGGCCTGAGGTGTTTGCTCTGTGGCACAAGTCATCACAGGCCAAGGTCACTTAGGCCAGGCTGTCCTCAGAAAACTCAGGAGAATGAAGAAGAATGCTGTGCATCTAATAAAGACATCTTATTTTCTCCTGACAGTGGCAAGTCCAGCTGAGCCAGGAAAGGAGGAAGCCCCTTGCTGTGATGGAGGACCTGCCTTCTAAAGCAGAGAAAATGATCCATTCCACGGCCTTCTGGATGTGCCTTCACCTGCTTGCTTTGAACAACTCCTACCTAGTTCATACCTATTTATTTTCCCCAAATTCTATGTTAATATTTTACATGTAAAAAAAAAAAAAACCTAAGGGTATATTGAATCTACTTCAAGATGGCATCTTATTTAATGTTTATTTAATATCAAGTCTAAGTTTCACCAATCCTTATTCTTAACATGAAGATTAAAGGTTTTCAGATTCTCTCAGGGAATTCTACTGCTATTTCTGAGGCAGTTTTCCCAGGCTGACCATTTTGGTAGCAGCTGTGATAGTTAAGAATCAGACAAACAAGGTCATTTCAGTTTAGGTAGAATGTATGTGCGCATCTAGTTTTCTAACTAGACAAGATTATCAGTTGTTATTTATTGAAATGGTTTTACAGGGTCACATGAACGATCAACTTTGTGTTGAAGCTTTAAGAATTGTAATGTACTATATATTCCTTAGACATTTTAAGTGATTATTTTAAAATAAGGCACAATGACTATTTAATGCCTCTGTCTTAGAATGGAGAAGTTTGAAGATTTATTGGTATTTTTGCAAATAATTGGAAAATAAAATATTTTAAAATAATGCTTGTTCTATTTCCTTGGAGTGCTGTTACTTACGGTTAACCCAGTGATTTACCTCAGTGTTTCCAAAGTTTTCTTCCTCCTCCTCTAGGCATTTAGCTGGCTAAACAGATAAATCACCCTCTCTGTCATCGCTCTGTTCATGTGATGGTGGCTCTTGCTCCCACCCAAGAATGTACTTTTCCAGTGCTGATTCAGGAGAATCCCCACCTCTGCTCTCCCCTCTAGTCCCAGGGCATCTGATGCCCTCTTCTGGCTGCCAAGGGCAACAGGTACTCACATAGTACACAGACATACATGCAGGCTAATCATGTATATATGATTATATGTGTGTGATTATATTATATATGTGTGTGTGTGTGTGTGTGTGTGTATGTGTGTTATGTATATACACACACACACATATACATGAAAAACAAGTTCCCTGCTACCTTGCCACCTGAGTTTGTTCCTTTAAATATGCACATTCTTGTAGACAACTAAAGGACCTAATTCCACTGCTTTTGCTAAGTTATTTATTTTTTTTTTTAACATTCATTGGAAATTTAACAAATTTGGCAACTTGGCTTTTTTCTTTGAAACTCAACTTGTGTCACCAGAAGTAGAAAAAAGTGAGTGGCTGAATACTTCACTTACAAAAGGGTCTGATCTCTGGGTTCAACTTTCTACCTTATTATATATGAAATTACTATCTATCTTGATGCTCTTATCCTTTATATGAATACGAAAAACACTGGTATACACATTGGGTTTGACTATATTGGTCTCACCATTCACTGTGACAGTTTATAGACCTTGAAAGAAAGCCTTTGAATAGCCTGTGTACAAAGATGCTCAAGATGGGAGCTACACTATAGTTCCTAAGGACAAATTTTTGTGAAAAAATAAGTCAGTCATCTAAACTCCAAATCTGGAAATTAGTGTGTGTGTGTGTTGTGTGTGTGTGTGTGTGTGCCTAATAAGGTGTGCTTGTTTTCTATTTAGGGATTTAGGACTCACTGGGAAATCCTGGATTTGGGTAGAGGCAAGGAGGAAGGATGGGAAGCCCGAGTATTTGAAATCTTTCAACTTGTTCCCAGTACCCGAATGAATAAGGCTGTGAGAAGTAAGAAACAAGCTCTGTGGTCTACCCCCACACACTCACACCTAAGAGTTTAAAGTTGTAATAATCTCTTCATCTCTAAGATTATAGGTTACAAATGATTCTGGAAGGAAGAAAAATTTATAAACTAAACAGAAATAAATGGGGCCCGTCTAGAAGCTCCACAATGCTAGCATTTCCTCCCTGATTCCAAGTGACTGGATACAGGAAAACATATAGAAGAGGGAACCTAACGATTATGTGAAGCCTTAATTCATACCTAAGACCCTCCAACACTGAATTTTGTCCTCTGGCTGCTATGTCCTTGTCAGCAGTAGTATACACAGGACACAGGAAGGACAAAAGACTGGTTAAAACTAGGTTTCAAAGAATCAGATTGATGGAGTCAATGCCAATCTTATCACAATCTTGGGCATCTTTCTTGATTAAGAAATGGGACACACAAGCCGGGCGGTGGTGGCGCACACCTTTAATCTCAGCACTTGGGAGGCAGAGGCAGGCAGATTTCTGAGTTCGAGGCCAGCCTGGTCTACAGAGTGAGTTCCAGGACAGCCAGGGCTACACAGAGAAACCCTGTCTCGAAAAAACAAACAACAAACAAACAAAAAACAAAAAAACAAAAACAAACAAAAAAAATGGGACACAGGATTTGAGGTCGTGGTCATTGGCTAAGGTAGCAGGAAATGAAAATGATGCAACAGAACCGTTTCCTGAAAGTGGCTACCGGAAGCAAGCATGGCGACATGGATCGGGTAAGGGGCTGACACTAGCCTGTCCTTGGGAGGGCGTGCAGGGTTGACAGTACCCTGTCCTTGGGAGTGCTCTAGAGGAACCCTCCTGAGACTACCAGGGATGGCAGAGGTGAAAGCTCACAACAGCACAGTGTGGCAACCCAGAGAAACAAATGGTTTCCTTCTCTACCCACACAGAGAAAGAAAAAGAGCCCGATCTAGTCACAGACATCAATGCTCCGCTTTATGTGCCCTCGATCACCAAGAGTTCAACTTGAGGCCCCTGTCCTCTTGCCTGTGTTCTGAGGCGTCGTCATCTGAAGGAAAAGCAGACAAGGCATATAGTTTGATGAACTCGCAGAGAGAAAAATCTGTGATGTAAGGCCCTCAAAAGCTTCCTTCAACCCGCAGGAGCAGAAGGCAGTTAGCAGATGAGGCTTGCGTTCTTTCTAGCCTTATAGTGTGTATGTTTTGCTGAAGGACGTCCTACTGTTTAACTTTAATCTTAAATGACATAAAGGAAGGGACAACTGTGAGGAGTATTTCACAAGTTGTCCTAGAATAAGAAGCGGTTTTGTTGTCCACAGGGCTACCTCACCATTGTTCTGTTTTACTGCTTTTCTCTCTCCTCTCTCCTTTCTCTCTCTGCTTCTTCCTGTGAAACATATTCCTGTTGGATTCTGCTTTCAGAGGAAACTGAACTTGCACAGTTGGGATTCCCAGAAACTAGACCTGAAGATGAAGACTTATGTATTTTATTAATGAGTAGACTGCCTTAGAATTGGGGGTGGAGGTAGGGTAGAAAGAGCGAGGTGAATCGGGAAATCTATGAACTCTGACCGGTAGTCAGCATGGTCAGGGTAAGGCAGCAAACATTCCATGGCCGGTTTCAGCTGGGCTATAGGCCACTTGAGCTGCTTGGAGAGTTTGTATCCTTATTCTGAAGAAATTATGAAACCAATTTAAACCACGAAATCAAAGATGCTGTCATTTCTGTCACGCTCATAAGTTGCCTAAGACGCCAGATGTTGTTAATCTTTGAGCTTCCCCTCTCTCCCCTCTCTTACTTTTGACTGCATTTAAAGCTGAAACCTGGACCTGGATCCAGCCATACGCAGCTTCAATTTCTCCAATAGGTCGGCACCTTACTGACATTTATCTTCCATTTAAATACTATTCAGTGTTTGCCTGTGAAAGTGAGATAGTTAAAATCACTTCCATTGTTTTCAGTCGTCATTTGAAAAGAGAGATCAGGCAGCTTGGAGAAGTGAAATAAAAATTTAGTACTTTGGTAGCTAGATACATTTGGTTTCCATAATTAAAAACTCCTGTTTGACCTCTCTTTTCAAATTTTCACTTGCTCATAACACAAGCAAGGGATGAAACAGGCCTCTAAGGGACACTTAAGATCTGAATTATTATAGTAAAAACAGATTCCCCTTTGGGTTCAAATTTTTATTTTTGGTCTGTTTCTCAAGAACAAAACTCAATTTAAATTCCCTTTCAATAAATAGTGTCTACAGTAGGTCCCGATACAATGAGATTGAGCAAGAACCTTTTTTAATTATTTAATCTAAGTTCGTCTTTGGACCATATCAGCCTTCTTTGTGTTTGTAGATTCTGTAGCTAAATTCTATGATAGATTAAACTGTGCTCCTTTAAAATTCATCTGCAGAGGTACTAAGCTCCAATATTTCAGAATGTGAGCTTATTTGGAGACTCGGTCTTTAAACTGGCAACTGATGTGATGCTGTATAATGTAGTGGAGAGACAAAGGGGACATCACAGTGGAGGTATTAAATACGGAGGGGAATGGAAGAAAAAGGTAGAGGGAGGAATATGGGGGAAAGACAACTAACACTCAAGACCATATGAAAAACCATATATAGAAACTTACTACAGCAGATACGTCCTAAAATACATACACATAGTAAAGGAATCTAAATTGATTTCTTTGGGGAAGGAATTGGGGCATTGGGGAAGACAACGTCCCAACTAGACATCTTATGCCCTCAAGTAAAACCTCCAGTGCCAGGATTGGGTTACATCTTGTTGAGTAATTGGTCTAATGGGCCAATGGAAATCCCCAAATATCACAGGCTATTACCAAGGCTGTTGGTTACACTTCACAGCCAGATGGTAGGTTCTATTGCTGAAGACAACACTAACATGGGTAACTGAACACAGAGAGGTTGAGCTGGTACCTAACTAGAATCTTTGCTCCTCTTGACTAGCGTTCATGGTACTGGAAGATGCTCTGCACTCTACTAGGGAAGAAAGGTAATCATCAATATCCTTCAGCTACAAATCCTGTCACCTGTAACAGTGACCTACCTATAGGGTACACTAATGGAAATAGTGGCACCACTGTTAGGGGAGTAAGTAACCAGTTTCTGATTGAGTTTAGGGTCTACTCCATGAGATGGAACCCATACATGCCATATATGGCATTACTAAAATGAGCAAGAACCTGAGACCAGATAAATCACAAGCCTAGAAGAAAATCTACTATTATGCTAAAGGAACATAGCATTAAAATAACTTCCAATAACACACTGCTGTGTTCATATAATGCCTTGCTCAACCTTCATCAGAGAAGCTTCTTCTTGCAGAAGGTGGAAACTAAACAGAGACCTACAATTGGACCATGTGCAGAGAGTTAGAAACTTTGGAGCACTTCATCCTAAATAAGATGTTTTCATGAAAGCCTTTCCCTCAAGGCTTAGGGATCTATGTGGAAGAGGAGGCATAAAGATTGTAAAAGCCAGGGCTGATGATTGATTCCAAGCAAACAGTGTCTTCCAGACACAACAGAACTGATGCGCATAGGGCCTGCAGAGATTCAAGCCAGATGGGCGTCCCAGCACTGAGAGGAAAGAGTGGACAGGAGCTCCTATACCTAGCCAAGAAGCTATTTGCAATTGATAACACTCTGGCAACAGAAAAATACATCAGTTTTCTCCAATGGAGTCTGAGTAGGGACGTTAACCATAGTTAACCATACTTAAGGGTAGGTCCCATGCTCAAGAGCAGTTGACCAACACAGAACAAACTCAGTGGTATTTTTTGTAGACTTAATCTCCACTTTGTTAGGGAACTTTTTTGTTTTATTAATCTTTTGCTTATTTATTTTGATTTCTGCTGTGTGTGTGAGTGTGTGTGTAAGTGTGTGTGTGTGTGTGTCTGTCTGTGAGTGTGTGTGAGTGTATGTGTGTGAGTGTGTGTCTGTGAGTGTGTGTGAGTGTCTGTGTGTGAGTGTGTGTGTGTCTGTGAGTGTGTGTGAGTGTGTGTGTGTTTTAAGGAAGGAAGAAAAAAGGAACATAAAGTTGGTTTAGTAAAGAGATAGGGATGATCTGTGAGGAAATAAGGAACAGAAAAACATGATCAAAATATATTGCATAAACTTTTTTTCATTTAAAAACATAAGCAACTGAGTTAAACTAAGTTAATAGGATGAGCCCTAATCCAATATTATTAGTGTCATATAATAAGGGAACATTTGGTGATAAGCATTCATATAGAAGAAATGCTATTGTGATCAAGAATGCAACCGTGAATATACTAAATCAAAAATGCCTGGATATTTCCTTCCCTTGTAATACCATTAAAGGACCAACCATGTCCACACCTTGATCTTGAACTTGAAGTCACTAAAAGTCAAAACATTGCTGACATTTAGACCACCTAGCCTCTGGCTGCGGTAGCTCATGTTATTGTTTTATATGCTCAAGCAAGGGACAGTTTATTTTTAATAATTAAAATCAGTTTTCTGTTTAAGAGCAAAGGGAGTAAATTTCACAGTCCTTTGCTACTTAGTAAATCTAGAAGCCCAAGGAAACTTATGCACACTAACCCCTGAATGGCTGTAGTCTTCTATTCTTGATAGGATAAAACTTACTAGGTTATTTCAGTCTGGATTCTGTTTCCTTTGTAGTTGATGCTATAATATGATTTCAATGTAGTAAATTCTATTAAAATTTCAAGCAGGGCCATACAAACATGTACAAGAGCCAAAAGCAAATACGCTGTGGGAAAGGGTGTTAATTCCCTTGTTTGCACAAAGTAGGTTGTGTAAAAATTAATCTTGAGGTCTCATTCATGAACGACAATGACTCCTTATATTTACACAGTTTCAGCTCCAAGAAATGAGAGATTTGTATCCATATACATCATTTCAACCCATTCTTATCAGTTAAACAAAGCTTGAAAACTAAGCCCAGCCTCCTTATGCTGGTGAAGTGGCAAGCATGACATGTTTCCTTCTTCAATGGGGAGAGTGGAAGAACAGTAATTAAATTCCCAGGGCTGGTGGGAGCATATAAAGAAGCACTGTGGCTGTGCCGATTTTACTATCCAGACCAGAGTCAAGCCACAGACAGACATGGCTGCTTCATGCTGGCCTGTGCTCCTGTTGGCTATCCTTAACCTAGACATCTTCGGTAAGCTAATGGGAAATTTTTCTTTTCTATTTAGGTACTGGGAAAAAAAAAAACAGAAGGCATTTCAAATATACTGAGGTATAGAAATGGTTAAACTAAAGCCTAAACATGTAAGCATTTAGATTGTTGAAATTAGTCTTAGTGAGTTAAGTGAAAGCCTCCATTTGACTTGTTAGAGCCAGCTGATGATAAGAATCTATGCTTTTGTTTTTAGAGTTGATCATAGAAGAATTATTTGCAACAGACTTAGGGTATTATGCTGATAGAAATTGTCACTTTTTGATTGATAAAATTTACACATAATCACGAAGGCTTAAGTGTTTTACCATTAGTTACTGACTATATCTTACCTTAAAGCAAGGTGCTACTCAAGTGGTTTATTTACAGTTTTCTCAAACACAGTAGGAGCTTAAAGAGTGTTTCCATGCCATAAGATCATACAGTCAGCCTTGTGTGTTTGTCTTGCTTGCCTGCTGTATTGCCTCCTAAGTCAAAGTAAAGACTTGAGCACTAGTGACTTACTTACTTGTGCTGAGATGTTCTCTACACTTTCCCCTATAGCCCATTCCTGTGACACTCAAGAGTTACGGTGTCAGTGTATTCAGATGAAGTCTGAGCCGATTCCTTTGACATTCATTAAAACTATCCAAGTGATATTCAGGAATATTTACTGCAACAGAATGGAAGTGATGTAAGTATAAAAACATGCAGGAGGGTGGAGGCTCTTGCATGAAAGTTTTCTGGCTGGCATCTCCTTTCAGAATGTGCTTCAGTGATTCTCAACCTGTGGGTTGAATAATCCTTTCACAGGAATGGCCTAAAACCAACAGAAAATACAGATGTTAACATTGTGATTCATAACAGTAGCAAAATTACAGTTGTAAAATAGCACTGAAAATAATTTCATGGTTGGGGTCACCACAACATGTATTGAGGAGCTGCAGCATTAGGAAGGTTGAGTAAGAAGCACTGTAGTACATGAAGAGACAGAAGACTGTGGCTCTGGAAAACTATTACCCAATACTTGTGTCCTCATTTCTAAAAGTGGCATGAACTCTTTCCAGAAAAAAACCAAACCAAACCACACCACACCACACCACACCACACCACACCACACCACACCACACCAAGCCAAACTACAAACCAAAGGCAGCTCTTAAGCAGAGAAGACAGTAGATATCATAAACTCTGCTGAGAAAAATTAACTTTGAAGTCAACGAATACTCAAAAAGCAAAAATACACAGCCATAAGCAAGAATGTAAGAAAAGGGGAACCATCAATATATGTATGTTTGTATGTATGTAGTATGTATGTATACATATACTTACATCAATGAAACACACACACACACATATTAATTAAAGATTATATTATACCATGATAGATGTTTGGTATAGTTTTAAAATTTGATAGATTTGATTAATACATTCCTATGTACACTGTTGCTGTAATGTTAGATGCACTAAATTAAGATCTTACAAAAACAATATTACCAATTATAATTTCAATATTTTTTAAACTTTTGAGTCAATTTATTGCCAAAATAAATATCAGTACACATTTATCAGTGACTTTCAATCCCCTGAACTTACAGACAATAGGACAATCCCTTCCTCAAACCCTGCAAATGAAAACTTGTTTCCTTTTGTATATTGGCTATATTGAATGCTACAATGAAACTGTTGCAGTAAAGTTTGCTTTTATTTTATGAGAAAAAAAGGAATCCCTGCATTATACACTTAGGTGTACCAACACATACAATATAGCCTAATGACCTGCAATTACAGACCTTACAGACTGTATGAAATCCCTTAACTCTGTAGTTATAACTTTTGTTCTATGTATGTATGTATGTATTATGTATGTATTCATCCATGTATGTATGTATGTATACCTACCTACCTACCTATCTGTCTATCTAAATGTGTGTGACTCAGTTGTTCATTGCTAGGTAACAAATTACCATAATAGACTATAAGATGAATGTAGTTATTGCTCTACATTCTGTAGTTCAGCCTGGCTGATGTAGTAGCTTCTTTGCTGATTGGGAAGAGAAAGTGGGAAAGAGAAGAGGAAACCCATGGGTTAGCAAGAAGCACATAACAAGGCACTGGAGCTGTCCTGGGTTTATCATCCAGACCACAGTCAAGCCACAGATAGACATGCCTGCTCACTGTTTTATGAAGGATGCCAACTAGGCTGAAGGCTTAACTAGAGGTTCTTAGAAGGGCTGTGCTTTCAATTTAGGCTGCTGGTAGAATTTAGCACCTTGCTGAAGCCCCCCCCCCCCCACATCTTTCTTGGCCAGTGTTTCTCAACCTTCCTAATGCTGTGACTCTTTAAAACAGTTCACATTGTGATGACCCCCGACCGTGACATTATTTTTGTCATTACTTCATAACTGTAACTTTACTACTTAATCATAATGTAAATGTCTATGTCTCCCAATAGTCTTAAGTGACCCCTGTGAAAGGATCATTTAACCACCCCACCCCACCCCCCACAACTCACAAGGATTTGTGACTCAGAGGATGAGAACTCCTGCTCTAAGCTGTTGGTCTGTGCTGTTTTTAAACTCCAGGAGTCTATTCTTACGTTGTTCCACTTGGCTCTCTGGATATAATCAATGGAAAATTAGTCTCACACTGCACTGGTCTCCCCTCCCGGTCAGACTTCCTTTTCTGATATCAACCAGAGAAGACTGCTCTGGATACTACAGGAGATGCATTTGAACATACACCTTTTTTTTTTGTTATTGTTTATTTTGTTGTTTTGTAACATTAGTTGCATCTTCACAATCCCTTTTGTTACTTAATAGAGCAGATAACACAATGCCTCTTCGTGAAATGTTGAGAAACTGGATGGGCTTCTGCCTGCCATAAATATAAACATGTTTGAGGACATGGAAGTGCAACCATGGGGCATTGGTAATTTCCCACACATTAGCTACTCAGGGCAAAATTTAAGTTACAAAGGAACTAGAATAGCAGAATTCTCCAGATGTGACTGGTTTTTGTCAGCTGATTTGTGTCCTGTACCCACCCTCCCATCCCCTGGGGTTTGTCTGTATGAGTGTGTGTGCCTATCGAGGCCAGATTAGAGTATTGGATGTCTTGAAATTCAAGTTACAGATAATTGTGAGCTGCCATGTGGATGCTGGGAATCAAACCCTGGTCCTCTGAAAGAGCATCCAGTGCACTTAACTATGGAATTGTCTCCAGTTCCTGATGAAAGACAGTGTCAACACTTGGACCATGGGAGAGTGTGAAGAAGTTGGTCATGGGTAAGCCAAATAGAGAGGCATTGGGAAAAAGTAAGCTTGCCAGTAAATACCTTGAAGAGAGTCTTCAGAATTTGAAGAAAGCACATTCCTATTATTTGAGTCACTCTACCCCAGATACATTACGACAGCCACACAAATTATATGCTTTCAAAATTATATATCTCTGAAAGAAATGGCAACAGTTTAAATTTTGTTGTTTCTTGCTTTTTGTTTTGTCCATTTTTTTGCCATCCAGATGTAATACTAAAAATAATTACTGATTATCTTGTCTGCTTTTAAACTTGAAGTTAGTGAAATTGTACTGGGATACATGTATCTTTTTGTAACATGCTTCTGTTACTTAACATCATATTTTACAATCCATTTAGTTTTCTGTGTTTAGCTCATGTATTAAGTTGAAACAATAGTATTTCATCATCATAATCATGAATAGAGTTCATTTATTCAAAAGTGTATTGAGTAAATAAATGTTCGTGTCCTATCTAGGTTTTTGTTATGACACACATTCATTATATGTGTTTATTAATATGAGAATTTCTTGTTGAGTTTACTATTTGTACATCTTCAATTTTATTCCCCTAAAGACTTAATTTTCAGCCTTATGTGTAACAGGAATGGACAACTCCATTTTTTTCTTCAGGTGTAACTTGTTTCTCCTAGGATTTCTGGTCTTTCAGGTAAATCTTAGAAGCAGTTTTTAATTTTGCTATATAATAAATATATTTACAAATGTAATTCCTTGGGAGTTATATCCTGGAAGTTGACACCTTTATAACAGCAATTTTTTATTTCAAGAATATGGATTCACTCCTTGTTCACTGATAACATTTACATTCTCTTATTTTCTACTTTGAGACAGGGGCTCTTTCTATGACTTTGTGTGCTCATTTTAAGTGACCATGAGAGGGATAATGGCCTCAAAGTCACCATTCTGGTTGCTGGGATTACAGGTGTGCACTACCACACTTGATAAGGGTTTGCTTAATGTCCTTCAGTATTTCTCAATTACTCAAGTAGACACTTTACATAATTGGATGCTATTGTAAAATATGTTAATAAATCTCACACGCTGGGTGTCAGTGCTTAGACGCAGCATCCATTTGCTTTGCATTTGTTGGCATCATCTCTTCACATGGATGCTCCTCTGTCTGGGACTAAAGGCAGTCTTGTTTCCTCCCTTGGGAACTTTATGACTTTTAATTATCTTTCCAGCTTTGTTAAGATGACTGTCTTGAGGGCAGGCTCCCTTGTCTTGTTTCTGTGTTTAAATCGAATATTTTCAAATTTGCACCATTACATATAATATTTTGTGGCTGGATTTTCTTATGTTAGTTAGTTAGGGTTAGGGTTATTGCTAAGAGTTTGATTATATTATTTTTCATGATTGGAAAGTTTTAGTTTATGATATTTTTTTAACCCCCTGGAGCATACAATTTGGCTTAGGTTTGGTAAGACAATTCAGCCTTATATAAGAAACTAGAAAATGATCCTGATCTATTGTAGAATTTTGCAGTTCTGTGAAGTAGAGCCTGTCAGTGTGAGTTTGAGGCCAGCAACCTACACTTTGACACACACATGCACATGAACAAATGCACAACCAAACCGCATCTCTGAAGAAATGACATAGAGTTTTCCACAGTGAAGCCACATCATTTCAATAAATCATAGGTTTTAAATTTAAAAAAGTAACCAAACTGTCATTTTAAATTAGTTAGGGACACTGTTATGTGTTAAAAGTTCCACTCTACCAATATGATTAATATAGTTTGAAAAATCTGTGTGTTCATTTGAAGTGCATGCATCAATGCTGCAGATGTTACAGTGAGCACACCTGGCCTATTATGAAGTAAGTGCAGTTGCTATTTGACCAAAATACTTTATTTTTACAGAGCAACGCTGAAAAATGGGGATTTAATTTGTTTAAATCCTTATGCTGAATGGGTAAAGACTCTTGTCCGCATCATTACTGGCAGGTAAAATGAAGACCAAGAATCTTTATGTTACATTCTCTCCATTTTATTTTAAAGGCATACACACACACACACACACACACACACACACACACACACAATCCATAGATGGCAAGAAATCCATAATGAGATTAGAATTGTGTAATCTATAGACCCCAACGGCACCCCCAGCCCAGCATCTCTGACCTCTCTTCAGCTCTACTGGTTCAGAAATAATGGGAATCGATCCCACAATGTCTATTAAAGCATCTCCAAGTAACTCCCGAGCTTGAGAGTCACTATTCCTCACCTTTTATTGAAGGTGACAGCAACTTGACCTTAGTTATAAATATCCTGATTGAATGTAAAGGAGATATCAAATTGTTTAGCATATGTCTCATGCCAACCATCTAAGTAGGCTACTGGCCCATTGGTCGAGAGAAATTTTAAGGGAAAAAATTGTGGGAAGAAAAATATAACCACTTATTTAAATGAAACACCAAATACAATGTTCAGAACAGTGAACTGAGAAAGGAATAATGAATACAAAGCAGGCAGCAGGAAAATATTTGAATTCACTTCCAAGAAATGGGATTTTACAGCTACTATGGTGTAAATGGGGAAAGGCAGCCACTTGAAGGAAACTAGTTCTGCTTTGCTTCCTAATCAAAACATATTAGGGCTTATGAATGACCAAGGGCCTCTGTTCTGGTTAGGTTTCTGTTGCTGTGATCAAAACATGACAAGTCACAGAAGAGGAAAGGAGGTTTTGGCTTAAGTTTACAGTTCATCAATGAAGCAAGCGTACAGGGCAAGAACTGAGGAGGAGCTGAAGCAGAGGCCATGAAGAAAGCTGTTATGGCTTGTGCTGCATGCTTACACCTGGTTTCTTAGTAAGTGTAGGCCAACTGCTTAGAAGTGACCAGCTTCCAGTAACAGGTCCTCCCACACTTAATTATCACGAAAGATCCCCTCCAAAACAGCCATCGACCTAATTGATGCAAGCAAAATCCTCACAGAGGTTCATAACACCTAGGTGACTCTAGTTAATCTATTGAAGAAAACTCCAGGTATGGTCTCTTGCTAACCATTAGTTGTTGGGAAGAACCAGCTTCAGTCATGGAGGTTAGGTTGTTAGTAGTACCAGTTATCAGTTGGGTTGTCATTCTGAAATTCATTAGCATTATATATTTATGCTTCATTTGGAACCTAATTTGACCTATTTGGGAAACATGATACACATATAAGTGGTTAATTGGGCTATGTTAACTTTCAACTGACAATAATTGGGATCGATTATCTTTTTCTATCTATCTATCATCTATCTATCTATCTATCTATCTATCTTAGCTTATAAAATATTATTGTTTCTATCTTTTCATCACTTTACTTCAAGTACAATCCTTCCTCCTTCTTCCAGTCCTACACTCTCTCCTTCCCACATTTACCCCTCCCTCTAAGAAGGGTGCCTCCCTTGGTTCCACACAACTTGGGCATTCATATTCCCAGCAACTAGGCATTTATTCCCACTGAGGCCACAGGCATTCCGATGGGGGGGCCACAGGTGATCTAATGTCAAGGAACAGAGACTGAGTCAGCCCCTGCTCCACTTGTTAGGGGACTCACTGGAAGACTGCAAATGTGTAGGAGGTCTAGGTCCAGCTTCTGCATACTCCCTGGTTGGTGGCACAGGCTCTGTGGGCCCCCATGGTCCCAGGTTAATTGACTTTGTAGGTCTTGTGGTGTCCTTGACCCTCTGACTTGCTCTCTTCTATCCCCACTCTTCCACAAGACTCCCTGGACTCTGCATGATATTTGGAATATGGATCTGTGCATCTGTCTCCATCTGCTGCTGAAAGAAGCCTCTCAAGAGACAGTTATGCTAGGTTACTGTCTGCAAGCATAGCAAAGTATCATTAATAATGTCAGGGGTTGGCTCTCTCACATAGGATAGGTCTCAAGTTGGAGCAACCATTGGTTGGCTGTTCCCTCGGACTCTGTTCTATCTTTATCCCTGCATACCTTGTAGGCAAGATAAATTTTGAGTTGAAGGTTTTGTGGGTAAATTGATGTCTCCCTTCCTCCTTTGGAAGTCCCACCTGGCTATAGAAGATGGCCACATCAGTCTCTATATCCCCTTCTGGTAGGAATCACAGCTAGGGTCACTCCCATAAACTGATATCCTCTTCCATCCCAGGCCTCCAGGTAGTTACCAAAGATGCACACCTCTCACTCTCAGCCTTCTCCTGCCCCCTCCCACACCTAATTGCCATCCCTATTCCTGTTCTCACCTCCTCTGTTACTCAGTTCCCTCTCTCAATCCACCTCCAATTACCATTTAGTTTCCCCTTTTGAGTGAGATTCAGGCATCCTCTCTTGGGCCCTCCTTGTTATCCTGTTTCTTTGGATCTGTGGATTGTAGCATAGTTGTCTTCCACTTTATGGCTAATGTCCACTTACAAGTGAGTACACACCATGTGTGTCTTTCTGGTTCCGGGTTATCCTCACTCAGGATGATAATGTCAGGTTCCATCCATTTACCTGCAAAGTTCATGTCTTTGTTTTTAATAGCTGAATAGTACTTCATTGTGTAGATATACCACATTTTCTTTATCCATTCTTCAGTTAAGGGACATCTAGGTTCTTTCTAGTTCCTACCTATTATGAATAAAGGTGCTATGAACATAGTTGAGAAGTATCCTTGTGATATGGTGGAGCATCTTTTATAACTGGGACTTGAGGTAGAACTATTCCCAATTTTCTGAGAAACCTCCAAATTGATTTTCAGGGGACTTGTACAAGTTTGTACACCGACCAGTAACGGAGGAGTGTTCCCTTTGATCCACATCTTTGCCAGCATGTGCTACCACTTAATTTTTGATCTTAGCCATTATGACAGGTGTAAGATGGAATCTTAGGGTCATTTTGATTTGTGTTTTCCTGATGTCTAAGGATACTGAACATTTCTTTAAGGGCTTCTTGACTATTCAAGATTCCTCTGTTGAGAACTCT
This sequence comes from Mastomys natalensis, assembly GCA_021653895.1. Classification (NCBI taxonomy): domain Eukaryota; kingdom Metazoa; phylum Chordata; class Mammalia; order Rodentia; family Muridae; genus Mastomys; species Mastomys natalensis. The sequence goes on along the minus strand of JAJTUV010000292.1, from coordinate 254,149 downwards.
GTTTAGTTCTGAACCCTACTTTTTAATTGGGTTATTTGGATTTATTGGTGTCTAATTTCTTTGTAAAGTTTGGATATTAGCCCTCTGTCAGATGAAGGTTTGGTGAAGATCCTTTCCCAATCTGTAGACTGCCATTTTGTCCTATTGACAGTGTCCTCTGCCTTACAGAAGGTTTTCAGTTTCATGAGATCCCGTTTATCAATTGTTGATTTTAGATTCGGAACCACTGTAGCTCTGTTCAGGAAGTTGTCTACTGCACCAATGAGTTCAAGGCTATTTTTCACTTTCTGTTCTATTAGATTTAGTGTATCTAGTTTTATGTTGAGGTTTTTGATCTACTTGGACTTGAGTTTCGTGCAGGGTAATCGATTTGGGTCTATTTTCATTCTTCTACATAGACAGATCCAGTTAGATGCTTTCATTTTTCCATTATATGGTTTTGGCTTCTTTGTCAAAAATCAAGTGTCCAAAAGAGTGCAGATCTGTTTCAGGATCTTTCCTGATTTGATTCCATTTGATCAATCTTGTCTATTCCTATATAAACCATACAGTTTTCATTACTATTGCTCTGTAGTACAGCTTGAGATCAGGGATGGTGATACCTCCAGAAGTTCTTTTACAGTTCAGGATTGTTTCAGCTATTCTGGATTTTTTTGTTTTTCCATATGAAGTTGAGACTTTTTCTTTAAATATCTGTAAAGAATTGTGTTCAATTTTCATGAGAATTACATTGAACTGTAGGTTTGTAATCTTTCGGTAAGATGGCCATTTTTACTATGTTAATCTTATTGATCCATGAACATGAGAGGTCTTTTCATCTTTTGATATCTTCAATTTCTTTCTTAAGTTCTTGTTATACAGGTCTTTCACTTGCTTGGTTGGAGTTACACCAAGATATTTTATATTATTTGTGGCTATTGTAAACAGTGTTGTTTCTCTAATTTCTTTCTCAGTACATTTATATTTTGTATAAAGGAGAGATACTGATTTATTTTTAGTTAATTTTTATCCATCCACTTTACCAAAGGTGTTTATCAGCTGAAGGAACTCTCTGGTAAAATTTTGGAGTCATTTATGTATACTCATATCATATATATCATATCATAGCAATACTTTGGCTTCTTCCTTTCCAATTTATATCTCCTTGATCTACTTTAGTTGTCTTATTGCTCTGGCTAGAACGTTAAGTACTATATTGAATAGATAGGGAGAGAGTGGCAGTCTTGTCCTTTCCCTGATTTTAGTGAAATTATTTTAAGTTTCTCTCAATCTAGTTTGACGTTGACTATTGGCTTGCTGTACATTGCTTTTATTATGTCTAGGTATGTGCCTTGTATCCCTGATCTCTCTAAGACTTTTAACATGAAGGGGTGTTGGATTTTCTCAAAGGCGTTTTCAGCATATAATAAGTTAAATATGTGATTTTTTTCTTTCAGTTTATTTATATAGTGGATTATATTGATGGATTTTGCATGTATTGAACCATCCCTGCATCCCTGGGATGAAGCCTACTCGGTCATGGTGGATGATGTTTTTGATGTATTACTGGATTCGGTTTCCGAGTATTTTATTGAATAATTTTGCATTGATGTTCATAAGAGAAATTGGTCTGAAATTCTCTTTCTTTATTGAGTCTTTGTGTGATTTAGGTATCAGGTTGACTATGGCCTCATAGAATGAGTTTGGCACTGTTCCTTCTGTTTATATTTTGTGGAATAATTTGAGGGGTATTGGTGTTGGCTCTTCCTTGTAAGTCTGGTGGGATTCTGTGCTGAAATCATCTGGCCCTGGACTTTTTTTGGTTGGTAGACTTTTAATGACTGCTTCTGTTTCCTTAGGGGTTATAGGGCTGTTTAAATAATTTACCTGACCTTGATTTAACTTTGGTATGTGGTTTCTATCTAGAAAATCATCCATTTTGGTTAGATTCTCCAATTTTGTGGAATACAGGCTTTTGAAGTAACACCTAATGATTCTTTGAATTTCTTTGTTGTCTTTTGTTATGTCTCCCTTTTCATTTCTGATTTTATTTGAATACTGTCTCTCTGTCTTTTAGTATGGCTGCCTAAGGGTTTGGCTATCTTGTTGATATCCTCAACGAACAAGATCTTGGTTTTGTTGATTCTTTGTATTGCTCTCTTTGGTTTTGATTGATTGATTTTATCCCTGAGTTTGATTGTTTCCTGCCATCTACTCCTCTTGGGTGTGCTTGTTTTTTTTTTTTCCTGGACCTTTCATGTGTACTTTTATATCATTAGTATGATAACTCTCCAATTTTTTTTATGAAGGCACTTAATTAACAGAGAGGTGTGTGGGCAATGGAGTTCTGGGGTGGGATGATAGCTGAGCTTTCTGGATAGCTAGGTGTGCCCCCAGAGGACCAAACTATGTGATTTTTCTAAGCAGAGATGGATAATGCTATGTATCTATGTAATTATACATGCTCTGTTTGTATTTCAGGTTCCTACCTGAGGACCACGAACAAATGAAACCTCCACAGGGAATGAAGCTTCTGTACAGTGTCGAATTTGAAAAGCCTCTATATCTTTCATTTGTGCAACCTGAGGACTAGAATGAATTCCCCTGTCAAATTCTGGGGACCTCTAGTTGCTTTTCTGATTAGCTTATGACAACGGTGATGGAAATTGAGGTGATAATACTATTATTATGTAGAAAAATAAACCCCAAGTTTCACTTAATAGGTGGGGCATTTATCTGTCAGGCTCACTGTCTTTCTAGACTCTGCCTCTTCTGCTGCTGGCCACTGTCTTTTTCTCTACTTGACTTCCTGGTGGATGCTCACACGTGACTATTCCCCCTGCCTATATATTTTGACATTACATATAATGGCATGGTATACCCTTTTATTGACTGACAAACTGCCCTTAGAATGCTTAATATTTTGTGCTTTGAAGCCTTATCGTACTCCAATATGGGATGTCACAGGGCTGCATCTCAGTCTAGAGCAGGGCTCCTCATCTTCAGTGCCCCAGAGTGAAACATTTCTTTGGAAAATTTTCATTCATCAGAAAATCAGAAATAAAAATATGTGTTAATTGAGACTTGGTGGGATATGCATATAATACCCGCAGTTGGGGAGTTAAGGCAAGACGATCATGAATTCAAGGCTAACCTGAATTACATAGTCAGTTAACTTGGGTTATACAGAACCTTGCTTCAAACACACACACACACACACACACACACACACACACACACACACATCACACCAGTGGTGGATGGGTAGATGAAGTGACATCAATTATATAGCATAAATATTTTAAAATTCAAAATGTACTTTTTGTTGTAGGAGGAGCTAAGGTGGAAGGAGTTAGGAGAGGAAGAAGAAGAGGAGGAGCTAGGGAACAGGAGAAGAGAACAAGAGAGAGAGGAGATGGAGGCGGATGTTCATCTGTCTGTAGTCAAAGGTAGTTGGTATATCTAGCTTGGATATTGGGTTACACTTCTGATTGTATGGGTATCTTGTTACTGATCATTATCAATTATATAAGCCTTTGATTAATCTTTAAGCATTAGAGTCTTATCTTTCTACTGAGCCCACATGGATGGCGGGATGGCCCAGCCTTGCAGAGACAGCGTGGGAGATTGAGCCATCCCCCATGCTGATGTCTCATGGATGGCAGGGCTGGTGTTTCTAGTTGGCCGTTTCTAGCTGCAGCACACATGTGGCCTCTGGCCGAGAAACATGGCGGCTGGGCTAGGCAGAGCCACTGCAGCTTAGATAGTCGGCTTGACCAGAGGCCGGTTTTAAATAATTACTTCAACATTTCTTTTTTCTTTTCTTTTTTTTTTTTTTGTTTGCATGTGTGTGTATGTCTGTGTGTGTGAATATGGTTGTGCAAAACTTCAAGTGTCAGTCCTCGATTTCCACTTTGTTTGAATCAGGGCCCTCTGTTGTTTTTTAATACTGGGAATGCCAGGCTAGCTGGCCCATGACATCCCAGGGAGCCTCCTGTCACCATAGGAGCACTGAGGCTACAGATACATTTGCGCTTGGCTTTCTGTGGATTCTGGGAACTCAAATCTTGGTCTTCCTGCTTGAACAACAAGCACTAGTCATCTTTTCAGACCAATCTTTTTTTATTTTTAATTTTTTTTAATTGAGCAAACCTTCTAGATAACATTGGTTAAGACTATAGGCAAACCAAAATGTGGATGGGAACAACAGTAGGAAATCAAAGCTTTTCACACTTAAGGATGATAACCAGGACGCCACTGCATTCAAGTGAGGTGTGGGAAGACAGCTACGCTCTGACCACTTAGCTTCTTCCTGGCAGAAATTCGGCATATATAACACCCATAAATATTAAATAAACAAACATTCACTTTCTGCTTGTCATTGCTGATGAAAGAGTGTGTTACAAGGTGATAGTACCTTGGAGGCAAGGCAGGAGCACTGAGTCCAAAGAGGACTGTGTGTAGGTGTAGGCACCAGACCCTTTGGTTTTCTCTAGCCAATTCTTGTAGGTTTATCTTTTCTGTGAACCTGATGCTGCTCCAGTTCCTGCATTGTGTGTGTGTGTGTGTGTGTGTGTGTATGTGTATATATATGTATTCTAGTCAAAAAAAAAGCACAGGGGCTTGAATTCTGAGTTCCTTCATATTCAGATAATCGTTTTTATACACAGTTATAAATGTAGAACATTAAAAAAAAATAATCTCTGTCCCTTACAGAGTTGCTGCAATTAGATATTGAAGTTGCTTTGAAAGTAAACTTAAAAAACAAAATAGATGTTGTTATTATTATTGTTGTTTCTGTTGTTGTTTTATAGTGATTGTCTGATTGTGCTTGGAGATGCTGGTGTTGTTACAGCATCCATTCAGACCTGTATTCACAATTGTATGTACAAATCAAACCACTTAAACTGCCTGAAGAAATAGCAAACATTATTCTTGATATTACAGCAAAAATGATAATTATACAAATAAGCTACATATAGACAACTGAGACTAAACCAAACAAAAAGATCCAAAGGTAGAGGACTAAGAGTTTTTTAGCGTGTTAAGTTCCATATTTTATAAATAAGTAATTGGTTGACCTGGTTTGAGAATGTAGCCATTCACATTCAGAACCCCTGTGGACAAAATAATAGAAATCTGGCTACCAGGAAACCCCCGGCGTAAAGCAGACAGTTCCCAAAGTAGCTGTCAGACAGCTTTGTGGGGTCTCCCTATGACATGAAGGCAGCCATTTTTAAAATCAAAGGAGGGTGAGTGTGTTACTTTGTCTCTAGGAGGTCTTGATATGTTTATGGTAAAGGCATTATATTAAAGGTCATTTGGAAATACTGGATATGGAATGTTTCTTTTAAATAAGTAGCTTAATTTTTTAGAATGTAGAAGAAAATATCCAGGGCCCCCTCTCATTTTCTTCATAAAGGAGGTCTGTGACAACAGGAGTGGCCATTCCATAGAGTAATGCTGAGTGTAGTCATCTAAGGCTTGAGGGGAGCTAGTATAGAGATGCTGACAGTTAAACCTCATGTTAAGATGGACAGCATATCCATGTATCCTAGTTAGAGGAAAGGTTGTACCAAAGACCCTTGTTTAAATGTCAGAAGGTTCTAAGCATACCTACTAAAGCACACAGATAAATGAGACAGGGCAAGTCTGTCTCAGCATGAATTGGTGAGGGAGTCAAACCAGATTTCTATTTAGTGTCTTCCTTTAAGTAGCGTTTGGATTCCATTAAAGCACCAGTGGGGTCTTGGAACAGCTTGGAACTTTGAAGGGCCCCAGAACAATGTCTGACAAAAATGAACTAAAGCTGAAGGCACACACCTTCACCACGGACCTCACAGTATTCTCCCAAATAAAGCCATGTCGAAGGAGTTGATAGTCCAAATTCATTAAACTCCGGAGGCAACATCTACTTTAACTAGGAATCAAACCCACAACAGACATAGTTTCTAAAATTAAAAGTATTAAAGTCTATCAACGAGCCTATTATAAATGTTTCAAGTCATTAGAGATCAAAGAAGAAATAGAAATACAAGAAACTGACAAGATGGTAAAAGCCCAGCAGCAATCAAGAGCGAAAGCCTCACCAGACAGGTGAAAGGAAAGAAAGGGCAAAGAAGCAAGGAGGGAGACCCACGGGGACTTCTAAGAATAAAAGCACAAGTAAACAATAGGAAATCTCATGGGGTGGCTTCAGCAGTAGATTTGATTAAGCTAGAGAGACAATTGTCCTAGAAGGCCTGAGGAAATTATGAAGGATACAGCAGAAAGGCAAATATAAGGAAAGTGCAAGAATAAAAGAGATTTCAAGCATAGTATGAGAGCTTTATCTAATTTATTTCTGGAAACAATTCAACAAAGTGAGGGGAGAGAGAGAGTAGGAGGAACAGGAAGAGAGAGAGGGAGGAGAGGGAGAGGGAGATGAAAGGATAGTGACTGATAATTGTTCAGGACAGATAAACCCTTTTAAGCAGAGTAGATTTGAAACAGAACATAAAAACTGAATTCATACTCTGCTATAAGGTCATGCAGGGACTTGAAGGCTCCAATCACCAAAGACAATACCTCAGAAAGATGAAGCAAAATCTGCCCTGGAATCTGTGCTCTAAAAAGGGGGTCCACGGAGATGTCAAATCTCTACAGAAGGAAATATCTTCTCAGATGTGACTGCTCTGTGTTCTTTGTTGAAGGCAACCACATTGCTAGGTTTCCTTTTGTTGCAGAACTTTAGTGATATAAGGTTACTAAACTTGTCTTGTGTCACTTAAGCTTAAATGTGAGATGGTTACAGATGAATCAATACTCAGTTCATTGACATATAATTCATTAATGAAAAATTTTCAAGAATGTATTCATTTATTTTCTTGTGTGTGTGTGTGTGTGTGTGTGTGTGTGTGTGTGTGTGTCTGAAGAGAGAGAGAGAGAGAGAGAGAGAGAGAGAGAGAGAGAGAGAGAGAGAGAGATGTGTGAACTCATGTGTCCCTGTGTGAAAGGCATAGATCACCTCTGAGTATCTTCATCTACACATCTACATCTTACTTTTTGAGACAGAGTCTCAGTTGTCTTACTTTCGCTCAATCTGAATCTTACCAATTCATCCAGACCAGGCCAGCAAGCTCTGGAGAGCTGGCCCTCTGCCCTCCCTGTTCTAGCTGGGACAAATGGCACCATGCCCAGCTTTTCACATTGGCTATTTACCCACCAAGCAACCTTCCCAGCCTCTATGCCTGTGGCATGGAACCTATGTACAAAATGACACATTTTACATTACTTTTTTTCTCTCAACTTCATGTTCTTTTTTTTTTTTTTCAAAATGGAACCTGCTGAACATACTGAAGAAAATCTCTTTCCTACAGTTTTACCCATCAAGTGGTCTGAGTTAATGGAAGAACTGGTAAAAATTGATACATAAAATGGCTTAAAGCAGACAAGCTCTCATCCTATTATTTTAAATTTAAGTATTTTCAGACAGGTCACCTCAACATCTGTCTTCTGTAAAATGTCAGCATTAAAATATACTTTATTGAAGGTGACTGACAAGATTATAGAAAAAATGTTCACCAATTTGTTCCCTAGAAGTCATCAATTTCCTTAGCCTGTCTAAAAGCTCACTTCCCATTCTACTCTGAAACCTCTCCTGAGATCAGTTCCCCTTTCCCTGACTTGCATTTAATGACTCTGGAGTTTGTGAATTGTCAATACCAGAGTGCTTTCCCATAGCCCTCAAGCCCAAGGTATCTGAACGTCATCTACAAAAACTGTGAATTCCAGTTGTTTCATATTTAACCACATTTTGTAAAGAAAGCTTTTATATCAACAATGCTTAAATATCATGCCAAAGATCATAAACACAGCAACTAGTAACAGAACCAAGGCACAAAGCCAGGAATTCTGATCCTTATCTGCAAGTACTTCCCTGTTTCCCTTTCAGTGACAAAGGTAAGCCCGATCCTGGTTATCACCCGCCCTCTATGAGAAACTAAGACATAAAACCTGCAGAAAGAGACCCTTTGTGTCCAGGTGACATAGGTATATTTCTTCTAGTCATTAATTCTAGTGCTGACTGAGACATCCTGACTGTTGCTTTTTGCCAGTCTCATGAAGAAGAATGTCAGGTAACACAATTTCAGTCTGAACAGTATCTGTTGCCTATGATTTGTTTCTAGTGCCAATGAAAGAAATATGTTATTACAATGTAGCCAAATTTCCTTTCAGAGTGTACTCCTGTTTTTTTCCTCTTCCCTTGTAACAATAAGTAATTACATCAATGAAGAGCTTATGAGTTTGAGATGGTGTGGGGGTGATACATGGGAGCAGTAGAGAGAGGAGGGGGAAAAATGATGAAAACTATCAAAAAATTTAAATTAAGAAGAAAATTTATGCGACAAACAGGAGATAGATATATGTATATGTATACATATACAAATATATTATACTTATTGGGAAAGACATGTTCACAGTAAAAGTTCAAGCAGTTCAGGGGCTATGCAGTCTGTATTAGTTACTTTTGCCATGAAAATGCTTGGAAGAAACAACCCATGTCGGGGAATACGTACTCCACCTCTATTTGAGATTATTGTGATATATCCTGTCCTGGAATGCAGACTACTTGTCTTGTGGAGTCAGGAGAGTGTGGCAAAGACAGTTACATTGTGGCAGACCAGAAGAGAAGGGCTTGTCAGAACCAAGATCCAAGCCATAGCCTTCAAAGGCCCACCCTTAGTGACTGTACCAGCCCAGCACATCCCCGTCTCCGGAAAGCCTCATGCCTCCCCTAATCTCTACACCTGTCAGGTGACAAGCATTCAAAACATGTGTGTAGGGAGGCATTTTAGATGTGAACTGTAAACATTATTTAAAAAAATAAAACTAAAGATAAAATAATTTCTCCTACCCAGGATCCCTCAGTTATTTGGTTTCCTTGCCTAGAAATGTCTTTAGTCAGTTTTGTTGTATATATCTTCCCAGAATGGTCTTTGCAAGCACAAATAAACTCTATAACACAGAAAGCTCTTTTAAGATTTTTATTTATTTATTTACATATTTATTTATTCATTCATTTTCTCAGCACAGGACACAGTGATATAGTATGGTACCTCAGGCATTCTGTGCCTTAGCTAGCCCATAGTCACAGACACATTCCAAACTTTGGTGAATGTTCATACATCAATTTACTTGTACACCAGCACAACTAACTGTAAGCTAACTTCACTAATAGGAGTTTCCAGTCAGAGAATTAATCCATGGAGGTTTTAGACTTTGGTAAAGATTTCCCAATCTTTTCCAAAGACTCTCTTTTAGCTCAACATCCCTCTATTGGCCTATGAAAATGTATTTCCTAGCACCCCTGTGCTGGGGCTATGCATCTAACTTGTAGCTCTGCCAGGCTGCTAATTAACATCTGTGAACTCATTATTTGAGTCTGTATTCTTCATGAGTTATGTTGGACTTCTTTCCATGTATCTGCAGTCATCGTTTCTTTGGAAATTTTCTTATTGATTATTGACTCACGTCTCTGGAATGGATATTTATATTGATGAGAATAAACATATTCCAGTGTAGCATACTTATTCACCATATACTTGCCAGTTTTATTTGATTTTACTTTTAACAAAGAGAGATGTACATTTAGTATTAGTCAAATCATTGGATTTTAATCCCTGTCTTGTTCACATAGCACTTTCTAATTTCAAAACTCACTTTTCAATTTCCAGTGTCTAGCCCTTTGGCAACGTCTTTTGCTACAAGGAGGCAGAAGATGTTTGACTTCATTTTTGCTCGAGGTTTTCACCATTTCCCCCCAATTTCCTTCATATTCTTCTTTCTCTAATATTGACTTTCAATACTCCCTTCAGCATCTACTCACTTTCTGTGAGAGTTTAGTTCACAGATGTGTTTCTGTCTTTGATGTCTGATGCCTCAAGAGCCTCCATCAGGATTTAAAAAGTCTCAGGCCTTTACAGGCTTTGGTATCTGGGAGTGGTGATGCTCCTTTTGTGACTTCATTTTACATTTTTATGTCACCTGTCTGATGTTCATGTTGCCAAGTAAACTTCAGGATCAACTTGTCCACGTCCAAGGAAAACGTACTCATTCATATTTTATTGGCATTCTATATTTATGGATTAATATAGACAAAGCTGATATCTGCAATATTAAATCTAAGGATTAGATATAGTTTTTGTTAGTTCATGTGTGTGTGTGTGTGTGTGTGTGCACTTCTGCATACATGTGAGATCAAATATATGCTTCAATGGGATTTTGCAGGTTTCTCATTCTGTCCTCCAATTTCTTGTGTAGCTTTCTCTTAGCTTTTGCCGAGGGATAACTGTTATGAGAGAAAGAAGCATCTTTTCCTCTGTTATATTCTTAGTATGCACTTGGTTTCCTACAGGCACGGTCTTGGCCGGTGCACATTAATTCAAAAGCCACTCACTGAATGTTTACATTGTGTCAGATTGAAATCAAGTTGGCTGCTTTGTTTTGTCTGCTTATATAACAGTGACGTCTGTAAGTCACTAACACTCTTGTTTCTTCCTTGTGTTTTTATAGCCTGTTTGCTTCTCCCCCCCCCCCGCCCCCCAAGATTAAATTGGTGGTTCTCCAGAGCACTGTCATTTGATATTGCTGATTGTAAGCATTCTTAATCTTCATTCCTTCAATATCTCTCTGTGGTTTCTTTTGCCCCTAGGCATAATTCTGACTTTGGCTGAAGTTAACGTTTCAAAACAAGATTGCAATTCAGGTCTAGTAGCAAAACATCCCAATCTACACTTGTCCAGCCTTTCAGCGTTGTCACATGACCTTGTCATCCACAAAGTTTATGTTAAAGAACCCATGATGAATCTCCATTTAAAAAATAAATAACAAAAACTCTTACAGTTTTAAGTATGTTTTTATGTTGGGTTATATACATAGCTGTCCTGCCTGGGATTTAGACATGACTTAAAGAAGTAAATCCTGGCCAGTATTCTGCCCAGAAGGCTTATTTCCTTAGGAGCCAGCTGATGACAAGAAGGAGGAGCTCCCTCTGATGCCCAAACTCTTATGCAAGAATCAGTCTTAGCTCAAGCAGACCACACCTACCAAGATTACTGGAGGATTTTGGTCTGTTTATCTAGCTATGACCTTTGACTCACAGACTCATTTGTATTCCTCTCCAAGTCTTATCTTCCTTAGAATCTTATATTCCTTAGAAATAATAAATATGTATTGCCCATATTGCTTTTGTTTGAGTTCCTTCTTACATTTCAAGATAATTTACTGCATGTCTAAAAGAATAGTATGCCAGAGTTGTAACTTCCAGGTCATCCCTTCCCTCACCCTCTCTCACTACACACCATCACACTGAGAACATGCATACATCAGAACCAAGCACTTGGATTCGGGTCCCTGGGAAAATGCCAATTTTGGTGCTCTGGCCATTTTACGATTGCCTCATTAGTTCTTTGCTATTGGATATGCGTGTCTCTTGTTATTTTGCTAACAGGACACAGGTTTGCACAAATTTCCTCTCACTCTGAGCTTGTCCTTTACTTCTGCTGACAGTCAGTTCACTACATAGAGGCTTTTTAGTTCCATGCACAAGGGCTTACATAATTGGCTTCTGTTGGTTTTGACACCATATTCAAAAGACCACCATTGTTTTGACTAGTGTTTGCCATCTTCCCCTAGGTTGCCTTTTGCAAGTTTTATTTCATGTTTTACACTCAATTCCTTCATTTTGTATATGTCATAAGATATATATATGATCTGATGGCATTTGTTACATGGAAATATCCAGTTCCTCACAACAGAACAATGTATTAAATAAGCCGCCATCCTTTCTTCATTAATTTTCATTACTTGTCTGCTTTGTTCTCCTTACTGGCTGATTTCATGATCTGTCTCTGAGTTCACTGACTGTTTTCTTCTGAGTGATCAGGTATGCAGCTGGTGCTCTCTGCTGAGTATTTCACGTTACCGCATGGTCTACAACTCCAGAGCTTCTCCTTAGCTCTTATTTATGGTTTCTATTTTACAACACTCCTAATTCTGTTCACAGGCTATTTTCCTGATCTCTCTGGGTTATCTTTCTTGTATCTCCATGGTGAGTTTCCTGAGGATGATTATTGTATTTTAGGTTATTTTTGTCCAGCAACTCAATGATCTCCTCCTCTTTGGGTTAGATACTGGAGTGTTATTAAAATCTTTGCATTGTGTATGCTTTGATCTTTTCTATCTGTGTAACTCTTTATTGGTATCTGTACATCTGAGGGATGAATTTTGTGGTCTTTACAGAATGCATTCAGCAAGCAAATACTTTCTCTTATTAGATTCCTAGACTAGTAGAACTGCCTTCAGATCTACAGTTGGGTATAGGTTGTATGGCTACTACTGGGTCCAGAGTTGCTAATATGAAGGGCTTGTCTCTGCCATGTCCCCAGGAAGGGTAGGATTGTCTTTGTAATGTAACTAAGGGTGAAATACAGCTGAGTTACAAGATACTAGCAGACAATAAGCCTGCCTCTGAGGGCACAGACTGGCACGGCTCACAGAAAGTTTCTATGTGGGCATGACTGCTCTCAGACAATAGCTGAGAGACCCTGGAGCAGAGTTAGCTTCAGGGTCCATACCAACACTAAATGTGGCATCAATGGATATGACTCTTACTATGCTCCTGTGCAGATGCCTTTAGTATCTGATCCTACATCCAGTGATGTGGCATCCAGTTCCATAATGGGACCGAACTATATATAGATCTATAGTCTTTATCACAGTGGGTGAGCCTGCTGCCTGGGTGTGTGAGACTATCCTCTCAAAATATCTCTACTTGGTATTAGGTCCCATCATTTGTATACTCTTATTCATAACATAAACTTCCACAAGGTAATGGTACATATGGGCAACTTAAAAATTCTTGAAACTATGGGAGGATGCATGTAGGGAGCCACTGTCTCCCTCCACCTTGCTAAAAGCAGTTGCTAAAAGTAGTTTGATTTTTAAAAATCCACTGATATAAAGATGTGTGAGGGCCTTGTAACCACCACGATCCACAGGAGGCAAGAAGGTAGTTCCAGCCAACACGACTAAGTAGTTGTTTTTGGTTCAAACTCTGAGTAGTTTATTTTAGGTATATTGAAGCAAAACTCAAAATGGCCTAGAAATATCAATTATAAGGACCCAGAGATTTCAATCCCATTTTTAATTGAAAGTTTTCTCCTCAGTTTTCAAATCTCTGCTCTGGCTTCCATGAAGCCTTCTGTGATTGTTGTATTTATGTAATTCCACCATCTTTGTAAGTTTCTCTGGCTTCCTCTGATTTTCCTGTGCATCCAGCAACTCACCTTTATTGTCCTGTGGGACACCCATAGCAGGGAGCACACCTTAATCTGTGAAGTATCTATCTAACTTATACTTGACACAAAATAGGCACTTAAGATTTATTGAGTTTAAAATACTGTCAAAAAGCATTGCTTGACTAAAGCAACTATTAAGCAAAATATCCTTTCAGTTATTTCCCATATTTCTCAATTTCAATATCTTGGGTAATAATAAAGTTCCCAAGCCTTCCCCCTAGAGGCCACTTGTAATGTTTACATTAGGGAATGTAAGTGGCCCCAGCTTGTTTCCCTCACAGGGTCCAGCGAAACAGTCACTCAGCACTGGTCCGAATTGTGATAATAAACATATTTCATCAGCCCACTTCACAGAACTCATTGAAGTGGCCTCAGTTCATGGGAACAGAGAACATCTGGCTCCCAAGGAGCGTAATTCTATACAGATGTTGTCAAGTGAGACCAATCCCAAACTGCATGCCACTCACGAAATGATGACAAGGGATGGTGGAAAGCAAGTTCTTCAGAACGGAAAACATATATTGTCTTAATCTCTTTAATATTGTAGGTAAAAATTATTATTTGTAAAGTAATAACCTAAAGGTTGCAATCATACAACCCAGGTGAAAAAATTCTAGACTACTCAGATGTAGCCACTTACTGTATCTAATATGTCATGGACTAGATGAAACCATCATTACTTTTTGCATCATAAAGGAGAGAGTAAAAAGTCAGCCAAACATTCCATGTTACTTAACAGGTTACTTATCACAATTGAGAGATGTTAAAATGTGATAGAATCTCAGAAATATGACTTATGTCTTAACATCACTGAAGCTCTTTCTAAATCCAGTAACTAAACACTTATTAAAAATAATTCCTTGATAAATGTTAGTTTCTTTGTCACTCTTCCTTTATCAACCTCAGTATTTATCTGGGTGAGCCAAAAATCTGTTGTAAGTGAATGAAGAGAGAGAGAGAAGGTTTAGGGCATGATACCCAAAGTATCCAGTAAGGACATACTGCAGAGTGGCTGCTTAGGTTGAACTGTAGACTGGATGGCTCAGGAAAGGCAGGGCCATACCTACAATTTGTTTCTGTCCTTTCTTGACATGTTTGCCCACAGAGAAGAACGAGTATTGCAAAGTTAGTTCATCTATTTTGCTTCTGAAAAGGTTGGCATATATAGACTGATGAGTTTATAATAACCAACTAGATTTGCATAGCACAACATCTGCCTATTACTTTTCTCATAAAGCCAACACCCATTATGCAAATACTATGTTCTGCTCTCTGTGCCAAGAGTGAATGGTACTAAGTTCACATAGGAGACGTTCCATTGGCCAACTTACCTCATGACTGCATAAGTCTGCTTAAAGCTGAGGTAAAATCACCTCCTCAGTAGATACAAAACACAGTCCCTAATATCAGCTTTATTATCATGGATGATGATGTTTCTGTCTCTTATCTAACCTACTTTCTTCTTATCTCAATAAGATCAAAATTCAAGGTGTATTGGTTTCCATTTCTTAGCTACCTCAGGCAATCCCCTGTATGAGCGCACACAACAATGATTACAATCTCTTCTAAGTAGCAGTGAGTGTTGAGTTCATCATGTAAACATACCACTCTTAGTGTGTTTGAGACATCCATAATTACAAACCCAGTCTGCTTCTGTATATATTTTTATATATTTTATCTGCAAAGGACATTTTCTTCCTTTTCTGTTTTTATACTCATCTGACTCACCATGGCTTTGTCCACTCAGAAATGCTCTCCAAAGCCTTATCTTCAAGCTAATATAGATTTAATTCCTTTACTTTTCCTTAGCCATAAGGACAAGTAATTTAGGCATTGATCTAGAGCATGAAGAGTACACAGCTGTGGTCTATTACAATGATAGTGGTGTTACCTAAAGATCTAAAGAACAATTAAATTAGAAATAATGAAAACACCATCTACCTTGCTTGGCATCATTGTCAAAGACCAACAAACTCACAGCAGAGCTAGCTGGGTAGAGGTGTCAAGAAGTGAATGGATGACAGCCATGGATGACAGCCAGAGGAGATGCTGGATTGGAAGAATTGTGAGAAACCCTACGCTCATCCTTTTTCATCAGAACAATTTTCCCAGCATGCTCACTTTCAGTTTCTTCACCAATTCTCATTTCATGTTCATCCCTAAACAAAAAGGCCCATAGACTTTTGATTTACTTACTATAATTTGCAGTTGTTTGGGTTTTGTGGGCCCTGCCTCTTGCTTTATCTCTTAGGAAGCAATGAGAGGCAGTTGACAACTGGACAGCATTGTGGATGTTGAGGATGGGGATTTCCAGAGCAATCTTCCCCCTTCCAATGCTTAAAGCACACACCCACATGGTACGTTAGTGATGCCTCTATGCTTAGAAGACAGGAGCTCCACTCACAGAGAGAGAGAAGGAGAGGGAGAGGGGGAGGGAGAGGGGGAAGGAAGGAGAAGAGAGAGGGAGAGGGAGAGAGACAGAGGAAGAGGAGAGGGAGAGGGGGAGGGACACATGGAGCACAAAACTTCCTTAAGAAGGTCATCGGCTAGCAACAGGGGATATAGAGTCTAACATGGCCACTTCCTGTAGGTGGGCAGGACTTCCAGTGGAAGGATGGGGACACTACAAAATCTTCAACTCAAAATTTGCCCTGCCTACAAGATAAGCAAGAATAAAGATGGAGCAGAGATTGAGGGAATGGCCAAACCAGTGACTGGCCTAACTTGAGATCCATTCCACAGGAGAGAGCCAAATCCTGACAGTATTAATGATACTCTGCTATGCTTGCAGATAGCTTAGCATAACTGTCATACTGGATGAGAGGCTTTATCCAGCAGCTGATTGAAACAGACACAGAGACCATAGCCAAACATTAGGCGGAACTCAGGGTGCCTTGTGGAAGACTCTACAGGGGAAGACAAGAAGACCTACAGAGCCAACTAACCTGGGCTATTGGAGGCTCATGGAAACTGAACCACAAACCAAAAAGCATGCATGGACTGGACTTAGCCCCCATACACATATGTAGCAGATATGCAGCTTGTTCTTTATGTGGGTCCCCTAATATTTGAAGAAGGGGCTGTCTTTCACGTTGATGCTGTTATTTGCCTTTGGATCCCTTTTCCCTAGCTGGGCTGTCTTGTCTGGCCTCTTTGGGAGAGGATGTGCTTAGTTCAAATGTGACTTGATGTGCTAGGGCAGGTTGCTACCCAGGGTGGAAGGTGAGAGGGTGAGACTGGGAGGGGAGAAGAGATAGTAGCTGTGATCAGGATGAAAAGTGAATAAATAAATAATTTAATGGAAAAAGAAGGCACAATAGACTTCAGACTACTGAAACTTGAAAGTAGAAAGGAAGTCAAACTTTATGATGGAGCTTCTGACATTCCTAGGAGACACAATTATGCAGTAAACTGATCTTGGGCTCTTGCAGTCTTTCTGCTCCCTCTTCTGCAGTGATCCCTGAGCCTCAGCTGCCAGAGATTTTTGCAGGTATATCCACTGGCAGAGGGGTCCACAGCTCTGAATTCATAAAATTGAAGCTAAATCCCCACCCCATAGTATATTCTGATTATGGTTGCCTTTCCCCCAGCACCTCCCAGATCCTCTCCACCTCCCCTCCCACCCAAATCCACAGCCTTTTCCTCCCTCTCATTAGAAAGCAGGCATATAGAAAATAATAATAAAATAAGATTAAAAACAAAATATATACAGAAGAGAAGGAGCTAAAGAAAAGGCATTAAACAAACACATATGGATTCAGAGACACACAAGTTCATGTACACAGAAAAGCCATAAAAACACAAATTGGAAACGATAATAAACGTGTAAAAGACCTGTAAGTTATAAGATAAAATAGTAGTAGCTGATTTTTCCAAAATATACATCAATAGGGTATTCACTCTGAAGACTCAGAATGCAGTGAGACATTGTATAATCTTCCCATGATTCCAGGGCCATGTTAAACAAGCTGGTGAAGTTACAGAACCTTAAATCAATCATTGTGGAATAATTTTGATGGATCTTTGTCAGTCTTGAGACCTGGATAGTTTTGGTATTCATGTCCTATTCTGCATACTGGCATGGGTCTACTGAGACATCCCTTTCCCCCATACCTCACCACACACACCCATAGAACATATTCTATATCTCTTTATCTTTTCATAAACACATCAACATGGTTGTTTCACTTTACTTTGACAAATGCTAAAAGTCTGGCAGAACCTTTGAGCAAAACCAGCACCATGTGCATTTGGAAGTAAACAGGGGTCAGGGGACTTGTAGTGACAGAGTATGGTCTACATAAGTATTCTCAAAATGAGGTCTGGGATCCCAGGAGATGCCAAGACACCTTCAGAGCATCTATGAGGCCAAAATATTTTCATAACTCTATGACGATGTTTCCCTGGCTCGTCACAGGAGTGCTCCAGTAGTATCTTGTGTAAAGATGCCAGTGACTTAGAAGCTAATAGAATGAATGTTGAGCTGCAAATGTTCTCAGTCTTAATTTGCCATTCAGTAAATAAAATGCAGATAGCCTCTGTTAGGAAAAAGGGGGCTTTAAGGTCCCTTGATTATTTTTAAAAATTCAAAATTACTTTGAGTGTTGTTTTGTTTTAAAGCTTGAGAGTGGCTGTTTAGAGAAAAGTTGTTCTATCAAGTTTACCGCAGTGACACATGGATTCATCAGACCTACGCTCTCAGACGGTAGCCATAGAATACTTAACTGTAATATCCCGAAAGTGCGAGCAGACCAGTTTAGGTCTGAGGCTTTGTTTTGTTTTGACTTAAATGTAAGTGTAAACAGCCGCTGTGGGGTGTGTGTGTGTCATACTGGCTGATGCAGGCTGAGAGTGGGGGTGTCTCACTCCTGACTGGATACTCCCCTTCTGTTTTACACAAGCTTATTTACTGTTACACAGAGACTTTTCTTCGAACTGTTAAACTCTTGGCTGAGTTTGTGTAGAGTATGAGGCAAATCTTTAACCACAAACATGCAGTGAGAAGATTAGGCATACTTTTGAAACAAGTTTGTGTACTAGATCATATTCTTGGTTCAAAAAAAAAAAAAAAAAAAAAAAAAAAAGAAAGGGGGAAAAAAAAAGGCTTGTGGTTGCTACTCTGGGAACTAAAGAATTCAAAAGGCTGGTTCTCCATGTTCCATAGACACAGACATTTGGAAGTTGTTTTAAAATTATAAGCAATTGTAGATGCTTTGTTTCTGCAACATTTGCTCAGAGGCTTGAACAGGTGCCGCAGTTGTTAGAAAGCCAGGTGTACTTTCCTTAAATTGGCCTGCCTGGCTGTTGGCACCTGGGTTTCAGCAGACATTTTGGAATTCTCTATCAGTGGTACTGTATGGATATAGTGAATCTGCTTCGCACACATTTGCCAACCTTGTGTATTGGTTTGCTTCTCTCTGTTGTGTTAAAACAATGACTAAAAGCACCTTGGGTGGGGTAAGGGTATATTTAGCCTACTGTTACACATAACGTCCATCATCAAAGGAAAGTAGGACAGGAACTCAAGGAAGGACTTAGAGGCAGGAACTGAAGCATAGCCATAGAAAATGCTCCTTACTGGCTTGTTCTGCATGGCTTGCTCAGCTAGCTTTCTTATACAATCCAGGATCACCTGCCCAGAAGTGGGGCTAGCCCTCCCAGATCAATGATTAATCAATAAATGAACCCACAAACATGCTTACAGGCCAATCTGATGGAGGCAAATTCTTAATTGAGGTTCTCTTTTCCCAGTTTTCTCTAGTCTGTGTCAGGTTGACAAAAATTTGTCGAGAACACCGTGCATCTGGAAGACATAGTGGATGAAATGGACTTGAAAACTTGAGCTTTGCATTCTTTGATCCTGGTGAGTTATTGCGCATTGTGTATCTCTGAATTTTTGTTTTGGTAATCAAATGGAATTCTGACAGTGGTTCTGCTACATGCTGATGATATGTTATGGATTGTCTCTTGTACTAGTAGATTTATCTAAACCCTGACATCTCAGTATCTAGGGTCTCATTGGATATTAGACTTCAAACACTGGCTTCTCAGAGCTTCATTTCAGGGCATCTTGTCTACAGATCATTGAATGGCCTCACCAGCATTTTCTTGAACCTTGGAACTTTGATTCAAGCCTCCATGCCTACATGAACAGCACCAGGTTCTGCTGATGTCCCATGAAATGTATCCTTCCCCACCTCCTTGGGACATGGCTGATAGTTGCAGTGGCCTCTGTATATGATTACAGCTAAACTGAGGTTGACATTTCCCTAAAGGGCTAAATCTATAGACTTGATCTTTTCTGGCAGTCTCCCATCAACAAATATGTTTATCAAGTGCTTTTCAAACAAATGTTTATCAAATGCTTCTCAACCTTACAACTGTTAACTTTCAGTGAGTAGGGACAATGGTGGTTTTTCTAATGTCCTGGTTAAAAATAAAAAGCGAGGGATTCTGTACAATAGTCTTGATGGCTAGCAGTTATCCTTAGCCTGGTTCTAACTTTTTTTCACTCACGTTTCTTTCCTTACAGAACTGCACCGTCTTTAAAACATGTTCTGCTTCTTACCTTCTTTTTCTGGGTCGCATTTTTAAATAAAGGCATTGGGCGGTACCCCATGCCATAGCCTGAATGCTATACTGCCCTGCAATCCCTCCCTCCAAATTTGTCCATTAGTTTTGGATTCAGCTTTGTTCAGATACTGAGGAAATAGAAAACTTTCTAGAACATAAAATGGTCCAGTGCTCAGTTCCAGAGAGAGAGAGAGAGAGAGAGAGAGAGAGAGAGAGAGAGAAGGGGGGAGGAGAGAGAGAGAGAGAGAGAGAGAGAGAGAGAGAGAGAGAGAGAGGAGTCCTTGTTCCTTGCTGAAACCTCATGGGCCTAACTTTTGCTTTTTGCATTTTTAATTAGCTTTCTGGTCTTCTGAACTCCTATCACATTTGAAGGCTTCATCTACCCTTTATCTTCAAATTTTTAGAAATCCTTCCCACAAACAAGTTCTAAATCCCAATCAATGAACTACCTGGTCAGTTCTATCATAACAACTACCTCCATTCCTAGTATTAATAGGCTGTGTTATTTTGTTGTTGTTTGCTGTGACTAAATGTCTGATAAAGATTGATTTATTTGGGATCACTGTTTAGAGGATGGAATCCCATCATGGCAGGGAGATGGGTAGCCAGGAAGAGCTTAGGCCAGGGCAGCAGGACGTGGAAACTCATTGCACATTTTCTTCACATCTCTGGAGATTATAGTGTAGGCAGTGTGATCTAGAATCAGGGCCAATCTGAAATCCTCAAGGCTTCCCTTCCACCAATGCCCTTCTTCCATGAGGGCCTCTTCAACTCTTAAAGTTTTCTCATATTCTCAAACTTTCACTGCTAGCTAGAGACCAAGTGTTCAAACATGAGACTGTGGGAGACATTTTGTATAAATATCCTAACAGCTGTTAAAAATCAGAGAAGATTCTTTTATGAGAAAGGTCATGAAGAGTTGGACATGATTGGCTCATTAGGGTTGGCAAGAAATCTGAATGATGGAGTCAATAGGAAAACGGAAACAGATGTTAAAAGACAGACACATTGGAAAGAGCTTATGATAGGAGGAGTATCTTTGAATTGGCTTCATAGATAGTGGGAAATTATTGAAAGTCCTTGAGAGAGGCATGCACATAGCCGACTCTGAATTTTATAGAAACCTCTGGTACTTGCATGCATTGCGAGAGGCAGCTGGATTCAGGGAACGTTCATGTACAGCCTCTTAAGAGACTCTCTCCATTTTGACAACTGTCTAATGGTGAGCAAATGGTTTAGCACACTTTTTTTCCATCATAACACAATAATGGGGAAAACTGTTTCAGGAGTTTGCCATGATGACTGAATGATATCTAAACTAGAATTTAAAACAGCAGCTGATATTTTCAAAGTCAACATAAATGATTACACAAAACACGTATGTGTAGAAAAGAAATGTGAGCAAAATGATGAATAAATGCTTATTTTGACCTGGGTATAATGCCATGTGTCTGGTATACCAGCATTCAGGAGACTGAGACAGGAGGACTGCAAACTTGACACCAGTGTGGCTATGCAGTAAGACCCTTCCTTTGTGAAGGAGAGAGAGAGAGAGAGAGAGAGAGAGATATCTAGATTTTTGGTAAGCTGCAGGTAAAGAGAGGGGTCTAAGAAGACTTGTTGGTGTCTAGTCCCAGGTCAGCATTGTGTTAATCTCTCTAGGCTTCTTTCTCTCTCTCTGTAAACTAGAAGCAACAGGAATACCTGTTTCATGGAATGTCACATATGATGTGTATGGAGTGTCACATATGATGTGTATGGAGTGTCACATATGATGTGTATGGAGTGTCAAAGGGATGTGTATGAAATGTTGCATGAGATGTGTTCATCTAAGAGCTCAGGATCTAATGACCACTTGCAAAGGGTAGTTTTCATTATTAAAAATTATTCCTTTGGGGAGCTTGTAATGTCATGGCTCTTTACTCCCATAATTCCTTGCATTTACTACACAACTCACAGGATGCAAAAAGCAAAAACCTTTGCAATCAAGGAAAGCTGAAATGAATCTCTAAGCAAATATCCATTTTGTGATTTTTCTCAAATTAGCCCTGTCTCATTCTGAGAAAATGCTTTCATTTCAAAAGG
Organism: Mastomys natalensis; assembly: GCA_021653895.1. Taxonomy (NCBI): domain Eukaryota; kingdom Metazoa; phylum Chordata; class Mammalia; order Rodentia; family Muridae; genus Mastomys; species Mastomys natalensis. Next base: position 232,172 of record JAJTUV010000292.1, on the reverse strand, counting down.
TACGTTGGATGATCCCACGCAATAATTTACACGAAGTGATGCACAGGATGCATGTAGAAGCTGGATTCCATAATTCCTTTTCTTCAATCTTTTCTCACAGTTACTCTGATATGTGAAGAGGTCATGCAAGCTAGCCTGGGTATGCCTAGGCTAACCAAGATTGATGAAGTCTCCATTTTCATAGCGAATAGAAGAATAAACAGGGCTTTAAATAGCAAGTTGTGAGTTCAGACCATTAAAAAAAAGAGAGAGAAAGATGCCTTCAGTTTCAGGACTTGTGCTTCTGGACAGAAGCATACTTATGACCACAGATGACTGGAGAGTGTACAAGCTGAAGCACTAGGTTTTCAACTGGTTAAAACATGGAAATGTAAGGCGAAAGGAAAGAGCCAAGGACTGGAGGGCAGAGAGATGTTGGAAATGCAGGGGTGATTTTAATGGAGGATCTGAGCAGAGGACAACCTTTCATCAATTAACTTTTACTTTTATATTAAACACAGAATTAAGTAACCCACGTAAGCTTTTAATCGAATTTTAGATTATTTATGGTAGGTAGATAGTGACTAGGAAATCTGATTTAAACAAGGTGAGTGTTGATTTAAATGGCTCCACTATTTGGGAGTTCCATAGCCTTGGGTAAGTTATTTGAAATATATGACTCACTATTTCCTCAATAGTTCCTAAGTTATGACATTAATGAAGCGATCAAATGCATTTATAACTCACATAAATCAAGAGAAATAGATTCCTGACACATGATAAGCATAAAATTTATTAGCTATTATATGTTGTAGTAATTATTTAAAAACGGCCTCTGGCTCAGGCCAACTATCTAAATTGCAGAAGCTCTGCCTAGCCCAGCCGCCATGTTTCTCAGCTGGAGGCCACGTGCGTGCTGCAGCTAGAACCAGCCGCCAGAAACACCAGCCCTGCCACCCACTAGATGCCAGTGTGAGAGATGACTCTCCCAATCTTCCACGCTGTCTCCGCAAGGCAGGGCATTGCCCAGACCATTCCACCATCCATGCGGGCCCAGTAAGAGAATGAGACTCTAATTCTTATAGATTAATCAAAGCTTATATATTTGACAATGATCAGTAACAAGATGCCCATACAATCAGAAGCATAACCCAATACCCAGCCTAGGTATGCCAACTACCTTTGACTGCTACAGACAGGTGAACATCCGTCTCCATCACTCCTACATCTCTGCTCTCTCTTGCTCCTCCTCTTCCTTTAATCTCTTCCCCTCCTAATTCCTCCTCTTCCTTTTCCTCTTCCTCTCCTAACTCCTCCCACCTTAGCTCCTCCTACAATTATAACTGTGATTTATGTTTTTAGCTGAGTCAACACAGCTCAAAAATAAGGAAACAAGGCGGCTGCCTCTGAAGGAGAGGCAGGTCTTCTACCTGCCAGCCTGCATGGCTTCCTTCCCTCCTCATATTTATGAGGCTTATAATCAATCATCTGCTGTTAACTTTCCCTAGGACAACTTTCTGATGAGATTCTTTTGATGGTTTTTATTTTTTTCAGTTTTTAAAATTTTAACTTTCCTCAATTCCATCCATCTTTACACACACACACACACACACACACACACACACTTTCTTTCACTTGGGAAACTGCTCTTATCGACACTTACTCTGCAGCCATGACATTGCTCATAGACAGACCTTCCTCTGTTTCCCTGAGTCTGTTCCTCTCCTTACACTAATACAGATGATAACAGTGAGAAGAACAAACCCATTTTCTTCTGGCTCTGTGCCCGTTTGCTCTCCAGCACTTAGCACTTGCCAAGAATTCATTTTGTGCCCATCACTGTGTGGGCGTTCTGAGTCTATCATTGCAAAACATGTAAAATACCAAAAAAAAAATCCAGTTTTGAATTTTATTAAAGAAATAAATCCTACTTTAACACAAATAGTTTTCCAAACAGATTTTAATATGGTTCCTCAATCATTTCCTAAATCAATCCTTGCATGTTTTTTCGATTAAAGAAAAATCTAATATTTGCAAAAAATTAAAAATAAATAAATAAAATAACTTTAACAATAAAACAACAATGAAGTCAGCTTTGCACAATGCTCTCCCACTGACATCTGGTCAGGTTCTTTAGGCTCCTTAGATTCCCACGTGATGCTTGGTTGTCCTAGTTTCATGAGGAATCCAGAAAGTCAGCTGAACCAGAATTCCTCCTGCCCTCAGATGCTTCTGTGGTTTTCCAGCCCCTAACCATCAGCCAGGTCTCACTCGCACATGCTGCATTAGGAGTTGAGCCCAACCACTTACATGTAAAATCCCATAGTCACCGTCTTTCTCATTATTATATTTTATTTATCTTTGAGAAGTTCACACGTATATACAATATATTTGGGTCATATCCATCCCCTTTGCCCCACTTCCAACTCCTCTAGGACATCCCTAACATCTTCGTCCCCAACATCACCTCCTCCTACTTCTGCTGCTGCTCCCCAATCTCCTTCTAAGTAGCACTCCAAATCCAGTGAGTGCTGATGGAGCTGGGCCACCCTTAGAAGAGAGGGTAACTCACCAGGAGCCCCAACTTTGAATAAAAATGACTCTTACTTTTCAAGAAACTATCAACTGCCAATAGCGCCTACAATAGGAATGAGGCATTATGGGCCTCTTCCAGGTCTGTGCTGGAATTGTGCATGGCTGATCTTGTGCAGGCAGCCACAGCTATGGTGAGCTAATGAGTGCAACAGTCTTGTCACTTACTGTTTCATAGCAATCCTTCCAACCTCCAGCTTTTGCACTCTTCCTATCCCCTCTTCTCCCATGTTACCTGAGCACTGAGGGGTAGGGTAGCAAATAGTGCTGGTCCTGAATATTATTGACCCCAAAGTGTTTAATACAAGACACTGAATATTTTCTTTAACAGTATGCATGAAACAGATGGCAAAGATCCCAGGAAATTCTAACAAGGAAAACATTGTGTTAAAATGACTATACGGCTCTATTAGAGGAATCAGAATAGACATGTCTCGCTTTCTGGGAAACGGGCAGTTGCTGCAGCTGGGAAGTGGGGGAGGTAGTTAAGAAATGCTTCTGTTGCCAGATGAATGGGCGGGCAGCACTGGGGCTGGGGCAGCACTTCTTAATCTATTGCAATCATTTCTTGCTGCACAATGTGCTTTTCTTAGGAAAGACAAGATAAATAGCACTTAGATTATGGCAAACGTTTGCAAAGATGATTAATAGAGCAACTGAAGTCCAGAGTGCTATAACTCAAGAGCAACTAACCGTTTATATCACGGTTCTGTGTAGAAAAGAGTCTTGCCTACATTGTTCAATGCTGATGTTCTTTTTATTAGTTGGTTATTGTTTTCATTTAAAAATATGCACAGCAAAGTTAATTGAAATTAACCAACTTTCCTTGGGCAACTAATGTAGCTGCTGACTAGTAATAGTACTACTACCATGTTTTATCACCTAAGACAGTATGTATATGTGTGTGTGTGTGTGAGTGTGTGTATGCGTGTGAGTGTATTTGAGTGTGTTTGAGTATGAGTGGAGTGAGTGTATGTGTGTGAGCATGTAGGTGTATGTGTGTAAGTCTGTGTATGTGTGTATGTGTGTGAGAGTGCATGAGTGTGTGTGAGTGTGTGCTTGAGTGTCCACATGTGGGTGACTGTGTATGTCTGTGATTGTAGGAGTGTATTGTGTGTGTATATGTGTGTGAGATTGTGTGCATGAGTGTGTATGTGTGTGTGAGTGTGTGTATATGTGTGATTGTGTGTGTGACCTATTTTTTTTTTTTGACAAAATACTCAAAACTACTATTATAGGAGTTTAAAACCATGATCAGGTGGGGGTTAGAGGGAGAAAAGAGAGAAGCCCTGAGGGCCAGCAGAAAAAATGGAAACAGGCAACCTTGGGAGGTAGGAGGTAGGGGGCACTCTCTAGAAAGTACCAAAGACCTGGGAAGTGAGAGACTCTCAGGACTCAAAGAGAGGGACCTTAGATGAAATGCCCAATAGTGGGAAGAAGGAGGAGTGTGTGAGAGAGAATGGGCGTGATTTCGTGTGAGTGCATATGAGTATGTGAAATAATGTGTGTATGAGTATGTGTGAGTGTATGTGTGTTTGAGTATGTGTATGTGTGCGTGTGCATGTGTGCCTGTGCGTGTGCGTGTGCGGCGCGTGCGCGCGCGCGTGTGTGTGTGTGTGTGTGTGTGTGTGTGTGTGTATGTGTGTGTGTGTGTGTGTGTGTGTTAGGACGCTGGTTTCTCTATGAAGGAATTCTACCTTTCATAATCATAGTTTATTGGGAAAGTATGTTCTCAATAGTAACAAAACTAATTTAGAATAAACTTTTAGAATGTAGCTCAGTTATAAGTTGAAAGAAGTCAATGCCATAAAATACCAAGCCTGGATCTACAGTCTATTATTTTAGCATATTATTTCCATGTCATGCAGAAAACATGGGTTTCCTAGTCAGTTTTCCATGTCCTGATCTAGTAGGTCTTCAAGATCTGTTAGGCTAGATCTATTTTTCTCTTGAACAAAAGAATCAAGACTATTATTGTAGGAGTTTAAGAACGTGATCAGGAAGGGTTTGGGACAGGGATTGGGGGTTGGCAAACAGAAGAGAAGCCCTGAGGGCCAGCGGAAAGAATGGAAACAGTCAACCTCGGAAGGTAGGAGGTGGAGGCACCCTCTAGAATGTACCAGAGGCCTGGGAGGTGAGAGACTTTCTGGTCTCAAAGACCAGATGACCTTAGATGATTCCCAATTCCCAAAATTGGAGAAGAGACTGAGGGAAAGGTGGTCCAGTGACTGGCCCAACTTGGGATCCATCTCAAAGGGAGGCTATGAGGCCTGACACTGTTACTGATCCTATGGTGTGCTTACAGACAGGAGCCTAGCATGGCTGTCCTGAGGCCCAATAAGCAACTGACTGAGACAGATGCAGATGTTTGCACCCAACCAATGGACAGAAGCGGGTACCCCTGTGGTTGAATTGGGGAAAGGCTGGAAGAAGCTGAGGAGAAGGGCAACTCCATAGGAAGACCAGCAGTTTCAACTAAGCCAGACCCTTGAGATCTTTCAGACATTGAGCCATCAACCAGGCAGCATAAGTGAGCCGGTCCTAGCCCCTCCCCCTGACACATATACAGCAGAGGACTGTCTGTCTGACCTCAATGGGAGAAGATTCACCTAACCCTAGAAAGACTTGAGGCCCAGGGAGTGGGGAGACCTGGCAGGGGTGGAAGGGGAGAAGGAGGGGGAGGGGAATATCCTCTTGGAGACAGCAGGGAGGAGGAATGGACAGAGGAACTGTGGGAGGGCAGACAGACCAGGAGGCTGGCAACAACTGGACTGTACAAAATAAATAGATAGATAGATAGATAGATAGATAGATAGATAGATAGATAGATAGATAGGTAGGTAGGTAGGTAGGTAGATAGATAGATAGATAGATAGATAGATAGATAGATATAGATAGTTTCTATCAATAATAACATGTAGGTAGATCCTGAGGTGGAGTCAGGCAGGATGGAGGACATGGTGAGGAAGCTGCCTCACTTGTACCAAAAGCAAGTAAAACCATCTTAGTGAGACTGGGGAGCCAAGCTGGGACAGGTTTCTGCTTCAACTAGAAGGAAGCTGACTCTGAGAGAGTGATTCTTCTGCATTACGCTCCAACTGTGAACAACAACAAAGTCCTCCTTGTAAACCAGGAGAAAGGGCTCCGTCTAAGTCATGGATTGAAACGAACTTCATTGATAACTGTGAAGAGGGAGGGTGTGTGCTAACTCAGAAATCCCTCAGTGCAGTGGTAGGAAAGACTCTGAGGCATGGCTGCCTCCTTTGAGGTGAGATCACTATGAAGGGAACAAAGTGTTAAAAGAAAGTTCTTCACAAAGAAAGCAGATATTTATCTCTCTGGATTTTTATAGGTCTCAATAAAAATCATTAGAATTAAAACCAATACTAACATGTTACTTTGTGTAAGCTGTAAAATGCATTAAATTAATTCTGAAGTACTTTCCATTACAACATATTCTTATTTTGCTCCATTCCTGCCTCCCCCTGCTTGGGTCCAGACAATAACATTTGTTTCAGCCCAAGTTTGCGTGTTCTAAAGTCTTGGCTGTCTGTCTCTTGAATATCTCAGACACTTCTCTCTCTAGTTTCCTTGCCATTTTGTGTTCTAGTCAGGATTCCTTTGTGCTAATCAATTTCACTAATTAGTAAAGATAAAAACTTAACAAGTACTGTATAAAAGATTATATTCTGTTTCCCGTGATTCCAAAAATCTGTCAGCATGTGCTTAACAGAGTGACTTTGTATTTTTTCTTTTCATGAGAAACAAATATGGAAGAGATAGTGTGTCGTCTGTTGATGTTTTCCTAAGTTCTGGCCTCAGCTAACGCCTCCACCAGCCAACATCTGAAAATGATTTTGGATGTTGTGTGCTAGTGTTTAGCAATTCTTGTGCTTTAAAAATAATCTTGTGAATATGAATATTGAAGCACACATCTGAAAGACAGCATGAGGTAGAAGCTGACAGGGCTTTCATTCTCCTCTCCAGACAGAGAGTGGGACTTAAGTGGGTTCATTTATAACATATACTTTCCTCTTAGCACTTGCTATAGAGAACTAGAAATGAGTGATGCACACACACACACACACAAACAAGTGTGTGTGTGTGTGTGTGTTTAAATTATATATGAAATATATAAGCATATATGTGATATATAGGGTAAATATGTGATTCTTATATATTTCATATATAATATCTAATATGTAGAAATCATTAAGAAGCATATACACAAACACACACACATCCAAGTTCACAGCTGGGAACTCTATAAACTACAAGATATGTTCAGGACAACAGTGTCCTGAGTGTTATGGGGCTAACTAACTGCTTTTTAATTGAACTTAAAGTTTGTTCCATAGGAAGAAACACACACACACACACACACACACACACAAACATATATTTATGTTCTTGTTCACTTATCCTGACCTAATTCTACTTCCCCAAGTTCTTATTTGCACCGGGACAATAACCACGTTTCTCCAGCGTTTAAGCTGTCATGGCCCGTGCATTGTCAGACTTCTGAAAACTCCCTGGATATCTATGCATAGCCCTGCACTTATCCTGGTCTCTGTTTAAAAGTCAACACTTATTTACCAGGTGATTAACTTTTGTGAATTTATCTTTAGTTTGCAAAGTGGATGAAGCCCCAGATCTGCAACTGAACAGTGGGTGTTGTTTGTGACCTTAGTGAGCACTGAGCCCCAGTCAGTGATTAGAGAGAAGAATTCCAATCCCATTTATCTCCAGGATCTTATCTCCAGGAATTCTTCTGAAGTCATGCCTTTTGGACAATTTTGCTACTCAGATCTTTCCCTCTTTTGCCTAGATATGTGTTACATAACAATTCAAAAGAAAAGCCTGCGAAAAGAACCTATATCCCCAGGGAAGTAGTGGCCAGGGGAATTTATAATTACAGATTATTAAACTGAACTCAACTGTAGGATCTGTTTGGCTCAAGAAAGACTGTGTGTGTGTGTGTGTGTGTGTGTGTGTGTGTGTGTGTGTGCGCGTGTGAGTGTGATGTGTGCATGTGGTGTGTGTGTGTGTGTGGTGTGTGTGTCACAGAACATGCATCAATCAAACCAAACTAGTATTGATTGGGAAGTTACTCCCTGCTGGCTAGATCTCATTATATTAGAGGGTGGAATATAAGCTAAGAACAAAATGTCATCAATAATACTCTTACACAGCTGGGAACGCTGTACATTAAAGTAATGACCACTGTGGCAGTATATGCTCAGGACAAGTGCCCTGAGTGTTATGCAGCTAACTAACTGCTTTTTAATTGAACTTAAAGATTGCTGCATAGGAAGAAACACATGCCTGGGGCTGTAAGCTGGCCCCAAACCGTGGTTTGAGAGCTCGTAGGTCTGAGGGATAAGCTTATTCTTATTCACATTTCCCTCTAAATTCATATTCCTGTGCCCTCAAAGAAATTTCCTTGTTCAGTACATGATGGTTAATTCAGAAACTCAAAACTGATCAAAATGCAGAGATAAAATGTCATTGAAGTATTCAGTTCTTTTAAAAATTGACATTTATATCATACATTCTTCCAGATTCAGGGACCATTGTAAGAAGAAGAGGTAGAAGTGCATAAAAGCCAGAGGTCAGGGGGCACTTGTATAAAACCCTGTCTTCTGGACATGACCTCTGCACTCATGAGCTCAGAACCACCGTGGTTGCCTGTGGAGGACCTGCACAAGAGCAAGCCAGGCCACAGTCTGTCAGGAGGGACTGTTGAGTCCCCATTGAGGAGCTATGGATAGTTGAAGACTTCTGGGGAGGGAGAGTCAGCTCTTTAGTGGTGTGGTCATTTGTTAAGTCAACCTTCCTTCAGTGAATGATCCCACATCCATGAGCGTGTGGGTAGCACTAATTTGAGTCTAGGGTTATTTATTTATTTTTGAATGACATGAAGTACAGGATAGGAAGGTGGAGATGGATCTGGACAAAGTTAGATAGAGAAGTGAGTGGCGAACATGATCAAAACATGTCATATGAAATTCTCAAAGAACCAATAAAAATGCTCCTTTTAAAAAGAGAAAAGGAAGGAAGATGATCAACAGTAGGAGAAACTGTGAAAACAAAGAATGTAACTTGATCACTATTTTGGCAAAGGAAGACAGTAAATAGTATTTTCCAAATTTTATCCATTCATTACAATACACAAACAAATTACAGGCCAGTGTTCTAAAATGATGGCCATCTTTGCAAGACCTAAAGATAAACGACTAGTTCTTATAGGTTTTAAGTGATGAATACTCTCCAACAGTCCAAAACCAAAGCCAGTGTCTTCAGTTACATTAATAAAAGCAAAGTCTCTAATTGGAAAAAAAAAAAAAAAAAGAATGTAACTTGAACCGGGAGGAAAAAACTGTATTCTAATAATAGGTCAAAGAGAAAGCAGGAACCCAGAAGAATAACCAGAAAGGCTGAAGAACAGCGCAGGAAAGTGCTGCTCTGACAAAATAACATCAGAGTGTACTAAAGAATGCAATGCCTGAACGGAAGAGCAAAACAGTTGTCTTGTGGGGAGTACACTGCAAAACTCACAAGTGACTAGTGACGGGGTTGGCCTCTATCTGGAAAGTTACTCATTGTTTGGGGCCTGTCAAGCCTGTAGGCTCCCAGGACAGCTGTGAATAGCACTCAACACATTTGCTCTTGAGAGCTGTCAGAGCACAGTGTCAAAACTTGGGTGTTCTGGCAAATGATTACAAACAAATCACAAACAGATTCCAAACAAAAATTACTTGAGAAATATAGGTAAGATTTTATTAGGCAGAGAAAGTATAAAGTCTCACAGAGGTTCTGTCCTCTTCTCTGTGCAATGTTTTGAAGTCTGAAAATAAATCTTATCTTTGACTTAGAAATTATGCTTCTAGGTATATATCCTAAAGGATAAGCTTAAACAGCTTCATGAAGGATTTTAAACACACAACTCACGGACATCTGCTGTCTTAGTCACTATTTTATTGATTTAAAGAGACACCATGACCAAGGCAGCTCTTGTAAGGGAAAGCATGAAACTGGGAGTTTGCTTATAGTTTCAGAGTCCATATCATTATGGCAGGGAGCACGGTGGCATGCAGACAGGCCCTGGAGAGCTACATCATGATCCACAGGCACAGAGACAGAAAAAGAGGAGGGGGGAGGGAGGGGAAAGGAAAGGGAGGAGAGGAGGAGGAGGGAGTGGGGGAGAGGGAGAGGGGGAAAAGGGAGGGAAAAAAGGAGGGAGAGAGGGAGAGGAAGAGATAGACACTTGGTCTGTGTGGGCTTTGAAATGTCAAAGTCCACCCTTAGGACATACTTCCACAAACAAGACCACTTCTCCTGATTCTTTTCAAATAGTTCCACTCCTTGATGAGTATTCAAACTTATAAGCCTATGGGGGAGTGCATTCTTATTTAAAACACCACATCTGATATAGTGCTTTTCTCATTAAACCACAACAACAAGGAATTTAAAATTCTTAACAACTACCACATGATTAAAGATGGCATACTATAGCAAAGTCATCATTATTGACATACAACTTTAATTTTATTGTATTTTAAATTGTGCATGAAATAGCAAGTGACAATATGGACACTTTGAACTGATACAATATCCTTTCTGTGGATGCAGCACTACAAGTATACACAACAGGTACCTTTTAGTGATACAACTCCCAGTGGCTTTTACCTTCTCAATTGTTTTCCAGATTTTTCTAAAGGGCACAGAAGCAGCATAGGACAATACTCCAAGAAGTCAAAATTTGTATTCTGTTGCTCTCTTATTTGTACTATGGTATTGTGGATATTTATCTTAATTCTTTGGGCCTCAGTTTCCTGGTCTGAAACTATGAGATGCTAATGATGCCTCTATCATAGGGCATTTCTAACAATTAAATGAAACACTGCACAGTGCCTACAAAATTCATGGCAATAGATTAACCATTTCATACACTTTGGCTTTTTGCTTCTTTTATTTAAAATAAGTACATCACACACATAAATATTTAATTCTAAGATGATGAAAATAAATACAACTTTTGATTGAATGAAACAGTTGAGTATTGTTTAAACCCAAAATTAATCAAATAGAGTTAACTTGAGAAAGATATGGCTAAACACTGAGAAAGGTACATTAATCAAAAAGTCAAGAACGGACCTGCCCAAGCAAAGCATGGCTCTTCAACACCTCATTTATCTCCTTTTGCTTTTCTGTTGGTTTCATGCTTGTCTGGTTTGCTCCCGGTTGCTTGCCCTTCTGGAATGAGTTAATGTGACATGGTGCATCTAGAAACACAGATTCTTCTGACAACCACTGAATTTGAGAAATATAACACACAAGTAGTTCCCCCCCCCCCACTTTACTGAGGGATACCAATTTGGTTTAGGGTTATAGATCTAGATGAAAAAGGAAACAAGATGCAAGACACACTGAATTGACCATATGTTTTCAGTTCCTGCTAGTTACACAAGTTTTCTATTTTGATGTCTTTCTTTACTTCGTTTCTCTTCAGGAAAGAATGCTGTATTCAAATAGCTGTCCTTCAGAGAAGGAAAAACAAGCAAGCTAATCCCAGTTTTCCATAGTAGTCTCTATCGATGAAACTATACGGATTAAGAGAAAAGGATAGTTTACATTTATAGAGTTAAAATTGAGCACGTACTCTCATTTCTGAAAGTTGTTTCTTATCTATAAATCAGGATGAGTCGTAATTTGCTTTGGAAAGTTAGTTGCTGGAATAAATGAAACATCCTTTGGGGTAAGTATGTAACTTCAGTTTGTAACAGAGAGCGGGTTTCTATTAAGTGGTAGTATGGGGGAGCAAGGAAACAATGATACGAATGAGATTTCCGTAAGGATACTAAGAGCTAATACATACCAGCAGATAAGACACGTCCCTTACTTTGCCTATTGTAATCCCACAGCAGCTTTAAGAGTTGAATGATCAAGTCCCCTGCAGCAGCCATCTTCGGTAGCTTGCCAAAATGACCAACACAAAGAGAAAGAGGAAGGGCACTCACTTTGTGTACTCTAGGCCCTTTGGGAAACACGGAGTTGTTTCTTGGCCCCACATACACGTGAATGTACAAGGGTAACATGGTAGGAATCAAGGGAATGGTTCAAAAAATAACGCCTCCTAGAAATATGCTACCAAGGCTAAACTGAGACAGGCTACATACAGTATCACCCAGCATCACAATGAGCATCATTGTAAACAAGCAACTTAAGGGCAAGATTCTTGCCACGAGAATGAATGTGTGGGTTGAGCACACCAAACACTCTAAGAGCTGAGACAGCTTCCTGAAGCCGGTGAAGGAAGAGAATGAGAAAGAGGAAGCCAAAGAGAAGGACACCTGGGTTCTGAACCACCAGGGTAAGCCACCTAGAGAAGCCCACTTTGTGAGGACTAACGGGAGCAGCTTGAGGTGCTGGTGCCCATCCCTTACAAATCCATGGCTTAATGTACAAAAAGAAATGAAGGATCAGGACTGCAAAACAAAACAAAATAACAACACAACACAAAACAAACAACCACAATAAAAGACCTGAGTGGTGAAGTTTTTACTCTATTTAAAGGGAGACCACAACAGCTCTTTAAGTCGTATTAACAGCTGCAATATAAAGTGCCTCCTTTTTTTTTTTTTTTTTTCTTCTTTTTTTTTTTTTTGGTTTTTTTGAGACAAGGTTTCTCTGTGTAGCTCGGGCTGTCCTGGAACTCACTCTGTAGACCAGGCTGGCCTCGAACTCAGAAATCCGCCTGCCTCTGCCTCCCAAGTGCTGGGATTAAAGGCGTGCGCCACCACGAACTCTCTAATGACAAAATTCGTATCTCTGTACTCCAATTTACCTGCTTTGCATTGCTGCCCATATAAATGTGCAACAAATGCATTTAAAAGAGAAACTATCTGCCCAAGTAGATGTGGAAATCAACACTGCACTCGGTGTGGAATTCATCTCACTTAAGCTGAGCTTGGCCACAAGGAAATGAATGAACTTCACATCTGCAGTATATTTTCCACAGTTAAAGATTAGACTTCAAGAGTGGGCATCAAAGACCTTTCCATTTGCTTTGTGATGAGTTGGGGCTCCATGCAGACCACTGGCTGGTGGACACAGAATTTGTCTTGTCACTTTGGGGGTCTCTGCTCGTGGTGAGTATTTTCATGTTCTACTATATCTCGTGTCTATGTCAGCAAACCCACCACAGAACATTAATTTCATCTGTTCCCCTCACCCCAAGGCCCGCATTCACATAATAAATCAAGTCAAATTCCTATAACTTTAAGCCTTTAACTTTAAGCCAGCGATCAGACAATGGAAATAATCAGAAAACAGCCACCATCCGAGGAGGAGTGTGACCAAGAGGTTAAACACACAGTCAGAGCCAGATGTGGTGGCACTTACAGCCAGCGATCTGTAAATGATGAAATACCATGCCTCCTAGTAAAAGTCCTCAGATTACACATTTGTTTTATTATTAAGAAATAAGAGAGAGCAAATGCCAAAAAATAATTTAAAAGTCACTGTGGTAAATCTGCTTGAACCACTGTAAAATATTCTTTAAAGAAGCATTTCTTAATTTGGTCAGGGATAATGTGAATTTTGCAATGATATTTATTTTCCAATATGAAAATTAAAAGAAATAAAACTTTGGGGCTGGAGAGTTGGCTCAGCAGTTAAGAGCATTGGCTGGTCTTTCAGAGGCCTGGGGCTTGATTCTTTGTACCCAAACGGCCATTGACATCTGTAACTCCAGTTCCAAGGGATATGATCTCCTCCATTGACCAGTACAGCATCACGCATGCACATAGTAAATAGACACACATGCAGGCAAAACACATATACACATAAAATACAATCACAAGATAATTTTAAAACCCAGAACGTTGACAGAAAGCATTATACGTTGTTGGTCTGTGGCTCGACGTACTTGCCCTCGAGTCACCATCTTATTGACTTTTGTAATTTCCGTGTTGTTCAGGAATGTTTTCATATTGCAACAGAAGCAGGAAGCACCGAGAGAAGTGCTTCATTTTCCTGAGACTCTTTCCCTTCAGGGATACAAGATCATTTTATTAAAAGGTATTGTATAGGGTCTGTGCTCATAGTGGTCAATAAATATCTCATTTGGCATAAGCACCTTTTCAAGGAAACAGCTGTGATTACTATTTGTAAGAACTGTGAGTGTTTACTTCTTCATCTTTTGTAGGGTCATTTTAGCAAAACCTTCAGATAAATGCTGATCGAATGCTACAGCAGAAGAGGTGAAGTCAGAAAGATAAACACTCTACAAAGTGTGTGAGACGTTTCATCTTACAATGTTCCACTATTAAGACATCATCCCCCACCCCCCAGGTAATCATACTCTTCATTGTAGAGCAACATTTTCACATTGGAAGTTGAAACACTCCTCTGTAAACCAGACAGTAATAGAACATGTCAAAGTGAAAGAAACTGCAACATTCTTCATACTGCGATCCTGTGTACACTCATATACCGATTGTGCCATATAAAAGGTGGGTAAAGATGATTCAAGTTGACCAGTCAAGGCAGAAGCACAAAAATAAAAGCAGTACCTTCTAGATTCTAGAGTCTAGAATATTCCAGAGTTTAGAATATAAATGTATTTCCAGATAGTATAAAGATACGTTTCCAGCTACTAGTAAATATAAAAAAAAATTAAGGTTATCATGTTACTGAAGTAAGACAATGTAGTTTATTTTGGAAGAGGGCAGTCTACAGGTATTCTTATTTTAAAGGACAAATGTAAGATCTATATAGGAGTTGAAAAGTATATGATGTGTTCTGCAAAGATTTCTTTTTTAAGGACGATTCATCAAGAACATCCAGGACAAATCTGAGCTCCCTAAAATCAAGGGTGATCAAGGGATGCATCCCGAGGATATCAATGCATGTTATCATCCTTATTTTGGAGATGGTCAGATCCCCTGTGTGAGCTTCAGGAAGGTCAGCCTGGATTTCTGCAGAGACAGAATTCATTAGCATTCTGTTTTGATGAAATCTGATGCCATTGGAGTTGAGCAAAATAGAATATTCTCACAGAGAGCCATTTCTGGAAGCATCATTGCTGTAGAGTTGAGGCCTGACTTCCTCCACATTTAACGTACAGTGTGAGTTCTCCTACATACAGTAAAAAGCACCAGGAACACAGATTTTTATAAAAGCAAGTTAGGTATGTTTCACTACCATAGATCACTTAGTAATGACGGTTTATTTCTCAAGTAGCACATCAATTCAGTAATGTAATATCTGGTGATATTAAAATCTCAGCTTGGGGGGGATAAAATCGAGGGTGGGGAGGTGAGATACGGGGGAGGATGGGTGGGGGTACACCAACAACGTGGAGGCAGGAGGAGGGGGGAAGGGATAGGGAGTTCTTGGGAGGGAGGCGGGGAAATGGGGTAAGGAGAGAACATCTGAAATGTAAATAAAATTTCCAATAAAAAAAAAAATCTCAGCTCACAGTCATAGGTATACAGGAAATACGTGTTTTCAGTAGCACACGCTGATTTCTATTCTGCCAGGACATGTGCAGGCCTTGGCATTTGACCCTTTCCTTTTGAAGGAGTCATAGAGAACTGAAAGTGTGGAAGTGTTCCTTTGAGAACCAGCCATTGCTCTATCAGTTCCCTACAGACGCGCACTCATTTCTTACAGGCTTGAGTCCCACTCTCATGCAGCAGGATGAGGTAGTTTTCCACGCTTCTTCTGTGCTATTGCTGACGCATACCAATGCCGAGAGGCCATCTGAGGCCTCCTCTGCCCAGACTTCTGTAAACCTCATTGTCAAGAGTCATAGGTCTAACTCAGCTTTACCTCTTTCTAGGGACACTGTTGTCTAGCTCAGCTTTAACTCATGCTAGAGACACTATTCTGGAAGGGGGATCATCGAGTCCCTTCTGAGGAATCCACCAGTGTCTATAGTGCTACGAGTCTCTTATGGTGCATATTGTTCTACTTCCTGTCAAGTCCAACAGAATCTTTTCCTGTCTCCTAGGACAGCTGCTCAACCTCAGCAACTGGACAGTAACTTGGTTGTATGGGCCCCTAATGTGTGTTATAGCATATTTAGATATTCTCTGGCCCTTTCCTTTTACCCAGTGAGTACCTATATCCTCTCCATCCACAAATAATGACAATGAAAAAGGCTCCAGTCAAATGTCCTACGGGATGCACAATTCGCTCCAGTTTAATACTACCATTCCAGAACGTTTAACACTACCACTCTAAAAGGAAACCCTCTTTTCAAATCTCATGTTTTTCAAGTATTTAGGTCCGAGTTATAAATCCTTACAATGCTCAGTCAGTCAGTCATCTCTATGTCAGGTAGCTTTATTCACATCTCAATATATGACATGAGAAAAAAAGTATAGTTTATTTAAAAGATGTTGTCCATAAATAGTGATGCTATTTTATAACCCATGAAGACTTGCTAAGTACATTTCTAAGAGAGCGTGCATGAAACGTGTACAGGAGCCTCTGTACAACGTCTGTGAGTGCTACTTTATGTGGATGTCCGGCTAACAAATAGTCTCCATTCCTGACAGGTAAGTAAACATGATTCATTCCTTCATTCAAGAGTTTCTTATGTGTGTCATGTAAATGATATAATCCATAGCTGTGTGCTCCATCCCCTTTAGAACTTAGCTGTTGCTACTACTGCTAAAACCCAGAGAGAACCCTTCCCGCTGCAGCTGCTCTGCTGATTTGGAAATGAGACTTCATTTACACACCTAAAATTCTCTCTGCTGAGCCATAGTGGCCTGTGCAACTATTTCAGTAATTCAATCATTTGGCTGTCAGTAAAAATACATACATACATACACACACACGCACACGCACACATACATACAATTCAAAAGGATTCAGAGATACTTAGGAAAATAAACAGACTTATTCAAATTGAAAATTCTGCTGATGTTTTGAGAAAACAGCTAAAAGTAACTCTGACTGGCTGTTCACAATGGCAAGATTTTTCTTCAGGCCCAGGTTACATTCCGTTATTCAAATCACATTACAGACCCTTCTCTGCAATTTCTGCTATCCCAAAGGAGAATACGTCCGGTGGATCTGCATAGTCCGAGCCCTCAGTTCTCTGAGTTTTTCTTGTCTTCTTCACATTGCCTTTTGAAACACAGACCTTGGAGGGAAGTGATGCAGGCTGGAGAGCACACAGATGCCAGCCCAGACCCCTCTGCCAGCCCAGCATTCTGCTAAAATGGATGGAGAAAGACAAACTTACCATGTTAATCACAACCTTGTTGATGAAGAGAAATGTGAGGTTGCAAAATAACCATGACTAACAATCAACCCCATGAATATTTTAAAGGTCAAAGGGTAATTATGTTTTAAAATCTGTTGTCAATAAAATGACACAATTTTTACAGAATAACATGCACACAGTGTATAGAGCATTGAAAGATGCTCTGAAGAAGTGTTTAATAACAACATAGACTATGAACAAGGCTCAAGGAAAAGTTGATGACTCTAACTTTTACTCTGAGAGTGACTTCTTGTAGAATTCTTTATATTGTTACATTATCCTGAGAAATGTTGTCACTGTAGTGACTTCTTGTAGAATTCTTTATATTGTTACATTATTCTGAGAAATGTTGTCACTGTAGTGACTCACTCATCCACAGGGAACATGGGAAGGTTAGACTAGAGGAATGGAGACTGAAAAAAGATCATGTCACGGTTTTCAACAATCAAAAAGATTGTGTAATAGTTTACAATCACATGGAAAGGAAACAAAGCCTTCAGAGGACATGGAGAAATATGGACAACTTCCTAATGAAGGCTTAATTACTCAGTGAGTGTATGTGTGTTAACAAAAACAATTATCCATCGTTAATATTTTTAACCATAAAGCATAAGAAACTTCCCCGAGGGAGGCTGTGGAAAAGAAACAACATAGAACATTAAGGGAAAGTTGGCTCTGGCCTGCATACTGCTTCTCTCAGTTACTCTGTCAAATGGGTAGCACTCCTGCCTCTAGGAAGGGAAACATTAGAAATACACATGGGAGATTCCCTGTGTGGAGACACGGATGGAAAAAGCAAACATATTCCCGAGTAAGTATTCTCCATTTTTCTTCCTCCATCCTGGGACTTGTCCAGTTCGAAGGCAGCATGGTTCGAACCTAGACTAACTTTTATTGAAGAATACGAGGAACACAGTTTTAGTGGAAAGCATGGCTGAGAAAAGTCCATTGAAATAAAAAGCCAAAGGAAGTTATAGATAGGAGAACTGAGATGAAGCAGGGTAAAGCTAAAGCCCAGTTAGACCAAGCTCTTGTTTTGTTTCATTGTGAATACTTTGGGGATTGATGAGAGAAATTTGGGGAAGGGAAATGTTGGTGTGTGTCGAGAGATGGATGAATGAAGCTATAGAAGATTTTTTTTTTTTTTACCTAAGTTCTATAATTATCCTCCATGACACTGTTCAGCTATTTTTAAATATAAAAATTTCTATTGAAACAACTCAGATAAGACACTCCAAATTGTGAACACTGCTACCATGCTGGATGTGACATATGCACTCAGCCAGTGTCCATTACAATTGGGGTATGACTTTTAGGCATGGGGCAAGGATAGGTGCAGGTTATGTGTTTACAGAACTAGTACTGCCCAGTGATAGTTATGCAGATGTTCTGGTTCTAGGTAGAAGTACATCAGCATTAGCACTAGGGCACAGAACAAGTATTCCTCTGTCCATAAAGCGACAACTGCTGCTAGTGATCTTGACCCCCAATGCTTCTGGATGAGCATAAAAATAAATGAAGCCATCCTACTAGCTAACATCTTAGACCCTAACTGACATTGAACATGATGGAAAGCTGGCACTTGTGGGGACTTAAAATGCTGCTGTACTATTTTTTTGAAAATAGTAAGTGGACAGCTTTCAGTAACTCTATGCAGGTAAGCACAAGGTAGCAAGATGCTCATATCACACAAAGCTGAAAGTCTAAAATGTTCTGCAGCTAAGCACATTAAATCAGCTCAACTTCTAACTAAAGCACAACTACGAAGGATGAGATATGCAATTTAATGGAGGCTCAGGACCAGGTTCATCAGTAGTAGGAATAGCTTGTTTCACTAGACTCAGTGGTCAAGCAAATGCAGATTAGATTAGATCCCGTGCAGATGAGTGGAATAAGAAATGTGATTATTCATTTACTGTTTTTTTTTCTCACATCTCCAACTTACCCTTAATCTCCATCACAGGTATAATGAGAGTTCTAGCCAACCTCAGGTTCATTACATGGTTCTTACCCATCAAACAATAAGCATCTTTCTACACTCTGTGTCAGTCTCCCCAAGGCACTAGGTCTACTGACTAGTGTGCATGAAGTACAAGAAAGGATGAAAGTTAATACCTCTTGGTACCTCATAAACTTGGCAAAAAGATGGATGGACCCAGATCCTGCATGAGTCTTGAAGGCATGGTGTGACCCTTAGTAAGTAATCCCAAGGGAATAGAAATGATATTACCCATGGTGGCAACTCTACAAGACACACTAATACTGGCTAATACTAATTATATATTATACTAATACCAGTACTCCTCACTGTTTGACCTCTCCTATGCCTCACATCAATGCTCTAGATCCCCTCAACAATCAGCTATAAGGATCCAAGTCCTCGATATGGATTCTGACTTCACAGAATGAAGACTGTAATGATATGATTTTTCAAAAAAGCATCTTATGTCTTTAGAGACTTGTTTTCTCCTTTTATTTTAATTTGCCTTTCTCTAGTTCTTTGTTATCTTCTCTCTTTGGAAATAGCCAGTGATCCCAAAGCATCAGTTTTAGTTTAGCTTCAAGATGATCACAGTGCCGTTCCCTGTGGTCCCCACTTTCCTAATGCACGTTATAACAATGTTAAGAGGCCACCGCAAGTCTGGGACATGTTTAGCACTTGCTCGAGAGGATGCACTTTGTATTTATGCTTCCTCAAATAGCCTCATGTCCTGTGGTTAGCTGTGTTTGCAGTATTTGACTGTAAGTTAAACACTGAAGTGTGGTCTACCTCTAGAAAAGACCAGACAGTGAATCAGAGGCCTTTGATTCCTTTTTACATTTCTGCTCATTGGGTTGAGCAATCCCTTGTCCTCCCTTTCCCAATTTCTCAATCTGCAATGGAGCCAGCCAGCACTTTTTCTGTATCCCAGATTAAAGGGATCAACTTTAATAACATGCAGAGTCTTTAAGTTCATGAAGAGTGGGCCTAATTCCCCTATACTGTCTTGTGTTTAAAATCTAAAGTACGTTTATTAGTTGTGTTTTGATGTGGTTGGGATATGCTTAACTACAGAGAAAAAGGAAGAACAATTTTGCACTTTTATTTAATAATTGAAATGCATCATGAGTCACCTGCTTTTGAAAATAAGGATGAATTTCTTCCATTGAAACTATGAATTCACAAAAACTGTACAATGGAGTTTAACAGTATACTGTTAATACATAGCATAAATCTTCCTCACATTAAAGCTGCATGTGAAACTGAAGATTGGGAAGATGGGGGGAGGAGCAAAGGCTGCCATTAGCTTCAAAGCTTATTTCTTGCATTTGCTTTATTGCATGGGAAGGTGTGCTTGTATATGACTGCACTTTGGTTCTACACATGTGAGTTCTAGATTTATGTTTTTATGATGTTGCTGAGAAGTAGTCTGTACATAACACACTTTGGTCATAGAAAATGAAAACATTAAGCTAGTACTGACCTAGAAGCTTCTGCCTTTCTAGCTAGCTTTCTTAGTACTGGAAGGTGATACCCAGGGTCAGGGGAAGAAGACCATCTAGATTCTTGTCTAGCTATAATTCCTACCAACTACAGCATGGGGAAATGTGCCAATTGATGCAGTAATGGCTTGTATGTCTGAGGACAACTGTCAGCTTTCTGATCACCTTTACAGACTGAGAGGACTTATATCTAGTTCTGTAAATCTGTCCAAAAACCTATGCTGTATTGCTAAATGAACATAACATCAAACTTCCTTCCAAATATGCTTCTCTATATACATAGACTAGTAAAGCTCTTATCACCCATTAGAAACTTCTTATTCACAAGTAGTGAATCTTGAGAGAACAAATGGCTGTGGAAGGTCCAGCCATGAACATCTACGTCACCCCTTCCCCACAAGACTCAGGAAACATCGTAAGAGCCAGGAGTCTAGAAGGACTGTTGCAGCATAGTGACTTAGAGACACGACAAAGCCATTGCATTCATGAAATCATGACAGCTGTGCCTTCCTGCACACAACCTGCAGAAGATCAAGCCAGACAAAAGTCTAGCATGGACAGAGAAGGGTCTCACCTAGATGCACTCCTGGCTGAGACGCTACTGGCTGTTTGTAGTTGCTGGGGGAGTGCCAGATTGGTCTGCTTCTGCTCTCTGAGTATCCAGGCACCATGTGCACCTGGCTGGACTGCAAGGAATGAAGCTCGGCCAGGTGGATTACACAGAATCTCAGCAGTGTGAATGCAGGAGAAATAACCTTCTCTGAGATGGTTTTCAGTGAAACAGTTTTCTTTTATTGGGGGTATACAAGGGCTATATAAATCTTGGGGAGTAGGTAGGGGTTTTCGGGATAAATGTACATCATTGGCTAATGTTAAGGTGCTGGCAATGTTTTGTTTTCATAAAGATGAATTCCAAATACTTGCTGAACATGTCCTTATGGAGAGAGAGAGGAAGTTTAACCTGTAATTTGGTCAAGAGGATACATGACTACCTCAAGGGTGGAGAGGTGGACATCTTAAGGTCATGCTTACACTGGACATGCGGAGGAAGTAGGAAAACAGTCGTCCTCTTGCTGGTCTTAGGATGCGATTTTTCAGGATTTAACATCTCTGGACCTCACTCTTGCTCCAGACTGGCTCCCCAGTCACATGGCTTTCTGGTCCCACAGGGGAGAAAGAACCAGTTTTCTTCAGCGATGTAGTCTCTTCTGAGTTGCTCATGCTGTAGTAGATGGCACCACCGTACCCACGCACACAGGCAACACTAATTGAACTCAGTGGGTTATTTTATGAAAAGGATATGAAGCTGGGTGGGGGACAGGGAATATGGCAAGTAGTCTGGGAGAGTCTAGATGGGGACAGTGCGGGATGAGCATGATCAAAATATTTTGTGTACGTGTATAAAACTGATGAACAAAATTAAAATATAGGCAAAAGAAATCTTCTTGATAAGGTTACAATACATTCCTATTAGAGAATTTACTTGTTCAAATGATGCTTAAGGTAGTTTGACAAAGCGTTATCTTCTTCATTTATATTTTACAATTGTGAAGCACAACCAGATCAGTGATGTATGTTGTGTGCATCAATGGGGTGTGGTGGAAAGGAGATGTGAGTTAGATAGTGGGCAGTCTTCACTAGAAAAGTGAGGTAGAAGATGGAAGCAGTAGGTGCTGGCCTTCCAGAGAACAGTGACAAAGTTCTGGGCTCCAGAATTAGGGAGAAAAGAGGAAGTTCGAGAATAAAGGTAGGAGGAAAAAAATAGTTCCACAACTGTCAGTTTTACAAGAATTCATTGAGGTTAGCATAAAAAAGGATGACATTTTGTTCCTTTAATTCATCTTGAGGCATGCCTGAAATTAGATAATACATAATTAATTTATAAAAATGTGTCTCTACATTTATCCTTTATAATTATACATCAAGAAATTCAGAACAAGAGAAAATGTTTAGTATTATCCACAGGTAGGCATTAATTGTATTTGTATATGAGGATAAGATGTGTGTATGTATGTATGCATGTGTGTATGCATGCATGTATGATGTGTGTGCATATATGACCTGTGGGGTTATGTATGAGGTATGTATGTATGAGTACAGGCATGTGCATGCCACAGCACACAAGGATTTCAGAGAACAACCTTTACTGTTAGTCTTCACTTCCACCTTACTTGCAACAAGGTCTCTGCTCTTTGCAGCTGAATATGGCAGACCAGCTATGAATTTCCAGGGATGCTCTTGTCTCTGCCTCTCATCTTTGCATAGGAACGATGTATACAGCTTTATGTGGATTCTGGGATTCAGTCTCATACCCTCAAGCTCTTGTAGCAAATGTGTAAGCCACAGAGCCATTTCCCAATTCCTAGGAAGGCTTTCATCTTGAGGTGCTGTTTGAAATAAGATTAGAATGATTCATAAGGAACTCCTCAAATTGCTAAATATCTACATTTAAAGCTATTTTTAATTGTCTCATGGAGAAGGATATCCTCTTTCTCCATGAGGGTAACCCCAGAGTGGTTCTGTCCTCTCCAATATCCCTTGTGGTGTCTGAGCACTTTTTCATTTTCTGTGTCAGGGATCGGTGGTCCCAGGTTCAACTCAAACTTTCCTTCCAGATGCCCTCTTGCTTTCACCAGAGGTATACACCTGTGCAATGCAGTATGTGTGCACTGGTCTTAGAGGAAGACATTGGGCAAAGGAAGCCACAAAGTGCTGAGTTATTCTCCCACTCACATTTGCTCAATGAAGCAGCTTCCTAGTATAAAGGACAGGAATACATCTTTCCAGCCCCATCATATATGTTTATAATTTGACTTTGAATGACGTACTAGTTTTTATGTATTTAGCCAAAGTCATCTTTTGTGTCTTCTGTTATCTTTCTGGGAAGGCAGATCTAGACACAATCCCAACTCAACCACTGAGAACGAATGGCCTAGCAAGTCCAGCAGTCTCTCTCAGTACTTCATCTGCTAAGTAGGATAATAATAGCTGTGTTGTATATAGCTAGGCAAGAGGTGTGGCTCAGTGATAGCGTGCTCACCTGTGACATGCAAGCCCCAGAATCTGACCATCAAACAAACAAACAACAGTCAATAAATGAAACAAATAAACGAGAGTAAAAAGAAAAGAAAGGGGGAAAGAACTATTTGTGCCTGCAGATAGGTAGGTTATAATTAACCACTGATATTTGCCCCGTTCTACTTTTTGTGCTTCCATAATACAGTTTTCTTGCAAGTTGAAATAAACCTTGAAACACTTCAGTCACACAACTGCTCTCTTGATGGAAGTCCCAGTGTCTTAAGTACACATTCATTTTGGGAAGTAGACACTGTACAGGTTTCTATAAAATGTCAGGTGAATGTCAAACCTGTGCTCTCTTCTAGTGTAAGAAATGCTGATTTCTAGGTCCATTTCTCCATGGATACCAGGAAGAACTGTCACTAGGCACAAATCATTAAAAGGTTGTAATAAACAATAAGATGGAAATTAAGCAGCAGGTGAGTTGTTGGTCCTGAGTTGGAACTTCTGTGCTACAGTTAGACGGTTTATGCTTACCTTCCTGTTTACCAGATCAAAGCTGGAAAGACTGTTGAAAAGGTCAACAATTCATCTTCTTATCTGACTCTGTTTCCTGCACAGTCAGATTAAGCCTCTTGCTTTCCCTAATTTCATTTCACTTTGGTTTTTGTGCTGGCGTTGAACCCAGACTACTTTGCCTGCTGGACCAAACCCTACCAATGATGTAGAAGCCCAGATCCTTGAGCTCTAACCAACAATTCCGTAAATCTGTGCTGACATATACACACAGATTGTTTCGTTACATCCCAACCTGTGCTGCTCCTCAGTTAAGCAGTCTCTTACTTTTGACCATCTCTCACTCCCCACAAGGAAGCAAGCCTAGAGGCAGCCCTGGAGGGTGCTATGCAATTTTAAGAAGTATTTTAACCCTAACTGACTAAACAGAGAAACATCAGCAAAGCTGTGTTTGGATCTGTTCAGTGAAAATTACTCCATTGCACTGCGAATGAAAACAGGCTGATAACAAAACGCAACATGAAGATGTCACTATGTGCCAGATACAGTACTCAGGCTATCTCATTTACTTTTCTCTTTGTCTTTTTCTGTCTCTTTGTCTCTCTGGCCTCTCTCTCTCTCTCTCTCTCTCTCTCTCTCTCTCTCTCACCACACACACACACACACACACACACACACACACACACTGTCTTAGTGAGGGTTTTACTGCTGTGAACGGACACCATGACTAACGCAAGTCTTATAAAGGACAACATTTAATTGGGGCTGGCTTACAGATTCAGAAGTTCAGTCCATTATCCTCAAGGCAGGAACATGGCAGCATCCAGGCTGGCATCGTGCAGGTAGAACTGAGAGTTCTACATCTTCATCTGAAGGCTACTAGTGGAAGACTGACTTCCAGGCAGCTAAAATAAGGGTCTTAAAGGCCATGCCCACAGTGGTACGCCTACTCTATCAAGACCACACCTATTTCAGCAGGCCACACCTTCTAATAGTGCCACCCCCTGGGCCAAGCATATACAAACCATCACACATACACATATGCAATACACATATGCACATACACATATGCACATATACTCATACAAACACACACACACACACACACACACACACACACACACCCCAGTATGATGGTAATCTTGGAGTGACTTATTCAAGCCATACTACCATTAAGTAAAGCCAGAATGCCACACCTTCTGTAGTAATCTTTCTATCATTTATCAAATCCTGCCTATCAGTTGCAGCTAATTCCAAGACATTTCATCTAGCATTACATTCATAGTCAAGATTTTTTTTCCAGATGAAAAAAATTTGAGACCTTCTCTTTAGAGTTCAAAGAATCCAAATGAGAGAGAGAAATGACAAATTATTAATGATCTTTTAAAATATGTGAATCTGGGGCTTTCCAGATATGACCTTACAAGATTTATAAGCTATAGTTCTGTCTTATATTGCATATAGACAAGAGTATGGAAGTCAGATTTTGAAATGGATTTTGTATAAGTTTTTGGATGAAGTGAAAAATCTAAACAGTCATTACTATACACAAAGGAAGAAAGTAAAGCTTATAGATTTTCTACAGCCAATCAGTGTGTTATCAAGTCATGCAATAAAAGAAGCACTGAATGTCACTTGTATAGTTTATTTATAGCCTACTGAGAAGAGCCTTGAAGAGATACATCTAGATACATGTAACTGCTTTCTTGCTCATTTTAAACACATAAGGGCTGTCTTTCTATCTTCTAGCCAACTGTACAATTAAGTGGGACACCTACACACCCGATTATTACAATAGAGTTTTGTTGCAATCCCTTCTTCTTGCAGAGTCCTGAATAATATGGATTTGGGGCCACCTTGTGACAGACTAGAAAATTCCTTACACTAGATCCTAGGCTCTGAACTTTGGTTTTCTTTCATAGAGCATGTTACTTGTGTGAAAGTGTATCTGATGGCAAGAGCTGACTTCTACTAATAAAGAGTGATTTATTTACTACAAAGTTGCAAAATAATCAGTTTCACATTGACTTGTTTCTCTTTCCAACCACAGAAACAAACTACCTGTTATATATATATATATATATAACAGAGTGAGTCTGGGGCAAAAGCTGCATCAGATGTTCACTGTATAGAGGACCCAACCAAAGTCAACATGGTGTAAGGCATATTCCTGCATCCACACAGATAGCCAGTGGAAGCTGAAGAAGGCTCAAAATATTCCATATGAAGATGTAAATGAGTTGTTCTGTGTTTGTATGAAAGTACAAAAATTACATGAAAATATGTTTGCTACTTAGTAAATTTTAAAGTTCTAAATTTCATCTTGTTAGTAGATTCTGGCTTTAAGGCTGTTTTTATGAAATCACTAAATAACAGAAAAGCATGAAGAACTCAAAAGAAAACTTCAAGAACAACACCATTATGGATAAACTCAACAGTGTAGAAGTAATGGCATAGATTTGTGACATTTTTCTCACCACTGCACATACTGTCTTAGTTTGTGCTAGTATACCATTTATAATATTTATAAATTTTTAATGAACAGGAAGTATATATGGAACAGAAATGTATTTCTCCCAAGACAGAGGCCACATATCAGAGTTGAAGGGTTTTTACTGTTGACTTGAGTCACAGTGCCTATGAAATCAAGCTACAAACTTACATGGTATCTGACATATAAATAAAATATCTCAGATATTTTTTAGTTTCTTCATGTATTTATATTCAAAGGAGGGAATTTTGCTTATAGTCACTTCAAATATTGTATCATACATATTATGAGCCTCCTGTGTTTTCACTTTCATTGTTGAAAATTTTCCACACGGTACTTTCACATTAGACTCCCTTTTTCTAATTCAATTTTTATTTATTCAGAACCAGAACCTGTATTCTTTTAAAAGTTTATTGATAGAATCAGAAATAGTTTTAAACATCATCAAATATAATAGCTTTTAAAGCTATTTTCAGAAGTCAAACTTGTTTCACATGGTGGAAAGAGCTTCGTATTAGAAGCTTATAATTGTACTTCATTTTATCATATAATTGTATCTTACTCAATTAGAGAAAGCCTTCCACTCCTCCAGCCAATGGACATAAAAAGCAAGGGTTGTGGATTTAGCTAAGTTGTAGAGGGCTTGTTTACAAAGCACAAGGTCCTAGATTCAACACTTATCTCTGCAAAGACGGAAAGCAGTTATGGGACTGAGGATAAAGCTCAATGTTCCAACTCTTGCTTAGCTTGTATGAAACCCTGGTTCCAGCCTCAACTACTACAAGAGTGGGGAAGGCAAAGAACAAAAAACATGCTTGAAGAAAATTGTTATTCAGGCTATTGGAAATTGTTAATAATTCAGGCCTCTTCATCTCTGCCATCCAATTCACTCAGACTATAAACTGGGAGAAATAGATAACAGTGAGACCATGTCTCAAGGCCAGGGATCTGCCTTACATGGGCTGCATGGTTGTTTCATTTGGAGTATGTAATCACAATGAAAGAGAGACAAATCTAAATAGATAAGACCATTTGTCAGTAGAAATTACCACATGGTCAAAACTTTAACCCAGTGTTAACCATAACTGAAACCTCATGAAGCTGTCTCAAATATCAGCAGGATATATAATGGAGACAGCAAGCGTTCCAAGGCCAGTGGACCCAAGATCATCAAAATCTCTAATATGATTGATATTCTGGCCAGTCCTCTCAGTATCCATGTTATCCCTCAAATGATTTAACATAATTTAGCTCAGGAACCATGAAGGTGGGATGATAATCAATGCATAGTATCAAGAGCTAAACACTTTGATTAGAATCGGTCTCTACCTTTGTTTTGTGTTTCTGCATGGTTTTAGTGGTTAGTGCTCATATAAATTTAGTACGTTATTAACATTATTTTGGCTTCAAATCATGAAGTAATGGGACTATGACCAGTTTCACAGCCTTCTTGTAAAGAGATAATAAAGAGTCAACTACAGAGGCTGGGCCTTGTGAGATTTAACTCATTCATGTTAGCATGCCAACTGGTCTTGTCATCTTGCAGATCTTGGTTAGGAGACCAGATTTCTGAAATTTCGTGGGTACAGCTTCCCTGTCATATACAGAAGACACCGTCTCACAGCAGACTTCCTGATCCTCAGCTTTGCACTCTTTCTACCCTGTCTTCCACGATGTTACCTGAGCCTTGGGTATAGAGGTTGTGTTGTAGATCAGTTACAACTGGGAACCCCATGGTCAGTTGTTTTCTCTGTGTTGACAAGACGTGAATTTTGTAGTGATCTCTTGTCTACTGCTTAAAGAAGCTTCCTTGGTAAGGATTAAGCTACTCTTGCCTGTGAGTTTAAGGACAAGTTTTTAAGAATACAACTAGTAATAATACTGGTTTAGGAACCTGGCAATATTGGATTCTCCTCTAGGGTCTATAACTTATCAGCCACAGGTAGTTGGTTAGGTTGACAGTGCCACACATTAATTTTCTCCTGCTGAGTTGGCTATTAGTCTGATTAGACAGCTATTGAGGATCCCCAAGTTATAAGCGCCATTATTCCACCCTTAGATGTACATTGCCATACTGGTTGGTCTTTATTGTGGTTCCTGGACTTTACAGCTATGTGTTGCTTTATACAGCAAAGAGAAAGGTTATAGAAATGAATTATGTTTTTTTGTTCTCAAATAGCACTTTTCCATAGAAATCAATGTCTTCTAAAGCACCAGTCAACTGATCTCAAGAGGATTTTCTCACAAGTATGGAGCCCTGGATGCTCCATTGACATTGTCAAAGGCCCTTGAATCCAGATATATGGAAAGGAATTCCTAGAATACCTTCACCAGATCGTGAGGGCTAGCCAGCATGCAAGCAGAGTAGCTTCAGTTCCTAAAAACCTGTTCCTCTACTTTATGAGTTCTCTGAAGTGTCTGACCACCCAGCTCCCCCATAGTGTGCTTCTGAAGAAGCTACCTCTTGTAAAATAAGTGCAAACACAACTCTGGAAATCAGAAAAGGCAGGCCTGTGGGCAAGAGTAAACAGATGTTAGTACCATGTTAAACTCCATAGCCCAGAACTTCTCTCTTGCTGTCCTATCCACCACAGCAAAGGTGGCACCAA
The DNA here is from genome assembly GCA_021653895.1 of Mastomys natalensis. NCBI lineage: Eukaryota > Metazoa > Chordata > Mammalia > Rodentia > Muridae > Mastomys > Mastomys natalensis. Next base: position 203,200 of record JAJTUV010000292.1, on the reverse strand, counting down.
GCCAGTCCACAGTTGTAAAATAGAAGCAAAGGCATTAAGAATTTTGAAAGTGTTTGTGTGGTATTAAAAGAAAAACAATATTACAGCAAAATTGACTGTAAGCCATTACTATCTCTTAATCAGGCTGAGATGCAGAAGTATATAAGAGAGTGTCACCTTGAGCTGGTATTGAATAATATTTGATGCAATGGAAGACCTGAGAAACAGTAAATTTGAGGCTAATTTTATCAAAGGACACCATCCTGTTGATACTCCATAAGTTAAATCTGATGACTATGAAGACTCTGGGAAATGTCTTAATTTTAAGAAATGCTTGATCTCAAATAGAAGATTTACTTTTAAGTCAATCTTTGACACAAATTGCCTTTCTCATCGACAGTTTTTAATTATTCTCTGTATAAAAATAACAGTTGGGTATGCTAGTACATCCCTGTAGTCCTAGCTACTTTGGAGACTGAGGTAAAAAGACTGAGAGTTCTAGACCAGCCTGAACATCATAGCAAAAGCTTACCTATGCATAGATAGATGATAGATAGACAGATGATAGATAGGTAGGTAGATAGATAGATATAGATAGATATTAAATTCATATTTAATTTCTATGATAGATGATTATGATAGATATTAAATTCATATTTAATTTCCACATGGTACTTTCCTTTTTATTTAACAGTATCTTCTGTGATGATGTTATTTCAGGAAGTAAACACTAAATTACTAACAGGAATTAACCTTAGATAAGAAGATAACTTTGTTTTGTTTCCTTGAAGTATAAGCCATTGAACTCAAGGCTATTTGCATGCTAGGCAAGTACTCTACCACTGAGCTATATCCCACGCCTAAAACTTACAGCCTTCGGAAAACAGCAACAAAACCCCTGACTATCTCTAGAGATGACTTTTATTTTTTAAAGTGCAATGATGATAAGAGAAAAAAAGGTTGGAAAAAAATCAAAAACAAAACAATAAAACCAGCCAACCAACCAACCAACTAAACAAACAAAAGCCTTCATGCTAAGCACACACTGTGGTAGACAAAGATCTCAGGATGGCTAATGAATCAAGAATCTTCAAAATGAACAGGGAATGATTATAGTCTAGGTTTTATCAACAGAACACTTCACAAAAACAGGCTATGTGGTAAGTAATAATGGTCTCCAGTGGGACCTTTAACGTAAGTTTATATATGTTGTAACAATTAGGCTTATAAATTCGATTAAAATATGAAATATATGCACATATATAGTGACGAAAAGTCTCCATCAATCAATTATTGTATTTTATTTAGATAGAACCTACATAACTTAAAAATTCAATGCAAATCAAACCCGACCTATGAATTTAGACCAATATAGTAGGTATGGACCTAGCATTAATGTTAGAGGCCCATGATAATGTTTTGATTTCTTTTAAAATCAGAAGGATAAAATGAATATTTACAATGAAATAAAGAGTTATCTTTCCCAAATCAAAACAGATGGAAATTTTAGAATCTACAAAATATTTTTCTAAAACAGAAAAAATGCTGATAAATATATATATATTTATATATAAATATATATATTGATAAATATATATATAATATTGATTTAGTACATGATCTCACAAAGGTCTATGTATCAAAACCCCTCAGAAGTCATTTGGCATTTCTTTCAGCATTAATTTAACACATATAGAGGTATCAAACAGTTTAGATGTCCTTACTGTCAGTGAATCGCAGGCAAAAGAAGCTCTGTCAATCAGAGATGCACCTACCTTCACACAGTGCTAGACAGAGAAATGGCTGAGAGAACATGTGGATCAGCAGTGCAGGGAAGCTAAGGTTAATACATTAACATGCATGGTTGTGAGCAGAGACCTGAGCTGGAGTGCTGCTGAGGCTTTTAATACTATTGCCACACTGCTCGGGGTGTCCTTCATCCTTGCATGGAGTTACTGGAAATTATACAGAATCCAATATACACCTTGCACCTTGTACCTGCACCTGAGTCAACCTGGACAGACAACACTCTCTGTTTCTTAACCAATATTCACTGTGTTTAAATTTTAACTTGATATTTTGCAAGACACACACCCTTCAATTTGATTGTTTTTATTCATGTTCCTAATTTTAATGATACTTATATTTTGAAATTATTCTAAATGTATAGAAAACCTTCAAGAATAATATCAGGATTGTGCATCACATCTTATCTATGCTTTCCAATACTTCCTAAGAATAAGAAAATTCTATTAAAACTAGGAAAAAATAATGGTGGCATAAAAACATTACTGGATCTATATATTTTATTAAAATCATGATAATTATCCCTAAAATAATTTATATACAGGGATTGATGAATAGACTAACAGACAGATAGAACTGTCTTGGGATCCAGTTTAGAGTATTGCATATTAGATTTAACACATGTGTCTGGTTAGTTTTCAGTATTCTCAAAAAAGTTCCTTAATCTGAATTGTCTGGTGTTTCTCTATAATTGCCCTTGCTTTTAGCAAGATTCAAAGTTATGTGGTGTTGTCATTGTGCATATCTGGATATTTATCTATTTCCAGGACATACACTTATTTCTTTATTTTTTGAGATTATAATAGAACAACTTTTCCCACTTCTCTTTCCTCCCTTCAAACTTCCCATACATTCCTCATTGGATCCCTATTTTTTTAAACAAAAACAACAACAAAATATTTAAAATAATTTTCCCTCAACAAATAGAACATAGAAGTAACTTTATGTCATGTAAAAAAAAAAAATAATTGGGTCTATTAGTTTGATGGGCATGCAATTCAAAATAACATAGACTTGTTGGCTTAACCATCAGAACTTATTTCTCACAGTTCAGGAGACTGTGAATTAGATGGGGGGCCAGATGGGTAAGCAGATATTAGTTCTTTCCAAAAGCTCTCCTCTTGTTCTCCTGGGAGCCAGCTGTGTTCTGCCTGTGTCTTCAGGGGTTCCTTTTTCTGGGTATCAATCCCCCAAGTCTCTACCTCTTATATGGGCACTGATTCATTATGATTAACCTAAATCAATGCTCTTTTTTGGTTAAAAGACTGCTCCAAATATTTGACTTGGTAAGTCACTGGAACTGCCCATATAGTATCGAATTACTTTGCCTGATATTCAAGTGTTCTAATTTGCTTTGTGGTTGCTGTAATAGAACATTGACCAAAGCAATGTGGGGAGATAATTTGGCTTATGGTGATATTCTGTGGTGGTCTGAATAAGAATGCCCACCCCCACACAAACCATATATTAGAATGTTTGGTTTCCAGTTGGTAGAAAGATATTTTGGAATGATTAGGAGATATGGTCTTATCAGAGAAGGTTTGTTACCAGGGGAGAGCTTTGAGGTTACAAACGTCTGTATCAATCTCTGTCTATCTCTCTGTCTGTCTGTCTGTCTGTCTGCTTGCCTCTGTATGTCTATATCTTGTCAGGAGCCATTTAGGAAAGATTAAAGAAACAAGTGACTTTCTGGAAAGAGCTCACCTTGTCGTATGGCTGCGAAGGGTGAACTCTGAATTGCAAGGCCTTCAGAGATCTCATATCAGGATTGATTCCTGTTATTGCTATGTCTTTCCTATCTTTATTAAATAGTATCATAATTCCTGGGCATTAGCCCACCCTATTGGGCATATTTCCTGCATATCAATGAAGATGTGCTTTCTTGTAGTAATGCTATGTAAACAAATTGGTAATTTCATAATTCCTAATAATGATTCTATAGAATCCCTGGATTTCTGCAAGTAATTTATAGTATTGACCCTCAATAGCATAAAAGCTGCAATTAGGGTTCTGTAATCCATAAACCCAGTCTTGGAACAGATTTACAATCAGAGAAAACACTCCTAGGTAGAGTGTGAAACCATTATCTGATAACTAAAGGTCATAAACTGAGAAGGGGAAATTTATTGGTACAAGGACAGAATATAAAATATTGATTGGCTTTATCTATATAAATCTTCAAAGTTAATGAGACACAAAGCAGATGATTTGCCTCTTGACAAAACTGTGCTAACTTATGACATAAGAATTATTCTTTTAAACTCTTAATGAACTTGTGGAGCTAGAAACAGATAATACAGCTTAATTAGATACTCGTCTTAATGGAGGCACATGTAAACATTTCTGCTAAAACTTCTTATTCAATCTATGATGAACTTTTGAAATGTAAAGTTGCTTGGAAAACCATGTGATGTATTCTCCTGAGAAAGTATAAGAACTAAAAACAATGACAATAAGAGACAGGAGACTTCACTCATTCAGGAATAAAATGTAAAAGGTCTTTTCTTTCACCAATAGAGAGATGAGGCTTTTTCTTTCAGTTTTACTTTCAGCAAAAAAAAGAGGGGGAGGACTTTTTTTTCTCTGAGCAATAAAGGTTAGAGTTTATTTTTCAAGCAGAATGAATAAGTTCTTTCTGTGCTGGCACTTGCTCAATAAAACCTGCTCATGGGGCTTTTGCTCCATCATATATACATATATATCATATACACATACATCATATACATATACATATGTATACATAAACATTATATACATATACACATATACATGCAAATGCTGAGTCAGGAAAGCAGAAGCTGGGCTGGGTAGAGCCTGTTAGTAGTCACAGGCATGACCTTAGCCTCTGACCAAGAAATCTGACTTGAATCCTGCTGCTTCTCTAATAATCACATCCTCCCTCTGGTCACATCAGCGGCTAAGCCAAAGGGTAGTCTAGTCAGAAGAAGGTGACTACTTACTCATACCTCAGCCCATGTGTCATGGCTCCTTCCTTACACTGTTATAATGACAAGCCCAGTGCCATGGTCTCCAGGAGGAGCCCTATAGGAATATTGTATCTGTCTCCTGTGCACCATCGAGTGTAAGTTCTGAACATCTCTCAAACCTCTCCCTTTTGTTCTTTCTGTCCTTCCTTTATACAACTTTTCTTTCTTCCCTTGCCCCCATACATCTTTTCTTCTCAACACTTATTTCTGTAGCTTTTCATTATAGGCATGATTGATTAATAGGAAAACAAAACAATAATTGTTTACCATCTTGACATCCAGAAACCATATCTATTAAGGTGTGGGTACATTCTTTTCATTTCTCATGTTGTGTGTATGCTATACAATTTGGGTTCCACTGTAGGTATAAATTTATACCCTGTTCATCTCACTTTCTTAACATCAGTCAATAGTTCTACTCCATGATTGTCACATCATTAATTCTAGGTGTGCTTGAATCTGATAAATATTCTAATATACATTACCTAGTATGGTATGGATGATATGGTATGGTATGGAAAGAAGCCATGACATATGGCCTGAGATATGGATATGAGATATGGAAGTCACCTTATTCTGACTAGCTTTTGGCTTAACTGCTTTATGTTTTTATGTTTAAGTGAAACTAGCCTTTGTCTTGGCTGCTTTATGTTTCTATGTTTAAGTGAAACATTTCTCCTTCTTTCCCCATTGTGCTAAGCCAAGCCCCCACCTCACTTTTGGTCCTATCAGTTTGAAAGCCTCTAATGAGTCTAGCCTCCACCTGGCTTTCCACTATCCATCCTTTCCTGCCCAGTGAAATTTCTAAACGCAAACCTCATCATGCATGTTAACCTTCAGTACATGTTCACACACCATTCCCCTCAGGATTCAGCTGATGCTCCTGAACCTCATAAAAATTATTTTCCCTACCTTTTCGTGTCTACCTTTTCCAAAATCTTCTATGGATCTAGTCTCCCATCCTCCTTCAACTTTAGCCTCGCAATTCCTTGCTTATGAGTGCTCATACTGTTTCCTCTGCACTGTGCAGACCAGCAGTTCTCAACCTTCCTAATGCTATGACCCTAAATATACCTCCTGATGTTGTAGTGACCCCCAACCACAAAATTATTGACATTGCTACTTCATAACTGTAATTTTGCTATTGCCATGAATAGTAATGTAAGTGTTTTCTAATGGTTGTAGGTGACTCCCGTGAAAGGGTTGTTTGCTCCCTCAACAGGGTTATAACTCACATATTGGAAACCCCTGGGGTGGACCTTTAACTTCTGGATGTGATAGAACTCATACATCTATCAGTATCCCAAGATACTGAAGATCTAGATACTGAGATACTCAGATCCAGAAGCTGCTTAGATACATTCTAAAAATCCCTCCTTCCTCCTTTCTCTATTGCCCCTAGGTTCCCTCAGATAGTTATAGAGAGCAAGTTCTGTTCTCCCAGCCTACGAGACCCTCCTCAGACTACTACCTACTCTTACATGACTACTTGCGGTTCTTTTTAACAACATGAGCTGAAAATGGATCTCAGTCCTCTAAGACTATAAAGTAGATCTGTTGATTAGTCTTCCATTGTCATTCTGGCTCAGCAGTCAAGAGTTCCTTCTCTTGGCTCAGCTCTAACCTCAGCATGCCTAACCCATGAGTCACAAATTCCTGAACGCAGCACAGCTAGGAAACTCTGTACACACATGGGATTTCCCAAGGATTTGAAAATCTCCCTTTAAAATACCTTTCCTCAAGCATTTCCACCACAGACACCTTCATCTGTGAAACAGAGTAACAGAGATAACAGGGCACTGCTACTCTGAAGATGAACCAGAATATTTCCCAGAAGAACCTGACTCCTCAAGGAGCTACAAAAGAAGGCATGGAAGATATTTAAGATACTCAGCCCACAGACTCAATAAATTCAAAGTCAACATGCACATTTTAATAGAGCAGACATTTTTACGCTGGTTCAGGCAAAAGCATAAAAGATACTCAGCTTGTAAACTTGCTGGATTCATACTGAACATACCAATTTTCGTAGAGTAGATTGGTTTGGGCAAGGATTAAAAAGACAGATGGAAATTTCTATGACTGGATCAAAATTCCAGATTAGTGCCAAGAAAATAAAAGTACCTCTTTAAGCATAAGCTATTGGAAAGCATTAGTTAACAGGACTGTGGTGACATAGTTCTTACTCACCACTCTGATCCTTCGTCGCTATTACTAGTTATGAGGGTCAGTTCCTAATCTGAAAATAGGGATGAACATTTTTACAGAATTTAAGCAACAAGGCTCAATCAAGCAGATCAGAACTTCAAGACAATAATAGGTGCATGTACCACAAAGAAGCTCAACCCCTTGGTAGGGTAAGCTTTTGCCAAAGCTCTGGAAGGGGAGCTAGGAATATATGTCATATATTTTTATAAAATATGCTGAAGTCTTACGTTATAATGAAGGTGATTAGAACTGTGCTCTCTCCCTTTTACTGCCACTTCCTCTCTTGGCTCTTCGGGTGTTGTGTGATGCTGATGTAGCTGTACGCACTTTTGAACTCTGGCTAAGGGGAAGTTGTGCACAGTCAAATTCAGCATATGATGTTTATTGTTTCACGGTGGTCACATTTTGGATGACTCTGGTGTATTAGCCTTCCTAGTGAGGATACCTTTAATAAACGCCTCTTTGTTCATTACACATATTTTTTCAGCTTCCTGATGCAGAAGTCAGACCATGTCTGAGTCATCCAGGCTAGCATGGCACAGCGGAGGGGAAACAAGGTCAAAGTTCATATAGCTAGAAGATAGTCTAGGGGAGTTTCTTCTTCTTAGTAGGATGTAGAGTTATGTGGAGATGGGTAAGCCTGCCTCAATGCTAAACTAAAGGAATCATCTCAAAATGTGCTCAATAGAATCAATGTGTTCAATTGTTCATTTTCGTGCAGTTTTTGGCATTTCTTTGGAATGATCATGCTTGATTGGAATTTGAGCATGTTACATAGAATCTACCAAGATGTCCGTGCTTGTAGAACATGCTCCTGCAAGACCGAAAGCTCTCTATATGAAGTTGTGTCCTAGTGTCATCTCTGTTACTGTGATAAAACACTGATCAAAAGCAACTTAGCGGAGAAAAGGTTTTATTTCAGCTTAAAGGTGATAAGGTTCATCTCCAAGAGGATTGAGGACACAAACTTAAGCAGGAAATTTAAGTAGAAACCCTGGAAGACTTCTGCTTGATAGCTCATCCCCAGATACATACTTTGCTAGCTTTTTTATATATAGCCTAAGACTATCTGCCCAGGAAGAGTGCTGTTTAAAGTGGGCTGGGCCCTTGTACATCAATTAAGCATGAAAACAGTCCTCCAGAAACATTTCCACTGGCTAGTCTGATCTGGGCAAACCCTCAATTCAGACTCCCTTTTCAGTTGGCCTTCTTATATTAAGTTGACAACTTAAAGTCTATTTCTATCACAACAACACACTTCTATACACAGAGAGATCTTATTAGCTAATGTGGCCAACTACTCAGCATGGATTCACGCATCAACATAGGAAAGCTTAGATTTGAATCAATGGCTGCCATGGGAGACACTGATCATTATAGTTACTGACAGAGAGAAGACCAGTGACTATAATACTGATTGTTAATATTAGTATGTTGAGCTGTAACTGCAAAGCTTCTGAATTTCTCCAAAACAATAACTGGGACAGCTATTTTTCAAACAGTAAAGGTTAAGTAGACATCATAGAGTAAGTTGCTCTTTCAATTATTTGGATAGGAAATTGCATTAAAATACTTTTATATGAAGAAAGAGGAGGAGGAGAAGAAAAGGAAAAAGGAGAGAAGGAAGAGGAGAAGGAGGAGGAGAAGAAGAAGAAGAAGGAAGAGGAGGAAGAGGAGGAGGAGGAGGAGGAGGGGAAAGAAGATCACAAATATTTAACCAAATCTGTGAAGTTGTTTTTTAAGAATAAGTACCAATTTTCTAATGTTGAAGGATACATAAAATAATTTCCAGTCTAAACACCCACTGGAGTCATTTTAGGGATATTATCTCCTGGTCATCATTAGTCCCAAGGTAGAAAACTCATAGAAAGAATTGGTGCTGTTCTCGCTCACAAGTGAGTCTTACTTTTTATTTTTAGGTTAAGTCATGCTTGAAAATCTAAATTTAGATGAGTACATCATTGAAAACAGTATACTATATGGAGCTATACAAAGAAATTCTCTAAAATTAATTTAATTTTATGGCAAAATTATTCTTCTGGTCATTCTTCAGTGTAAACAGAGAACTATGCTATAATATATTATTTGCATCGTGAGACACAAAAATTTAACTTACTCATTTATTCAAGACTGAAAATCAACTACAACTTTTATGTAAATATTTCTCCTAATCTTCAAGTATCTCTTTCGGAAGTGTCGGTTTAACGTTAGAAATAGAAGACCCAAAGTCTTAGCTCTGACTTTCATTCTTAAATTGTCCTTGCAAGTTAGGAAACTCTGACATCTCTGACAAGTGCTCCTTGGGGCTGGTCTGCCTATTAGTGGCCTCTGCCACCTCTCTGTGTTCCTCCTGTGTTCTATCGTTGTTTCTGATTCAGACATGGTGTACTAAAGAAGCCTTAAATACTATGTAATATGCCAGCTCTTTCACTCAAATATCTTGGATGGAAACAAAGCAAAGCAACAATAACAGCAACGAAACAGTGACTAAATGATAAAGATACACTGTATTTATGGAGTTTATGTTTCCTCTATTTTCTTGACTTTATAAATTTGTAATGTGTTATTTTTGTTGTTTAAGATAAAGGTTTCTTTCTGTGCTCAGTTTTACACTGAAATTTGCATTCTTCCTTTCAGGGAAGTCTCATGGCGTTATGTCCTTTGGGCCTTATGAAACGTTGATCTGTCAAATTTTAAAACATTTTGCGGTTTTAAACTTCTTAAAAGTTTCATGCACATATTAATCCACTGTAAACTCCTCTGTGTACCATGAATGATCTTTGCTCCTCACATGGAGTCAAAGGACAGTGTAGCCTGGGCATGAAAGGTGGCCTGGTCCCAACTGGCTCTGAATTCCTTCTCTATATTTCTGAGTGACCTTGACGTTGACTCTTTATTTCTATGCCATGCCCCAATGTGCAAAAACAATACTGGAGAAGAAATTCAGAGAACAAAAACAATGAGTACAGGATAATTGGAACCACTTAACTCAGTCTTTCACCAATATGTGGACTCAATTAATAACAGTTATAATCAAAGTGCCACAGAAATTCAGCCACATTTTTACATTTAACAAAATCATAATTTTTGCTACTCTTAGATCTATTTGAAGTACTAGTCTTAAACCATTAATGGGGCTTATATTGTGGTCTGTCTTATATTAAAATGAATTGAGGTAAGTTGAAAGTACTTTTATAAAAGATGAGATTTGGAGAATGACCTGACAGTTGTCTATGGCTACCACTCTCTTCTCCCATTACCTTCATTTGTTTCAGGGGTGTGTCCTTCAATGAAAACATTTACTGAGCAAGTGGCCAGCTGAGAACAATAACTCCTCTGTTTGTTGCCTATAATTTAGGTCAACCTCTCTGAACCCCGGTTGTTCCACCTAACACTACTAAAACCCTTCCTTGTGAGGTTGGTGAGAGAGTTAAATGAATTCATGCACAGAAAAAGCCAGTATTCTGGCTGCCCAGAGCAGATACTCCATGTATATTTTAATTCTCACCCTCTTTGCTGTTGAACTCTTCGGCAGCTTGAAGACCCATATCAAGTGAATATTAATAATTTTCTGTATTGCAAAGCAGATAGGGATTTTGTAGTCATCATAATCAAAGTATTTAGAGATTTTCATGGTTTCTGGAAAAGCAGATGTCACAGCTAACTTGAGGTTGGTCGCACAGCTCAGTCATCTCTGGATTTGAGTCCAGCAAATCGTCCTTGAAATGTCCCCATCCTTATGGCCACTTGCACAGTGGTATATACAGCCAGCAAGAAATCCATTTTAGAAAGACACAGTGTGTCAGGGCTGTGGATTATTTGAGTCCAGAACATTTCAACAGAAGAGCTTAAGGCAACATTTAATATGACAAGAGGAAGTGGTTCTGATTTTGTGCCAAGTTTCCTCCTACTCACAACAGGTCTACATCCAGTGCTGGTGACTCACCTGCATACCATCAGGGTACCTTGCATATCTACAGTGTTGGGAAACATTAGATCCCAATAGAAGAAACTACTATAGCGCTAGATATTCTGAAATCAAAATGTCACAGGAAAGAGATTATATGTTTACTATGTACAGTACCCTGTTTTCGTTATAAGGAGATAGCCAAGGCTAGATACTTTGTCAAGAGTCTTATATGGTTCACAGCTTGGAGACCGATAGGCCTGTACTTAACTGCCTGAGGGTGTTCCCATCCTCATTGCCTAATGAAGGATGACACCGTTGCAAATAGGTACGTAAGAGAGAGTTTACAGGGTGAGACAGGAAGCCAGCAGACAAGCCCAGTGAGAATTACATTAACTCTCTCTGAGGACAAATCCACAATGACCTAAAGCCATTGTACCAGTAAGCACCTCGTTAAAAAAAAAAAAAAAATCGTCCAACAGCAGCACAAGGGTGGAGTGTAAAACTTCCAGCTTGAGTTTCTGGGAGTCTCATTCAACCTATATTCAAACTAGAGCACCATAATTGTGGAGACTTTCAGGGCAAATGTCTAGAAAGTCAAGGTTGTAATTGTAACAATAAAGAAGTAGTTACCTTCCCTAGTCTTATGGCGAAATGTGTCATCTTCAAAATTGTAACAACAACAACAACAAAGAAACCTCTAATGAAGAAAAGCTAAGCCTTTGCTCGATGGTATTTACTCAGTGAGAACACTCTGACAGAGCTTCAGTACCTTAGTGGATATGAAAGATCCTAGCTGTAAAGGCCTCATACCTGTCTACCTGAAGGCTCCAATAAACCCATATACAAGAATCTCCGAAGGCCAGTAGGAAAGGTCTTCACTGAAGGTCAACTGTGGGTTTTTTTGTAAGACTTTTCCTGGAACAAAACCTTGTCATGATGACACAGACCGTACAAGTCTCCAGAAAGTAGGGAATTTGTCTATTGGCTTCATGCCTAGAACAGTTCATGTATACTATCTGCATGGTAAAGTTTGTTAAAGCCTGGGATTAGATTTTCACATATTCCTGCCTTACCCTGTGGGTACCATAGCATGGATCATTAGTTGGATTAATCACTTTCTCCATCCATACAGATCTAAATTATACATCTCTGTTCTCTTAAGATCTTTTCAACTATCTGCCAATGGGGGTGACTCGGAGAACTGGTCACGAAGAATCCTCAGTTGGAGTCCATTGATCATTATTTGAAAGAGAACATCATGCCTCTCCAGCCCCCAAGACATGTAGTAAGAGATGGCCACATTGTTAATGATCCTTCAGAAGAAATCCTTTGTCTTCCATCATTTTCTCTTAGATAGTATCACCTTGGTTTAAATAGACAAGAAAACTGCTATTGCCAGGATCTGTTTTATGGGAACAAACTCTTAAGCATCCTTGGTGTGTGACAGCTGCCTCAGTGGTGAAGTCAGGAAAAAGAAAAGGAAAAAGGAAAAGAAAAACCTTCCGTGAATGAAAAGAAGAAAAATAGCTAAAGAGCATTAGTAGAGAATGCTGGGGGAGAAGACAGAGATTAGATATGAGAAGCTGGAAGCAAGAGTGTTGCTAGGCCAGCTCTTAGAAAATAATTAAAAATTAAATTAAACCTCCAGTGTGGACCATTTGCATATTTATTGTGTAAGCATTTCTTCGATGACTAAACTTTTGTTACCAACCATTGATAAGGACGAAAACATCTCTCACAATTTAGCAATAAGCTCTGAGCACAAGTGAGCTGGCCTGACCAGAGAATAGCAGTAGCACATGCCAAGATGTTCTCCCTGGCCAAGGTCTAACTCCCATGGTATCCCTGGGGTTATGACTCTTTCCTTTGCTACTAAGTACATGCTTTTTCTAGCATTGTCTTTTAAAGATGCCATTACTATATTTTACTTGAAAGAGTTTGGATTCATATCCTGTTATTCAAGAATGGTTTTTCCATTGTGAGCATGAATCAAGTGAAGTAGGGTCACACCTCAAAGTGACAGCCATCTCTGTTCATAGGATACATGACAATTGCTTTTCCCTCAATGATCTCTTGTCACATGTCAGACTTTGTATCTTCAAAAAGGATGCTAAAAGCTACATTCTAAAATAAGCTGATATCATCCAAAAATTAAACTTACACAGAGACACAAAGACACAGACACACACTCACACGTGCACACACACACTTGCCATTTACCACTCTTTCATCTTTCATTTGCATAAAGTGATCATGGGCCTGACTTGACCAGGAAGGGAAATGGCATGACGGTTTGTTGGCATCCTGATGACCTTTGGATCCAAGGTCATGCTGTTTCTCCTTCTGCTTGTATGTGACTTCTCCTAGCTGCCCAAGAGCAGAGCTGACCTTAAGGTAATTAATTACATCCAGCAACATATGTGCTATGAGTGAGCAGCCTGAATTTTGAAACAAAATCTCATTTGGCAACATTTCAGTTTGTTGAGTCATGAGCCTGACAAGTAGCTGCAACCCACAAAATAGCATTTCCTGAGTCCAACATGAGAGAGGGAAGTGGGGCTAAGTCTTTGCTCCAATGCTGCTCTCTCTACTTCTGCCCGAGGCCACAGTCTCATTAGAAAAGTTTCACTCTTCTCCATGCAACCTCAGTTCCATAAATCCAGTCAGATCTTCAAGACTATATGTTAACACTTGAGATCAGTATTTCTCCTGCTCTGTGAAAGTGCTTTCCCAGGAAATGACAACAGCTGGTGACTGTTAATCTATGACCAGGGCTACCTCTTACATGATTGATAACAGCAATTTGGGAAATGAATTTCCTGTCATTAGGATATAAACAATTACAATTAACGTTATGAAAGAAACTGTATTGGTACAAATGAGAATAGTACATTAAGTTCTGAAGCTACAGAAATAAGTAAACAGATGGTAGATAGATAGATAGGTAGATAGATAGATAGGTAGATAGATAGATAGATAGATAGATAGATAGATAGATAGATAGATAGGTAAAACAAGAGTGGCTTTCCATTAGCCCTGTGTATGGCTTTCTCATCAAAGTCTTAAGCATTGAAATGCCTTATACATACTGTATTTCAAAATAGGTGATAATTCTCTCAATTTATAATTGAGAAAGCTCAAGTTCATATGACACAGGAAACCTACTTAATTCCCAACCTCTTGATGTTTTTGCTACTCCTATCGACAAATGACATGCAATCGATTGCTTCTCTGACTTATCAACAAGAGATCTTAGTCATAGAAAATAGGGATTTGCCTGAAGGTCAAGGGACAGTCATAATTGCAGCAAGAGGGAAAATTATACTGAAGCTTGAATGGCCATTGCACTATTAGAGAATAAGTCAGCACTCTGTGTACATGGACCACACGCAAGGAATGGGGCAGAGTCATACTACACAGAGGAGACAATTATTTCCCAAAGACTTTTATCCCTCTTAGGAGCTCTTTTAAAAATTTTTGTTCTTAACACCACAAGAAGTATTCTGTTAAAATACAAATTGATACATTATACCTATCAAACATCAATACCACAAGTATTCTGTTAGAATACAAATTGATACATTATATCTATCAAATATCTATCAGAACTCACCTACCAAGCCCAGTGTGGTCCTGGTGAGGACAGAGTGACTTGGTTAATGCCCCTGAGACAGGGCTTCCCAGTGTGAGCCTCCACATGTGTTGATGGCTGCTGTGGGAGTAAGGCTTATTTGTAGAATAGTGTGTTTATTTTATATTCTGAGGGAAAATGTCTTCTCTGTTAACATTAATGACTCCATGAGAATTAGAGTCTAGGAATTGAGGGTGTGGCTAAATCTAAGCAAAAAAGGTAAACACTGGGATCTTCAGAACACCCCCCAAGGCTATGGGAAAGAACTCTATATAAATGAGTTCAAAATAATATCTCAACTATGCAAAATGTAAGAATGCAATATGAATTCGGATGGATTTCATGAATCTAAAGGAACAAAGTCAGCCACACCATGAGCCAGCTTGTCAGAAAGATACAAAAGGAAGCAGATTCCTGAGTTCAAGGTCAGCTTAGGACAGAGGGAGGTTAGGCCCAGATGTGGTAGAAATGGTATAATTTTTGGCAGGGTTCCACCCAACTAGCTTATACTCCGTGCTTAACAAACGCATACAGATCTCTGTATTCTTTTGAAATGTTAAGAAAAAGAAATGTATGCTTGCTATCTCTTAAGAATCAAAGAACTGGCATCACGAGATGCTGATTCATAAGATAAAAGGAAACTTAGAGTAAGTGACTGGATTAATCTGTAAAATAAGAGACTGGACCTGTGTTCTGCAGGAGATGAGCCAGAGAATGTTTTAGGATAAAAAGAGAGAACTGCTTGGAGAACAGACAGACAGATAGACAGACAGACATACAGACAGACACACACACACACACAGAGAGAGAGAGAGAGAGAGAGAGAGAGGAGAAAGAAACACACAAGCAAACAGGACACAGACCACCGAGAGATATTGTAGAATAGCAAGCAAGCAGAATATAGACAGAGAAATCTCCAGAGAGAAGGCAGAACATAGATGGAAGAGAGAAGCAGACTGGAAAAGCTGTATCAAGCAGAACACAGGTGGTCAGCTTGGATCTATGATTTGACTTGAAGTCATTCTTTTTACTGCTCCCAGACACCCCTTAAGGAAGTCTGGTCCTAGGCACTCGCCTACGTACAGACATTCAAAGTCTTATCCTGCTATCCACAGTCTAAGACATAAATCTTTTAATGTGGTATATGCATTGTTGGCCTAACCTGTAAGTAGGTATGTATTGAGTCTCTGTAATAAATTAAAATGTTTCTATAAGAAAATGTTAGCATAAGAAAAGGTCTTATGCAGTATCAGCCCTGTTATGGAGATAAAAACATACAAAAAGGAAATATCTTTACTAAATAGTATTGATAGCACTTGTAATTGTCATGCTTGATTATAAACAGTCTGGCTTTTTGAGTATGATATTTAAGGAAGATGTTTTATCAAATTCAGGAAAGAATGTTGAGCAGACAGACAAATATTTTCATTGATTTATTTTATGTCTGTCTCTGTCTTTGTCTCTGTCTCCCCCCTTCTGTGTGTGTGTGTGTGTGTGTGTGTGTGTGTGGTACCAATGGAGTCCAGGAGAAGGTATGAGATCCTCTTGAGCTGGAGTGACAGGCAGTTCTGAACTATCCCATGTGGATGTTGGAAAACAAACTCTGGTCCTGGGGAAGATGTGCTCACAACCACTCAGCCATACCTCCAGGCTCACAGGTGATTAAATTTTAATTTTGTCTAGTAAAAAGTGGGGTGCAGTGGTAAGGAGTGATAATTTTACTTTTTTTTTTTTTAAAATCTCTCTTGCATGCCAGAAGAAATATCCTTAAGTTAGATAATAGAATAAATAGCTGTGATGCAAATTGACCAAAAGATTCAAAGAAAATTTGCTAAGCCAGTGCTATGTTAATCTTTGATCTCTGCTGTAAACACTGTCACATTGCCACTATTCACAGCAAGAGCATCTAGAGAAGGCATTTCTGCCAGGAAAAGGCCAGGCTGGCCAGCCATTTACTGGAGCTCTCTGCTGTGTAAACTTCTACGGAGTGATGAAATCTGAGTGGCATGTTCTTTACTTTTTTTTCTTCCTGACTGGAAATATTCAGCAAAGTCTGCTCACAATTGGGGCTGTGTGTGTGTGTGTGTTTGTGTGTGTGTGTTTGTTTGTGTGTGTGTGTTTGTGTGTGTGTGTTTGTGTATGTCTGTGTGTCTGTCTCTGTGTGTCCAATGTTTAGTGGAGCAGAATCCCTGAAGGAAGAGTTTTGTGTTTTCTAGGTTGTTTTTCTTCTTAGTCTTCTGACTCAAGTGATAAGTGTTACACATTCGCTCACATGTATAAAACATGAAAGGGCCCCAAAACAATACTTTAGTGAAAAATGCACAAAACACTGTGATATAGTCCTTTAAGAAGCAATTATAGCCTACTAAATGTTATTCCATTATATTTAAATATTGGTATAATCCACAAAAATTACTTCAGGAAACACTAATGTGGTCAGTGACCTATGGTTATAAAATATTGATTTGGCCTCTTCACGATGACAAAGCCAAGCTTTGTCAGTCTGTATTGGGATTTCCCTTTTACTACTGCTTCCTGTACTTTGAGATCAAGTAAAGAAAGACAGGATGCACAGACCAGTTAAACCAGCAGTTCTCAACCTGTATGTCAATGCCCCTTTGGGGGTCAAACAACCCTTTCACAGGAGTTACCTGAGATCATTGGAAAGCACAGATAGTTGCATTATAATTTATAACTAGTAAAATTATAGTTATGAGGTAATAACAAAAAGATTGATGGTTGGGAGTCACCACAACATGAGAAAAATGTATTGAAGGGTTATAGCATTAGGAAGGCTGAGAACCACTGGGCTAGTCCCTTCTCACACCTCAACCAGAATTCCAGCTCTTGACCTGGTGTTGTGCATACCAGAGGATTTCAGGGTTGAAGCACTTGGTATTCCGATGGCCAAATAGACACAAGAGTTCCCCAGTCTTGTTTCTGTTGCTATAACAGAATACTACGAATTGAGTAGCTTATAGAGTAAATGAGTTTACCTCTTACTGTTCTGGAGGTTGGAGACTGGTGAGTTCTGGAGCGTGGTGCTGATGAGGGACATGCTGAACGTCATAGCACGGTCAAGGAGCAAGTCAACAGATGAGGCAGAGAAAAGGAGAGAACTGGTCTAAATCACCCTGTTATAACCACACCCACTGCCTGCTGCAACCAATCATGTTCCAAAACAACGGCATTAATCCATTTACCAGGCAATGCCTTAGTATCCTCACCACATCCTGAAGGACTCACTCCTCAAGACCCTTATAAAGAGAAATAAAATTTCAAAAGGAGCTGGAAGGAGACGCTCAAAGTGTAGCAGAGGGTCTCTAGGCTGTAAGGACTATGGAGGAAACTATTACTGTCATATCTCTGTGTAGGTTCCTAGAATAAACTGGATAGTTGAAAAAACTGAATAGTTGAAAAAAAAAAAACGTATCTTTCAAGAAGGAAAAATAAACACCTAAAATACAATACACAGACTTAATACAGATTCTCAACTTGGCCTTTCCTTTTGGCCACTGATTTTCCTGTCTAGTGAAATACTGACTTTAAGACCAGGAGTCAGTCTTGGATCTGAATGTAACTTCGCAATATGATCACACAATTTCTGTTCTTTACCCACAATTCAGTAGATTACATAGAACCACATTAGCGGAGAGATACACAAAAGGGCAACAGGGCTTTGCACACATTCTTCAAGGACAGAGGCGCTTTTCGAGAAGCCACTGGGCCTGTCAACACTGTTTAAAGCCCGGTACTCATCATCTCATACGCAATTGCAAGTCCTTTCATTTCTCATGCCTAGCGTTCCCACCTCACTTTTCTAACCCCAACGTTTCCTTTGCCCTCTAGCATCTGCTCACACGGCATCCTTACGACTTCCACAATCTAGTTTTCATTTCCTGTAAAGCAGTTTCCAGACATGGTTCTCACCCCTGCACCACCAACAATAGGTTTTCCAACCTCTTCAGAACATCTGAGTGCTTTCAAGGGCCTGACAAGGATGTTCTCAGTGTAGCCACCTACACCCTCCAATTGCAGAGTGCTCTGAAAGCATTATTATTTTTTTTTTTTTTTGGTTTTATACATGCCTATTACATGCAGGACTTCCATATAGTCCATGAGTGAGTCCTTTTTTTTTTTCCCTACCTGGTTCTCATGGTTTTTAACCTCCTCAATTTCAGAACCTTCAGGCGACTCATGAGCTCAGTCTCCAAGAAGAGCCCCACTGCAGACATCATTCTCTCCAGAAAGTATCACATCTAAGAACATAGACAAAAGGAAGCTCTTTGCCCAAACTTTTACCCCATGACCTTTTGTCCTTCTGGCTGTTGGACTTGCGAGTTTATAATAAATACATTCAACATAGAGAATTAATAATTTCTTGGAGACTTGCCATTTTCCACTATTGTAGGGAGTCATTTCTATGTGGTCCTCTCTATGATTTCCATTCTCAATGTCTTTATCCTGTTTCCATCCTCAAATTATACAATACTATTGTAAATCAATTTGTGTAAATTGATACAAGTATTTTATGAAGCAGTATAATGCAATGCCTTCTTATCCTAGCGGGGCCTTCCTAGGTCTTGCAATCCTTTGGTTCATTAATGTCCACTACCCTTTGGACCTTCAGAATTGTTTTTCCCAAATCCTAGCTACTCCTCTGGAGCACATAGCTCTTTCACTGGTCTTCATCCCTCAGTAAAGTAAACCCACTCTCTTACTCCAATGTGACGATTCTTAACCTTACCTCCCTTTATCCTCAGCATCTCCATGGATATTTGGTGTTTTTATATTAAAAATATTTAACTCCCTGTAACTTATGTGCTAAGTAAAAAGTCAATAAAACCCATTAACCTCAACAGATTTATTTGTTACTTATTTGAGTCATTTTTATTTACTCTGCTTAATTTTTATCATGACAAAATATCCATAAAATTTATCACAAAAAATCTGCATCTTAGTGATATTTGTATAGTCTTATGCAACCATCACCACCATCCATTTCCAGAATGCCTTCATCATATAAATGGAAATCCTATGTCCGTTCGATAACTTCCATTGGTGGCAATATGGGTCAGGGGGTAAAGTGCTTGGTGTGCAAGTATTAAGACCTAAGTTCACATGTCAGCACCAAAATAAAGATAAAGGAGTGACTGAATACATGTCTCTATGCACAACACTGTGGAGGTCTGGAGAGACAGGCAGATCCCAGGGTTTGACAGCCTAGCCAATGCTGTGAGGTTAATGGGGAGTCTTGACTTGAAAAATCAAGGTGGAAAGCAATCAAGGAAAACACCCCAATATCAACCTCTGTTCTCCCACACACATACCCTCCCACATACATCCAATGCACACGCACACATGAACTCACCTACACAAAAACAATAATAAAACTTTCTAAATCCCTTTCCCCTTGGCAACCACTATTATACGTTCTGTATTTATGCCTTCCTTTTACTGAATGGAATGTATAAAACATCATCATTTTTAATTTTAATAATTTCACATATTATGGGTTTGCTTTGGTTAACAATACTTTCGGAAATCCTTTACTTCAAGGATACTTTACAAATGTTGACTGATTGTACTTTTATGTTAGTTCTAGGAGGAATATTTTTGAGACTTTAAAAAGATTGAAAATGTTTTAAGTTGACTGAGTACATTGACTCATCCACATGAGTGTGGGTATGGATACATGAGTGTCAGCTGAGGCTTCAGGCTTTAGATGTCCCTGGTGCTGTAATTACAGATGATCGTGAGCTGCCTGATACAGATGCTGGCAACTGAACTTATCTCTTTTGAAAGAACAGAACATGCTCTTAGCTGCTGAGCCATTTCTCCAGCCCCAGTGAGCCTCTATTTTTTAAGAAAAGACTTCAGTAAATTAATTGTTCTGTGATTTGGAGTTTGTATATATACAGTGATATTCAGCTATAGTAAAACAAGGAGGAATTAATTCTCTTATCACAGTAAGTTTCAAAACAGCTACTCTTAGGAAATTTGGAAACAGATGTAGTGTTTGGTGAAGGACACTTTTGTGCAGATGGCTACCATTTCCTTGCAGAGTCCTCAGGGAAGGAGGGATTGGGTAGTAAGACTCAGCACAGGCAATCTCTGAACTCCCATCTGGCCTTAATCCTATTCTGAATATCCCACCTTTATGACCTTGTCTATATTTGACTATCTTCCAAAGTTCCAGCTGTTAATACTATAGGACTGGAGTTTAAGGCTTTGACATGGCAGAGGGGAGCGATCATTCAATCTGTTGCCAACAAAGTTGAAAGGTAATGCTTCTGCTTCCTTTATTCAGTAGCTGTTTGTAGAACGATTAAACAGCACCAGGATGCTAGCACACTTCATCTTAGTATCAGCTTGGTGAAGCGAATACTACTATTGGCTTTCTTTTACAGATGAGAAGCATAAACTACTTGAGGTTGGAGAAATTTCCAGTGACTATTCCATGGGGATGTATTGTTGCTGAACTTTTAGCCCTTAATAATCAGGGTGCCTCTGTACTTTCTACATGTAGAGCACATCCAGGCAAAGGGTTTCTTCTGTCTGATGCCCCCGGTCTTCCTCACAGAGGCATAGAATCAATGAATGTTCAGCTAGGATCTACATTCAAATACCATCAACGACAAAAACAAACAAGCAAACAAACAAACAACAACAACAAAAACCAGGAAACTGAAGGCTGCAGTCAGACAGATTCTGAAATGGTTTAAATAGAGAGCTACAAACATGTTAATAATTATCTGATGTGTTGTCTCCTGAGTCTAAGAAACACTTGACAGGTGGAAGAAGAAAGGTTTGGAAATTCAATTGCTAGTTCTAGGTCAGCTTGGATAATAATAGTAATAGTATAATAATAATAATAATAATAATAATAATAATAATTTCAAAGACTCAGTTTTACAATACAGGTAGATTCAGATAGCATGAAAGTAGTTGTACAAATAGACTAATAGTTATTATATAAAGCCATAGTCCTTTATAGTTAAACTGGTGCTTGTGACATCTGTGGCCTTTTATATTCAGGGACCCCCTTCCTAGCTAGAAAAAAAAAAAAAAAAAAACAGCTTTCCGTGGACTTTCCTTAGTGATAACAAAATGTGACCTGCCATACAGCAGGGTAAGGATGTTTCAGGAACCATTCCGGGAGTTCAGGAGTTTGGGAAGTTCCCGAATCCAGAAAACAAAGAGAAGATTGCTACAGCATTCTAAAATAAACAGGGATCTAACCTTG
Source organism: Mastomys natalensis (assembly GCA_021653895.1). Lineage (NCBI taxonomy): Eukaryota > Metazoa > Chordata > Mammalia > Rodentia > Muridae > Mastomys > Mastomys natalensis. The sequence goes on along the minus strand of JAJTUV010000292.1, from coordinate 181,433 downwards.
GCAATGATCTTTCTTCTCACCCTCTTCACATGCCTCCCTGATAAAAAACCACTAGCTGTGATTTACCACAGAAACAGCAGGCAAAAGCAATCGTCCTCAAGTGGACGATAAGAGACAGTAGATTTATTTTTTTAAAAATGCGTTAATCTGAGACATGAACAGAATCTGCAACACTCAAAAGAGGAGAAGCTTCCATCTCCGCAAATCACTGTAGTATCAAGTGGAATCCTAGGTGGCGTGGCGCCCACGTGCACATAACGCGTGTGACCCACCTCGCCCTGAGCACTGGGGACTCTGGAGTCTCATTACTACCCCCTGAGCCGTCACTTGTCCAGCGAAGCACGTCACTCCCTCCCCTTTGGGACTTTGGGGCAAAAAGCAAAAATCCCAGAGTCTGATCCTTGGGAGTGGAGCAGAGGGGAGGAGCGATGTCCTTTCCGGTTGTGGGGAAACACCCTGTGCTCCGGGAATTTCCCTGGCCCGAAGCTCCGGAGTTTCGAGCATAAAAAGGGCTCGCGGGAGCCCTAGAGCACCAGAGCAGGACTCAGAGCCTCTAACCAGCTCCAGCACTCCAGACTCCAGCCACACTCCAATACAGCACCATGGTCTCAGCCACCCGCTCGCTTCTCTGTGCAGCGCTGCTGCTGCTGGCCACCAGCCGCCAGGCGACAGGTAGGTCTCGCCACTGCTTTGAGGGGAAGAGAGACTTCCGGTGGGCGCATCCGTCCACAGTCCGGCTGACCCTGTGTCTTCTCCCATAGGGGCGCCTGTCAATGAGCTGCGCTGTCAGTGCCTGCAGACTGTGGCAGGGATTCACCTCAAGAACATTCAGAGCTTGAAGGTGACGCCCCCAGGACCCCACTGCACCCAAACCGAAGTCATGTGAGTATCTCCCCGCGCAGCTTTTGCGATTTCCAGAGTCGCCCAAACCCTCCTGCGCCCCGCCTCCCCGCCACTCATCCTAGTGGGACTTCCTCACGTGGGTCCATCCTTCTCTCTGCAGAGCCACACTCAAGAATGGTCGTGAGACTTGCCTTGACCCTGAAGCCCCCTTGGTTCAGAAGGTTGTTCAAAAGATGCTAAAGTGAGTTGTGACTTGTGTTTGTATTTGAGACTAGAGTCAAGGGTGGGAATACTGTCATCTGACCCCTGAACATTAATTCTATCAAGGAAAGGCTGTGTTTATCTGGAGGTCAGAAAATTGTGGTTATTATTTTGGTAATTAACCTTAATTTGAGACCATTAATTGGTTCTGATGCTAGAGAACTGTGTTCTGCTTGGCCACCACCACACTCAAAACCTCTATGCAAATGGGTGATAGCAAAGTGTGTCCTTAAAAGATGGAGTAGAATTGGCCAGTGGCTGATAAAGTCCCTTCAGGGGCTGGAAAAAAAAAATGAGATCCTTGGCAAAGCATGCCCCTGAGCTTTCTTTTGCCAGTGAGATTTCCCTGAGTTCAAGGCTTAGGTCTCTGTGAATATTACATAATTCTTGAACTGAAGCCACAGAGGAGATATTAGCAGCTGTACCACAGAGTTGTGTGTGAGAGAGAATTAAAGTCACACTTGTAAATTAACCCATGGTGATGTAGGTTTTTTTTTTCCCAAACCAAGTGATTGATTCTACAAGAACCCATAGTACAGAAGTCTGGGTGCAAATGTAGACATGTAGAAGTCCCATCTAGAGCCTCAGGGACTGGGATTAAAGAAGAAAGGCTTTGGTGACTATTTGTAACAACGACTCTTTTTTCTGACTGCAGGAACACCCCCAAGTAATGGAGAAAGAAGACAGATTGCTCTGATGGCGCCTGTCTGGAGAACGCTGGCTTCTGACAACACTAGCTTAACACATTTCACACTTTCTTTTGAGGGTCCTATTTATTTATGTATTTATTTATTCCACAAAGTGTGTGGCTCTTATTTTACATTAATATTTAACGATGTGGATGTGTTTCTTCGATGGTAGTTCAGTTCTGATTGTTCAGTTTAAAGATGGTAGGCTTAAAATATCTCATTAAACTAATATTTATTGGGAGACCATTAAGTGTCAACCACTGTGCTAGAAGAGTATTGGGCAGCAAGAAGCGCAGAGAGATGAGAGTTTATGATCATGTTTTGTGTTAGGGTGAGGATATGTGTGACAGGCTATGTTTGTGTGTTTTGGAAAAAATGTCAGTTATTTATTGAAAGTCATCTTTCATATTATGTGGTCAACATTGATGTGTTGAAGCTTCCCTTGGACATTTTATGTCTAATTGGTAGGGCATAATGCCCTTTTATATTCTTTAACCAATGTTTCTCCTTGTCTCAGGACAGAGAAGTTCAAAGGATTGTTACAAATGAAATAAAAAATAAAAGTTTTATTGAAAATAATAGCATGAGTGCTTTTTGTTTTATTCTTCTTAACATCGTGGTTTATAGTTAATCCTGTACTTGTGCTGGCTGGAATTTCTTATGACTTGCTTACTTGAGGAGGAAGAATTGGTAACCCTGAAAAACACATTCTATGCTCCCCCAACGTTCGTGATAATTCTAGCTTTATATAAAACATTGCTACTTTCTACACTGACCAATTTTTCATTCAAAAGAATTGTTCCTTTAAAAAAACCTTTATTGTTGTTTAATTTTGAGTGAGGGATCATGCAATGCTGGCTCTGGAAAGGATTACAGTTATGCAGAGTGGACAGACCTGGCTCTAAAATTTTTGACAAACTCATGAAGTCTTATAAACATTTTAACAAGCCTTTTAGTATGTAGGTCTTCCAAACTGTGTAATTAATAATGTAATGATTACATTATAAACTGTGTGATTAATTAATGTAATGATTATATTAATTAATAATGTAAACCCTTTTAATGAGGTTGGTGGCTAGAGGTGAAAAAGTAGATTCTTTCTATAGACTTTAAAGCTCTGTGTTAATGAAAATGCTAATAAAAGTAATGACTTATACAGGTAAGTACACACTGTGAGGTAAAATACATGGTTTAAGGAAGCAGAATGACAGCTAATGAGAAGTATGGTTTCAGAATATACATGTTTTATCAATGGTTAACATGTTAAGGAAAATTGTATCAGGTAAGAATGTATATTACCATATGCAATGCTGAAAAAGAAAAGGGAAAGTTTAGACTTTAAAAAATATGAAAAGCAAATAAAATAGAATAAAAGAAATAACCTCAACCATGTATGCAAAAACCTGAAGAAATAACCTGAGGAATGTTTGGGGAATCTGACAGAAAAATCCCTAAGAGTCAGGCTTAATTTCTCAACCCATGGCACCCTGAGCTAGGCTGCTGACTTGCTTCCATAGAAAACCTGAGAAAAGCAATGCACTGGAGAAAGTTTACAAGCCCCAAATCATACCAGGTGATCAACATGAATATCACCAGGCAGGGCTTTCGAATGACTGTGGTGCAGCCGCTGACAGAAAAGAGGGTGGGAAAGAGAAAGGAACATCAGTCACATTGATACTCTTCCACATTATCCAGAATCCCCGTGCATGCAAGAGAGCGGCACATAGATTCGAATTTGAGGAACATTCTTCAAACTATCCAACAAGACACATGCTCCAAATAAGGCTGCTATGAACATCGTGGAGCATGTGTCCCTCTGGTATGGTGAGGCATCCTTTGGGTATATGCTCAAGAGTGGTATAGCTGGGCTTTCAGATAGATATATTTCCAATTTTCTAAGGAAAATGGATGGAACTAGAAAATATCATCCTGAGTGAGTATCCAAAAGGACATACATGGTATATACTCATTAATAAGTGGATATTAGCCAAAAAAAAGTACAGAATACCTATGATAGAACTCACAGAATTTAAGAACTTTAACAGGAAGAAAGGCCAAGTGAGGCTGCTTGAATCCTACTTAGTAGAGGGAAGAAAATAATCACAGGAGGTAGAGGGAGGGGGGATTTGGGCAGGAGGAGGAAGAGGAGGGGAAAAGGGAAACAGGATCAGGAATCGGGGGAAGGTGGGAGAGAAGCCCAGAGGACCAGCAGATTGAATGGAAATATGCAGCCTCAAGATGGGAGATGGGAAGACCCTCTAGAGAGAACCAGAGACCTAGGAGGTGAAAGACTCTCAGGACTCAATGGGAGTGACCTTAGATGAAATGCCCAACAGCAGGGAGAGGGAACTTGAAGAGTTCACCCCCAGTAGATAGACAGGGCATCAAGAGAAGAGATGGTGTTACCAACCCATAGTCAAAATTTCTGACCCAGAAGTGTTCCTGTATAAAAGAACTGCAGGGGCAAAGATGGAGAAGAGACTGAGGGAAAGGCTGTCTAGTGACAGGGCCACCTGGGAATCCACCTCAGGGAGAGACACCAAGACCTGACACTATTGCTGATGCTATGGTGTGCTAACAGACAGTAGCCTAGCATAGCTGTCCTCTGAGTGGCCCAACCAGCAGCTGATTTGAGACAGACAAGGATAATTACACACAACCATTGGACTGAAGTAGGGGACCCCTATGGTTGAATTAGGGGAAGGACTGAAGAAGCAGAAGAGGAGAGATACCCCATAGGAAGACCAGCAGTCTCAACTAACCTGGACCCCTGAGAGCTCTCAGACACTGAGCCACCAATCAGACAGTCTACACTTGCTGGTCTGAGGACCCCAACACATATACAGCAGAGATGTGCCTGATCCGGCATTTGTGGGAGAAGATGTGCCGAATTCTTGAGAGACTTGAGGCCCCAGGAAGAGAGGAGGCCTGGTAGTAGGGGAGGTCTCCCCTCTCAGACAGCGGGGAGGAGGGATAGGATGAGAAACTATTGGAGGGGTAACCGAGAGGATGGGGCAAAGGCTGGATTGTAAATAATAAAAACAAAAAGACCAAAAAAGAAAGTCAAAGATTGGCTATGAAAATAAGAAAATCTATGCTGCCTGAAAACATTTCTTAAGTATTTGACTTCTAAGTAGCTTAAAATGAAAATAAATAAAAATGTCTCCCATCAAACAAAACCTACCTGAAAGGAACTCAATATACATCATCAATTACTAATATATTATTGATACATTTATGAACAACTGATATATTAATGAACGTACATATAGAAACACAGTTATGAGAGTATAAAGTCTGAATAAAAATATAAAGGTGGCAATTATAGAAGAGACAAAGTAATGTTTAAAGTTTACAAGTAACATTAAAATACATAAAACAAGTTGAAGAGACTAACAAAAAGCAGTACAAAAATCAGGATCCATAATTAAAGACTTTTTGTACCTGGTGTGATAGTGGTATGCACCTATAATCTCTGTGCTTAAAGTGTCTGCAGTAAAAGACTTGTCTTGGCTACATGATGACTTACAAGTCATCACAGGCTATATGAAATTGTGTATTTTTTTAAAAAAAAAAGGATTAAAGTTGTCACTGTATGATTCATGCTTTAGGGTTCATACCTACCATGAATGATATCTATATATTTCATCTGTATAGCCACTGTGTTAATTTCCTATAAACAACGATTCTAACTTTATCTTTACCTCAATGATTAATAGGGAAGGTAGTGAAATATTGCCAATTGTATGGAAAAGTTGAAAAATATAACTGAATTGGGCTTGATGGACCTCTCTCGTTAGCTTGTCTGTGTTGCATAAATCACAGTGGGTGCTGTTGTTGTTTAGTTTGTTACTTGTTTTTTTTTTTTGTTTGTTTGTTTTTACAGTACACAGGAAACTTTTTCTACAGGAAGCTTCATACTGGCCTTAAAGAATGTATCAAACACAGAAAATGTTGAAATGCTACACAAACACACCCTGATCGTCACTTTTTATAGTGTTCTTGCCTTTCTTGTTGAAATAGATGTGATCATACACTGTGCATGCTTGCTGCGGTTAATAACTCATCCCTCAGCTTCCTAAATTTGCTTTCACAATGCCAGAGTCATCTTGCTTTTTCATATGCAGCATAAATATCTAGTGTGATAAAAAATATTACCATGGAGACACATCCTCATTCCTTATGTCTATTTTAGACGTAGTTTTGTCAATTTTGGAGTTCCCATATTTCTTAGGTTGCATTACATGAATGTAATGCAATTTAATTACGTGATACTAACTCCACAAAAGGCTCTATTTTTTTTTAAGGAAATAGAAACACATAGCTTTGTATTAAGAGTAATTTTGTGACAAAGTCTTGGAATATGTTCCAGATTTAATATATTAAGTTAGTATTAGTTATTGCTTAGTATTAATTAAAGTGAATATTAAAAACATTTATTCAAAGCATAAAACATTATTAGTATAATAATAATAATGATAATAATAATAAATAATCACAGACTAGTTGTATTAGTGGATAGAATTATCCTACATGGAAAAGAACTCTTCCTTTTCTGTTTTACATTTTTTCTCTTTTACAAATATGACACTACCTCTGATATGTTGTATCTAATAAATGCTTTGGGTTTTGATATTCATTATCACTTTCTTCTGTTATGTAATTTGAACAATGACAATCTCCCTGTCTTCTCACCCTCCTCAGGATAGACAGTGGATAAACTTTACCATGTGACATTATGCACATTGGCCATGGAAACAACTTTATGTGAGTAGCAGCTTCCCAGTGGAAGCAACATCCAGAGGAACTGACAAGATTTTAAGGGTCACAGCACCCCTCTTCTTGCACACAGGCTAAGAAAATCAAGAATCTAGGGCAGACTGGGTCTCTAAGGAGTCTATGACTTGAGGGGGAAAGGTGAAAAAAACAAAACACAAACCAAAAAGCTCTCTAGACTGTTTTCAAGACATGGCCTCTTAAGACACTTATAAGTGTCCCAGTGGAGCAAATAGAAGGACAAACTGTGTAATGGCAGACAACAAAGAGTGCTAGCTAATTCTCCACAGACAGCTCTGACGAACTCAGGTACTACGTTCTCAAGACTGAAAAAGGAAAGGAAAAGTTACTAAACATTAGCCAATAGGGAAGTAAAAATTTTTCCAGTGTTTTATTGGGAGGGAAAGGAAGTATGGGATGAAGTGAAATCCTTAATGAATTGTGACCTTTTCTGGAGGAGGAACTATGGAATTTTATAGGAAACAATGACATTTCCAGCTAATTTAAAGAAAGGTGTAATGAGAAAACTGTGTGTGTGTGTGTGTATGTGTGTGTGTAAGAATGAATTATGGGTTTCAGTTCTTCTCTTCATCTTGTTATTGATTATCCATGTTTACATACTTTTCCTTGCAACAACAGAACACATCAAAATGAGTGAATAATTAGTAGAATTATGAATATGTTACTTAGCAGTCTCGAAAATCAAAGTATCGCATTTACTTACAAGCCGAAATACCATTGAGTTTTGTTTTAAAAGATTGAGTTTGTAGCATTATACATCCAGAGAAAAGCTAGAAAACATTAAAAACAGGCATGCCTCAGGAAGTCCAGCTCTGTGACAAGGTACTTTAGGGGAAAATCTTAGGTACACTGATTGCTGGGTCCTGGTCAAAACTCTCAACGAATATGGGACATGGTTCATGTAGGATCCTGATCTCTTTAGTCTCAATTCATAAAGGACCCAGAGGAAAGAACTAGAGTGTGATCTTCTGCTGCCCCTAGTTCGCCTATGCTCCTTTTAAACAAGCCTTTGCTTGGTCTGTCCTCTCCCTTCAGAAGGTTCCCTGCCTCTCAGTAATCTCCTTTCCCTGGAAATCTTTAACATTGTCATAACCTAGAAGGCCCTCCATGTCTGACTAAGCTCACAGGGCCACAGCAGGAGCTGGATTAAGTGCAGCCATAGCTCATCACAACATCTGTTGGGCTTTTGTGTCTTCTTCTTCAGGTATGTATCTTCTCGATTGCAAGGAGAGGTCAAGGGTCATGGGATCTTCTAACTCTCTAGGTGTCTGAGGCACCTAACTTCATTCTTATGTTATAAATCTCGAGAGCTTATATTGAAAAGCAGCCTCTCCCAGGCCCTGGCAGAACTCCAAGGTTCTCAGTTGCCAGCTGCAACCCAGCAGGAAGTAAGGACCTGTTTTGTTTTTTTAAAAAAATAATTTCCTGACAAAAAGGACTGGAGGGAATTTTTTCTGACTTGGACATGATTATGTCATTTGCCTGCTGGCAAACTTAGCAAGTCCTCTACAATGCTTAGGCTTAGGCACAAAGGACTGGCAAATGCTTTGTGGGTTTGTCATCTTATTCCCAGAGCTGTGCCTTAGATCACTTGTCTTGAATGAAGACTGGGAAGAAAGAGAGATAGCAGGGACTGGAGTCCAGATTTCCAAAGGGAAGTTAGGGCTCTGTCATCAAAGGTCAACAGGAAAATGCTTAAATCAGGCATAAAAGACAAGCATAGTAGAGATGTACTCATGGATGTTTTGGATTGAATGAGTTGAGAGGTCTAGAGATATTTTAGTCATTCATTTTTATTATATGCAGCTGAGTGCTTACCTAAATGTACATACAGGAACCACATGCACGGCTGGTATCCACAAAGGTCAGTTCTAGGGTACTGGATTCCCTAGAACTAGTGTTACAGAGTCAGCTGACATGTGGGTGTTAGAAACCAAACCCAAACTCTCTGAATGAGCAGCAAGGGCTCTTAGCTGCTGAGTCATCTCTCCATCCCTGAGTCGAGGGGTTTATTGCAAGAGGACTGGCAGTTGAGACATCTTGATTCCTGGTGGCAAGTGGGAAAAAGCAGAGTCGACCACTAGACTATCCCTGCAGCTTCATCTATGCTCAGGATGAGCACAGCTCTGGACTCAAAAGATCTCTCATGTGGTCCTCATTAAAATGGAAAGACATGATAAATACGATAAAACATGAAGGGATAATAAACCAATGTTTAGTGATGGCTCCATTCCCTTTAAATTGATGTTAGTGTGACTTTACAGTTTGGGCATAGCTTCAGGCAGGAATCTGACATTGGGCTAGAACAAAGAAGTAATTTCAACCGGGAATCTAAATCTTAGGCTAGAACAAAGAAGTAGGCTTCAGACATGAAAATGACTTTGGACTAGGACAAGGTAGTAGGCTCAGATATTTTGGTCATCCTGATAAGCCCTTAGAAACAGTTATCACGGGAGTGTTCATGTAATTGTGTTTAATGCTTTGCTTGTTCTTTGACTATTTGTGTTTATTGTCTTGCTTGTTCCTTGACTATTTGCATCTATTGCATTGCTAGACCCTCAAGCTAGAACTGACCTTAACATATGAATCAAAATGGTATAAAAGCAAAAAGGAGGAGGGGGGATGGGATAGGGGGTTCTAGGGAGGGGAAATAGGGAAAGGGGATGACATCTGAGATGTAAATAAATAAAATATCCAAAAAAAAAAAAAGGGTCTGGGCATAGAATTTGTCATTTTATTCATACAAAATATAATTGGCTGGAGATGGTACTTAACACTTCCAGAAAGAATTGAATTATTTTAGTATAATGCCATTTCTCTTTAAAGTTTCAAAAACAGCAAGTCAAAGGTTGTTAGGGACTAGCTATGAAGATGGATATTGTGTTAAATGAAAAAATGCAAGTATTCCATTTTGTAAGCAACCGTTGTTTTACTCTGCAATTGCTGTTATATATTTAGCAATTACTTTTTGAAATGTTTTATGCTTTGGAGACTAGTATAGGCACCTGGTACTTTATTCTATTCTCTCTGAGTATTTCCTTATGTCAACATATCAGATTGCATCTGGAAATCCTTACAGCAGATATTTTCTGTTTTCTACTATCATAAAGAGACTAACGGGCTGACCAGAATCCTGCTAATTCTGAAGGCAAATATTTCAGTTATTAAAACCTGATAAAATGGTCAAATTAAATCCACAGAAGTCTTATCTAGGCAGATAAAACTCAAATAAAAAGCCTATGAATAAAATGCCTCTTAGCAACTCCAATTTCCACAAGCTTCAATTTTGAAGAGGATGTATATTTATTTGGGGTCGGGGGGGGAGAAGGACAAAGCATACATATTTGTTAAATTAAATATACCACATTCATTCTACCAATGTAAAGTCTTATTGTGAGTACAACGCCCAGAGACATTATGACACTTCACCAATTTTAAAATTTAGTAAAGTGGAAGTTGAGTCATGAGATACAAACATTAAAAAAAAATAACAATTCTCTCAAACCTGTGAATCATTTATCTCAGAAAACATCTAATTATTTATAAATTTTTCTAATAATTGAGATGACTATGTTTACTTTCATTCATATTTTGTAGTTTTAGCTACTAAAACTAATTAAATTAGGTAAGAGACTCACCTACATCCTTTTTCCCTTGAGACAGAGTTTTATTATACAGTCACATGACCTGAGCTCACAGAGATCTGTGAGCCTGTCTGCAGAGTGCTGGAATTAAACGTGTGTGCCGCTAATCCCTTCTCCAAATTATTTCCTAAGAGAGAAAAAATTAATAGACAATTGTTTTGTTTTTCAAGAATTATTTGTGTGTGTGGGGGGGTGGGTGTAAGGATTTTATTCTCTGGTGAGTCTTGTTTTAGTAATATGGAGGCAAACACAAATTTTATTTTCTTTTTTAATTTTCGCATTTAATATACACTGAGCTTTTACAAGCATTAGCGTCTATTCATCTGAACATTTTGAGATAGTTACTAGCACTTGGGCGTGTTTCAATGACAAGAAACTAGCGCATCTGTCACAAGTGTGAGTCTATGTCTCAGTACCTGGTGGCACAACATTTCCTATCTGGCAGCTCTGAGTATCCACCTGCCTCTCAGAAGTGTGTGCTTTTCATACACTTCTCTGTAAAAAACGACCACATGGCTCTCAGAGAGCTGTACCCAGACTCACAACTATCTAAAACTTGCCTGTTACTTGACCAAGAATCAAAACCCAGGGTGAGAAAATCAAAACACGAGCCCGTGAAAGACAAAGGCTAGAGTTGAGCATTACAATAGCTTGTCACAAGAGACAAAATGAGATTTGTCTCGATAACGGGATTGGAGGGGGAGGGAGGGAGAGGGATAGAGAGTGGGAGGGAGGGAGGAGAGAGAGAGAGAGAGAGAGAGAGAGAGAGAGAGAGAGAGAAGAGAGAGAGAGATCTAGTATTTAGATATTTCACAGGTACAGGTACGTGTTTTTTGTTTGTTTTGTTTGTTTGTTTTGTTTTGTTTTGTTTTGTTTTTTCTTTTTTTGTTAAGTGGCCCTGAGAAGGGCACTACCTCGTCTAGGTGTCAGCACTGACTGGCGAATAGACTGTCTCCTGGAGAGCCTTGCCTCTCCCCAGCTGGAGACCACTGGGAGACTACCAAGTCTCTGTTTCCTGAATTCATGAAAATCTCTTACACCCGATGTAGTGCTCGCCGGCACATTGGAGCCTCGGAAGTTCCAGAATTTCACTAAGGAAGTTATATGAGGTTACAACACTTTGCTCTAGGTTAAACATGAATTAAGCTTTTGACACATCTTTTCCCAAGAGCCCGGTAAAAGGATATGACACAAAATGTGATTTACTCGTGCTCGGTACACAGCAGGAACAAAGCACTCTTGTATACAGCATGAGATGACTGTATTTCAACAGTGTACTTACGCAGACGTAAATAAATCTTCATCTAGAACCATCTATGAGTATGTAACTAACAGAGAAGCACCCCTCTTCCCCGCGCACCCGCGAACACACACACCTTAATTTCTCCAGTCCTAATGACTAAAGTTCCCCAAACTGTTAAATCTCCACTGATGACATCGCTCAGTGACCACTGTCCTCTAGCAGGTGGTCACTTCAGCGCAGACATCACTTCCTTCCTCTTGAGAGTTTGGGGAAGGACATCCCAGGGTCCCCATAGTGGAAGGGCAGGGCAGGGCAGCAGGATGAGGCAGGCACCTCACGCGCGCGCGTGTGTCCCCAACCCACTCAGCTCGGGGGCGGGGCGCTATCTTTCTTCCTGATGCGGGGACCCTGAGCTCAGGGAATTTCCCTGGTCCCCGGGCTTTTCCAGCCACCAAGCATAAAAGGAGCTCGCGGGACCTCAGAGCCCCAGATTGCGCCTCAGTGCCTCCAGCAAGCTCCCTCCTGTGCTCCAGACTCCAACCGCACCTTAGCCAAGCGATATGGCCCCTCCCACCTGCCGGCTCCTCGGTGCTGCACTGGTCTTGCTGCTGGTGCTGACCACTAACCACCAGGCTACAGGTGGGATCCGAGGCTGATGCTCTTGGGGAAGTCTCAGGGGGGCGCAGCCATCCCCAGCCCCTCTGACCCAATGTTTTCTCCTACAGGGGCTGTTGTGGCCAGTGAGTTGCGCTGTCAATGCCTGAAGACTGTATCAAGGATTGACTTCAAGAACATCCAGAGCTTGATCGTGACACCCCCGGGACCCCACTGCACCCAGACAGAAGTCATGTGAGTAGCTTCTGCCACGGCCAGAGTTGCCTGGAACTTCCTCCCGCCCCATGCTCACCTCAGTGAAACCTCATGACTTATAATGATCCCCACATCTCTTTGCAGAGCCACTCTCAAGAATGGTCAAGAAGTTTGCCTCAACCCTGAAGCCCCCTTGGTTCAGAAGATCATCCAGAAGATACTGAACAAGTGAGTCGTGATTTGTGCTTTCACCTGACTGGAGAGTTGGTCGGAGCCCTGGCATCCCATTTCTGAAAATCACAGCAGGGAAAGTCAAAGTTAACTCCAGTTCAGGAACCTGGATTATTATTTTCATTGTTAACTTTGTCTTGTGATCATCAGTTTGAATTGATAGAAGAAGGATACGTATGACCTGTTTCTATCATGTACACTCGAAAGTCTTTCGATAATAGATGGTCGCTGTGTGTCCTAAGAATTAAGTAGAACCAACTATCTCTGTTGTAAAGCCTGTTATCTATTAAGATTCAATACTTTACCCCTGTTCTTTCCATGTCTCTGAACTATAAAGACTAACTCCTGCTTTTGGTCAAGGTGAGACTTTAAGGCTTCCAGGTGAAGAACTGGGGTTTGCAGTGAAACTAGTTGAAATTCAGGTGTAGGCTCTCCTTCTTACCCTGTTTGAGTTAAGTGAAACAGTAATAGGTACTGTTCTTGTTTACAACCTACGGGAAGTCACGCCTTGACATTTTTATTCTTTGTATCATTTGGAAAGTTTGAAGCTAGTACAATTGTAACCTCAGCTGGACTATTCTAATTTCAAAGCACCCAGAATGTTTATTGCTAGAAAGCACAGCCATGGCTTAGGTCCCTGGTGGGGGCTAGAGATGACTGTGTTTGGAGAATAAAACAAGGTCCAGGATGAAGTCGATATCAGCCTTTAAAACACCCACTAACAGCAGCCATTTCTTTTCTCATCGCAGAGGCAAGGCTAACTGACCTGGAAAGGAGTGTGGGCTGCTGGACCTCAACGGGAAGAACCAAAGAGAAAAGAAGCCAACAGCACCCCAGAAGCCTGGATCGTATCTGATGAGCCTCACTGTCTGAGAGTTTATCTATTTATTTATCTATGTATTTATTTATTTATTTATTTCCAATGCCCAGATGTTGTTGTGTTTATTATGATATTTAAAGATATACATTTGCTAATTCACTGTAATATCTTAAAAGGCCATTTTAATATGTTAAAGTTTATTTTAATAATGTTTAAAGTGTTCAGTTAAAGTTATTTTACTTCGGTAGTTGGAAGGTGATACATTTTCAAATCTATTTATTCATTAAATTCTGGGGGGGAGGGTGAGTTGGGCACATCACTCTCACTGTGGTAGAGACTGGGATAAGGGGTGGGGGAGACAAACAGATGCAGTCAGATGGCTTTCAAGGCAGGACTGTGTGTGTCCACATCATTTTTTGTAAGCATTGAGAAGAGTAGAAAAGCTGTTATTTAGGTTTCCGTATTTCTACACTATGTGTACATCATTTGTGATGCCAAATTTTCAATGTTGTGAGTATCCCTTGGACATTTTATGTCTTCATTGTAAGGCACAGTGCCTTGCTTAACAATTGCTTTGTCATGCTTTCTCATGTCTTGAAGTAGAGACATTTATTTATTCATGCACTTCTACAAATACAAAAAATAAAAACTTTCATTAAAAAAATTCTGTGCTTAAGTTTATTTTGTATACCTCAACACTTCGTTCTTCCATTGTACCGAAGATGTCAGTAATCCATCTTTCCTGAAGGAAAGCTGCTTGCTGGAGCCTCCTTCTGTCAAGAAGGCACATTTGATGTCTTTTCAAAGTCTATGCAGGATTTCTCTGTTAAAGAATCCCTCTTTAACGTATTTTCCCACTAGAAACAGCTTGAGGTCCAACACTAGCATAATAGTTTGTGGAATTTTTAAAAAGTGTTTTTACAGCTCTCATTTAAATCATTTTCCTAAGCTTTTATTTTATTATTTATAAACATGTCTTGCTTTCCCTCCTAATAAAGTTGATTTGGAACTGCAGTAATGTGGCAAGTCCTTCTGCAGAACTCAATTTGTGCAATGAAGATAATGCTTAGAAAACATGAGAGACTGAGGACTGTGTCAGTAAAAGACCACTATGAAGGATTTCTCCTGACCTTCAGGGAGAAATGGTTTAATTTCCCAAAATGCAATATTTCTCTAATGTTGCTAAGTTTGAATGCTCTCTGAGCATGTCGGTTTTAATGTAAGCTTCCCAGATGGACAAGTGTACACAAAAACTCCAGAACAGAAAGAAATATTGACATATGAGGCAGGGATTGCTGAGCTGTGGAAACACCCTCCAGACCTGAGCAGGAAGAAAGGGTGTGTATGTGGAGATGGGGAGAGAGAGGGCTGGAGAAAGAGAGAAGGAGAGAAGGAGAGAGGGAGGGAGGGAGAGAGGGAGGCAGGGAGACAGGGAGAAGGAGAGAGGGAGAGAAGAGAGAGAGAGGAGGACAGGGGCAGAGAGAGACAGAGACAGAGAGAAACAGAGACAGACAGAGACAGAAAGAGGTGATTCACTGGGACCTGTCCCTGGGCCTTCAATGCTGGCTTGATGAGGTACAGCACTGAGGTCAGTGGTTGCTGGTGGTCTGTCACTCACTAATAGTATGACTCTTTATGCCCTTCAGACACCCTTACCACCCTGTCATTCTTCTGCATTTATCTTCCTGGACTTCTCTAATTAGAAAATCCACTCCTGCACCCATTTTCCCAGTCAGATCACTCGTACCAAACTAAACTCATCTATTTAGATAAAACTGAATGGATTTTCTCTTTCTAAGGTAAATGAGGTACTTTGAGCTTTGAGACTACCAAACGATATGATCTTTACAATTCTATTAATTTTTCCACTTAGAGAGTTTGGTTTCTTGATGCAGAAAAGGTACATTAAATGTGGAATAACTGAGGCATTTAACAAGATAGCAGAATTGGAACTCATAATTCGTTTTTAGTAGTTCAACTTTAGGTATATGGAAATAGCATATAGCTGTAGCCAAATACAAATTATTGCTATATTCTGAATTCCATTGTCCTGACATCTTGAACATAGAATGGATTTTATTAGACACTGATAGGGTTATAGGAAAGAACATAAAAAGAAAGATTATTGCAACATGGGAAGACTTACTTTGTACCAACCTGGATTACTCTCAAGGGGAAAAAATTATCTAGAAATAGGAAGCTGGCTCAGTCAGCAAAGTTTGTGCCACACAAGCATGAGAACCTGAGTCTCTGGATTCCCTGCACCCACTCAAAAACTGGGCATGCATTGATTGCTGCCCTTCACACACACACACACACACACACACACAAACACAAACACACAATTTTCTCATTACAGCACTCTTTAAATTAACTGCAAATATCAATTTTCTATAAAATTCATAGTTCCTCCTCCAGAGAAGTTCATGACTTTCTTAAGAGTTTTATGGCATCCCATACTTCCTTTCCCTCTCTAATAAAACAAACTGGAAAAAAAAAAAACCTACTTTCGTATTGACTAATGTCTGATAACTCTTTCCTTCCTTTTTTCAACAAAGAGGGACAAGACAACACATTGCTCTTGAGAATGTGGTACGTGGGTTCATCAGGGCTGCCTGTGGCTAGTCGGCGAGCATTCTCTGTTGTCTACCTTACACAGTTTATCCTTTTATTATGTCCACTGGGACACTCGTAGAAGACAAAGTCTAGCTGGGGAGAGTTCTTGTTTTCTCTTTTTTGAGACATGGCCTTTTTATACCTAGGCTGGTCTCAACTTTTGATTCCCCATCTCAGCCTCCAAAAGGCTGGGATTACAGGATTAGAGGTCTCAGCTACTGTATCTAGAGATGGCTTTTGGCTCTGAGTGAAAGAGAAACTGGGAGGTATTAAAATTAAAGCAGGGCAACCAGGCAGATTGCCAGGCCCCCAAATCCATGTAGAGTGGAGTAACTCCAACTACCTACTAGTTCTGACCATAAGATCTGTTTTTGTTATTTTGTTGTTGTTATTGTTTTTGTTTTTTCTTACTAGAAGTGGTGGTGGCAATATTCCTACAGTTCAATCCAAACTACTAAATGATTTGAATTATTATATTCAATTAAGATATCATGTCTAATCATAATAATAAAGATTCGCTGGATTGGAGTGATTTTGCTTTTGCTGTGTTTAGTACAGAGTATCTCTACGTTGTAGACCTGCCTGGCCTGGAACTTGCTATGTAGACTGTGCTGGCCTCAAACTCTCAGAGATCCACCTGTCTCTGCCTGAAGCAGTTGTTTTATATTTTCATAACTTGTTATCGTGGTGACATTAAGAACCTTAGGTATGATCAACAGCATTCCACAGTAGCTCTTTGCAAAACGAATATTAATTATTATATTAGCAAATAATTAGACTTTGGTGAATTCTCCATGATCATTTCTCTTAATGTTGAGTTTTTAGTTCAATACTGGGGACCTGTTACATTGTTTTAAATATTCACTAGTGTTAGGTAATGTGACTGTTATCAGCTTCATTCACTTTTGTTGTATTTGTTTCACACAGCCAAAACTTGTATGAATGAGTACAGTGTCAGCATACTGAAGCCTATGGCCTTTTCCCCCCCTCCTGTTTATTGAAAATGTCCAATGGATGCTTGGAAGCCTTTAATGTAGCTGAAAAGAAGTTAAAAAACTGGGAAACACCAGGCTAAAACAAGGACTTCTGACAGTGTTTTCTGAATAGGAAACACGGAAGACTACAGGAGAGCGGAGAGAGGGTCTAGTGGAGACCATTAGTAAGATGTGACTTAGAAAGCACAGGGTTAATCTGAAGGTAAATGAACATCCATGGTGTGTTAGCTAGCTTCTTATCGATGTGATAAAACACCCGACAGATGAACACAACTTGGGGTTTATTTTGCCTTGAAGTGGGGCTGTCATGGCACAGGAGCTTGAGGGAGTACTCCATGCTTTACACACAGTCAGGTATCAAAGAGTAACTGGCTAATACCACAGTCCACATGCCTTCTCCCTTTCCCAACCCCTTTTTAATGGTCCCACGGAATGTTGCTGCTTATGCGGAAGGTGGGTTTCTCTGTTTTTTTTTTTTTTTTTATTCCATAATAATATGGATGCAAAAAATGTAAAATACAGACCATAGGAAGATCTGCTTTTATATTTATGGTACTAAGGCTTCTAGAAGGCATTTACATATTCATGTGTATATTATATTCATGCATATATACAATATGTACAGTTCTAGGAAATAAACCAAAACTAACAGCCATTCATACTCCCACTACCAAGTCACAGAACTTTACCAGGATTCCCATTCCATTCTGTACTCTCCCAAGGCTCAGCTCTTCTTTCTCTCTGATGTCGAACTTCACCCTTGAATTCAATGTTGTCTTATATGTGCCACTAAGGTTAACCTATCACTGGACTTTCAAACAATTCTCTAGTTTTATCTTTGAACTTTAGATGCATGAGATGATGCTTTGTAGACAAGCATTGATTATAACACTTGGTCACATGCATGTGCACTTTGCACAAAGACGACTCATTTTGTAGAATTTCATATCAGCATCGTTTGATTCTCCAAGGGCAAGAAATTTTAGTTGCTTATAGTTTTGCTATTATGAATAGTGCAAATTCAATTTTTTTGTACTAGTTTCCAGTTCTGTTTATTATAGAGACCCAAAAATATACATATAGAAATGGAATTGCTAGCTATGAGGTACTAATGATCAAGTTATCTTTAAGTAATGAAGTATGAGCAAATATTTTCAAAATGATCATGATGGTTGGGCCAAAACCAATTCATGAGCGTTCCTCGTCTGCCACCTGCTGGTCATTGTCAGATTCAAAACTGTCAGACTGTTGACCACTTGACTGCATAATAGTAGTTACTGGTCTCTATATTCTTTTCTCCTTATTACAAATGCACTTTGTAATAAGGATATATGAATATAGTTTCACATAGTTATGGAAATTTTGAACATAGAAATTTAGAATTGGATTA
Organism: Mastomys natalensis; assembly: GCA_021653895.1. Classification (NCBI taxonomy): domain Eukaryota; kingdom Metazoa; phylum Chordata; class Mammalia; order Rodentia; family Muridae; genus Mastomys; species Mastomys natalensis. The sequence goes on along the minus strand of JAJTUV010000292.1, from coordinate 163,094 downwards.
TGTTTAATTTATAGATTAGTTTAAAGAGAGATAGTTGGTGAATCTTTTAAAATTTTATATCATTTTATAATATTCATGTAGTCTGTGAAATAAGATCTTTAAATTCTTTAAATAACATTTAAAAGATTTTCTTCTTGCATATCTCTTCTCAAACCTGTGTCTACAAACTTCTGTGGCTTTTATTTGAATGTGGTACATAGTATATTTCAGACTGCACTCCCTGATGCTTGAAGTGTAATTTTTATATCATTGGTATTATAATGATATATTCATATGGTACTTTTCTTGATAGACAGTTATGGCATATGTCACTAATGGCTGTTTTTCATTCACAGTCATTTATACCTTTAGCTTTCCTGGGACTGCTGAGACATTCAAGTGCAGAGCATCTTTGAATGCAGGTAGTGATGGCAAGTATGTTGTTTGGTTCTCAACAAACCTCCTAAACATTTCACTCCTAAGTATGTAGTTATAAGCACATAATTTGAAAATAGTGTATTGTTTTCTTTTTATAGCATGAATTAATACCAACTTGCATTATTCTTATTGTTATTTATTATTGCTATTATTGTTGTTACTATTATTATTAATTACCATCATAATAATCATCATTATCATTATTATTTTTTTTTCTACTTCTAGTTCATTGATGGCCAAGTTTACACTATTGAGCTTCATGAATCCTGGGGGTTTGGGTAGAACTTTGTGCTTTGAGAAGAGTAGTTAAAATTTCAGAACTAATTTTAAAAAAAATTACAAAAGTAAAACAGAAATCTCTATTTATGGTTTGGACTATCAATGTGTTACTCTCCTGTCGGAAGCCATTTGGATGGGCTAAGGCTAGCTGGTGGCCTTCCTGGAGATGGTCCACCCCCACTGTTTTTGTCATGGTGTGTGACAAGTAACCTCTGAGAGGTAAGATCCCAAAGAGACTCATCTCAGGATTGCTTCTTGCAGCTGATATGTCTTTCCTGTCATTACTAAATTAATATACTAATCCCTGTGCATTAGCCTACTCTATTGATCAGATTTCCTGCAGATCAACATAAAGATGAATTTTCATTCATTAATACTGTTTAGATTAATTAATGACTCTCTAGAATTCCTAATTTGACCAAATAATCTTAGGAAAAAAGTTTTAAGAAGTGGTTTATTGTTCTAGAAAGATGTAACAAAGTTAGAATTGAAAATAGAATATGCGTACTCTTCATAAAGTAAGTAAAGGATGCATAATAAGAAGTGCAACGAGCTTCTGTAATTAAACTAAAAAGATAAATAGGCTTGGAACAAATTTATGTTCAAGGAAGAACACTTAGGTCTTGTGGATGAAGCCACAGGTGTGCAATGTGATAAAACAAGGTCATGTAAAAACTGATGTTTTGAATTTATAATGAGTTTACAGAATGAAATACGGGTTTGAGCTTGTCATTGGTATTCTGTTACTCCCCTTTTATGTAACATTTCATCTATGAGGTAATTCTTTCTAACATAGAGAACATTTTGTACTAAGGATATGAAAGGCTGAAAGCAATAAAGAAATGGGGTGCAGCTATTTTCCATTTCACGCCGTGTGTACCTGCTGTGTGAGTGACATCTTTCCTTTTCTTTTTCTCTCTGGTTTAGAAAAAAAAAAAAAGTTAAGGAAATCACTGACCAGCGAAAGACTTTTGACTGACTTGCCAGAAGAAAAGGAGTACTAGCAATAAACCCTGTACTGAATTCTCGCTGCCATACAGCATATGTTAATCACCAGAGAACTGTATAGTAAGTGTATAAAGTAAATAAGAGCACGTTTTCCAGAGCTTAATGAAGCACAGAACAGTTAGAGAATTAAAGACCAGAGATCATCGATCCTTCGAGTGTATCCGATGCTGTGTCCAACTTCAGGCAGGCTCCTGGCACTCTCCAATGATAACTGAGATACCATTAAGAGTATAAAATGAACAAACAAAAACAAAACAAGAGAGAAGAAAAGGACTGTCAGAGACAATGGTAAATAATATGTAGCAAAAATTTAGTGACAGCAACTTTGGAAAATGCTGTGTAAGCTTCCAAACCTAGCATATAACTTTCTATATAGTAACATATAGTTGCTGAACAGTTCATTAAAAAACGTTCCTATCTTAAATTAAAGCAGTATTAGTGAGAGATAATAATGACAGAAATGCTATTAGCACATTATATCGAAAAATATGCAGTTAATGCAACACCTCAAGCAAATTTATTTTGAACGTAAAAATAGTCATTAAAAACAATAAATAATACAAAGTTACCTTGAAATTTTGAAACCCAAACAGTTTCCGTTTTAGAGTTCGCATACAGAAATGGAAGTTATTAATGGAGGCTCTAATGAATGTATGGCAGATAGCTGTTATAGAGGAGATTTAAGCATGAAATGTTGTTTTAAAACGTATAGGAGGGTAAGCTCCTGCACACACCAGGTTAAAAATGTGAGTCAAGACATTTATCCAATATCCCAACTACCAAGCTGAAGCTGAGCCATTTACTTAAGCTTTAGGAAAACAGGATTAGAGTATGTGTGTCAATTTCAAATACAGTAGCAAATACCTGAGATGAATCAAGTCAAAAAGAGGAATAGTTAAACATATGCCACATCGCTTTGAGGTCAATGAACTACCAATAAGCTTGGTTGGCAAGTGCCTGTGGCTGGACAGTCAACCAGGTGGGAGCCACTTGAATGAGGCAGCTCATTCATCTCATGATTGGAGCACATGAGTGAGGCAGCTCATTCATCTCATGATTGGAGCACATGAATGAGGTGGCTCATTCATTTCACAGCCAGATGTGAAGCACAGAGAGAAAGGTCAGAGTCTTGCAATCTTCTTTGGGAGATTAAAGACTTCTCATTAGGCCCTGCTTTCTAGAGGCTTCACCATCTCCCAACAGTATTATGGGCTGAGGCCCATATGCCTTTCACACATGAGACTTTGGATAACATTTATCCAAGACTAGGTTGAGAGATAATAGTCAAATTTCCCCACCAGTCCTGTCTCAGTTGGCATGATAGTAATGTTCTTTCTGTTTTAATGAAGTAAAAATGTAAGCCATCTGAAGCAATCCAATGTTAACTCTTCAACTGTTTTCCAATTGCTCTGTCCAAGTGTACAAGTTAAAAAATATAAAAGGTCAAGTACCTTTTGGGTTTGGACAAAGTTTTCAAGTCCTTCTGCATCCATAAAACCAATCTTTTTTTATTTCTCAGAACGTTTGTTCTCTTTTATGTAGTTTTGGCCAATTTAAGAGTTAAAAATGAATTTTATTGATGCCATTAACATAAATTGTAATTTTCATTTTTTAATGCTTCCATTCCTTGGTGATAGAATTTTTTTGTTGTTAGATAATAAACAGCTGTGGATTGCTGTTTGTATTTTCTGCCCACTCAAGAGGGGTGACCCGACGAGGAGTAGATCACGTCATCAGGCGATGTCAGGTGAAATCTTATTGGTCAAATAAAGCTAGAGCTTGTGATTGGGCATTGAAAGGAAAAGACAGAGCTGAAAGTTTTAGAGAAGGAAGAGAGAAGAGAAGAGGAGATAGAGGACAGAGAGAGATGGAGGAAGAAGAGGTTGAAGCTAGGGATTTCATAGATGGGCAATAGAGTAGTGTAGTGGTATATCTGCCCAATCTAAGCTTGCAGCTTGTATTCATATTAATTGGTTGTGTTTTTCTTACACAGGGCATTTTGGAGCTGGAGATTTACATATAAATCTGGCTGGTATAAGTCTCTAGTGTTTTCATTTCACTGGACTAAAGGGAGTTGTGTGAGTGGTAGCTGCAGAGCAGCCTCAGGGGATGGATGGCCTGAGAAATGTGGGTGGCAGCTCCAGCCTTGCAGGTTAAACTGGTTTGGTTAGCTTAGCAAGCTAGCTGCAGGATTCAGGGCAAGACAGCACATAGAACTAGTCTTCGGGGGTTGGGGGGTGGAGATGGGAAAACCGCTGATGCCAGCATATAGCTGGATTTAACCTGGCTTCTTTCAAAACTACATGCTACAATAAAAATGTCACTCTATGGTTGATTTAGGGCTATACCTTTATGTGATGTGATGACCATGAGAGTGACCTACGTTACATTTATCTCCACTAAGCATATAAATGAGTTATCTTATTCAGATCAACATGTAGATCATATGCAACTGAATATCATATGTTGAATAATCTAAATTAAAAATGTTTCTCTTTTGGAGGAAATCCCATATCTACAACCTAGTGTTGTTCAAAGGGCAGTTTCAAACAGTCAGCAAATCCCTGCTGCAAAGGGGATGAGAGTAGACCTTGGGACAAAGACGAAGTGTATGTGTTAAGGAGGTTCAGGGAATGCCAATAGGCAAGTGGACAGAAGTAATATAGAGAAGGAGAGACCCCTTAAGAATGTCACAGTTCCTCTGCCATCAACTAAGGCCATGCTGTTGCACACCGTGCAGGGGAAGGTCTGACTGTGCATGGCCACCACAGATAAAACATCCTATGTCCAGTAATTCCAACAACTTACATGTGGGTAGAATGAAAGGTCCCATGCCGGCATCTCACAGTAAACCATCAGAACACAGGCAGCAACTTAGAGAAATAAATGCATCTCCTATAGGCCAGTGTTGAATGCAAGAAGAATGGGTCTAGTTAAGTAAGTCTCTAGACCAGTAATTCTCCACCTTCCTAATGCTGCAATCCTCATGTTGTGGTGCCCCCCCCCCAGCCATAAAGTTATTCTCCTTGCTACTTCACAATTTGATTTTGCTCTTGCTGTGAATTGTAATGTAAATACCTGTGTTTTCTGGAGGCCTTAGGTGACCCTTGTGAAAGAGTCTTTTCAACCTCCAAAGGGGTCATGATCACAGATTAACCTCAACCTCTCAAATTGGTTATGACTACAGATTGAGAACTATTGCTTTAGACAGTACTACTATTTCCCCATTTTATAATTGAATTGCTCTGAATATCTGGATTTATGGCATGGTCATTGTAACAAAATCAGTGTTGTGACGGCACAAAACAGATATATAAGCCAACAGAATAGAACAGAAGGCCCAGAAGCAGGTCATCTAATTCTTGACAAAAATTGTCAACAATGTGTAGGAAGCGGTTCTCCCCCATTAAAGGATGGTGTTTGGCATGTAGCCAGCGGGCATGAGTAGGCACCGCTAATTTGGAAGGCCTGCACTTGGAGGTGTGGTTGCCCGATCAGCCCATCTCGTATCATATGGAACAGCTGAACAGTGATGGCTGGCAGCTGCTGATGGGATTAAGGCAATGTATATAAGGGGCTGCTGGGAATAAGTGAGAAGGCAGAGGGAGGAAGAAGGAGGAAGGAGCAAGCGTGCTGTAATAAGGTTTCCTGAATAAACTGTGCTGAGAAGAAGTTCCCGCGTTAGTTGTCTTCTGTCTGCTGTCGGATCGAGGGTAGCTTACAACAATGTATGGGAGAAAAGATGACATCTATAACAAATGATGCTTGAAAAATTAGGATATCCACATGTTGAAGAATAAACCTACACACTTAGCTCTCTGGGGAAAAAACCCAACAACACAAAATGGATTAAAGATCTTAATGTATAAACAGAAGCGGGGCTCCATGGATATAATCAAGTGTTTTTTGTGCAAACTTGGACCTGCATTCAGATCCCCAGAGCCCATTTAAAGCTGGGTATGGTGTTATGTTTTAGTTCTTTGTATATTTGGGGTACAAGTTCTCAACAAATATTTTGCAAACACCCCACCGCATTTTTTCCCCTTGGCTTTTCATTCTCTTAACAGATTTTATTTTCCACAGCAGAATTTTTAAAAAATCTTTACACGCTATGATAAAGTGTTATATATAAAGTCTCGATGCCAAGATTTTCTTCCATGCTCTCTGTGTTTAATTGCCTTCTACCAGTCAGAGGATGCACCGCTGCTCTTGATGGGATTTTCACAGAACAAAATCTCTAACATCTGGGACTTTCCATTAACAAGTTCCCTCAGTCAGACAGCAGCTCTGAAACAGATCATCACAGCCACAGCTTGGCCTTGGGAGGAATATTTCCTGTTAGCTTTGCAGCTGATTTGACTCGGATTAGATTGTCTCTTTCTCTGGCTTTAATTTTTGCTTTCACATTGCAAACTCCCTCTGCTTCTAGGGAACACAAACTCTAGGAGTGCAATGGATCTTCTGGATGCTGCAGAGTCGCAGAAATCCCAGGGCCATCTTTGTTTCTCCCTCTCCTTGAGTTTCTTAAGATGTCATAAGGTCACTCGGGGAGTGAAAAGCAAAGACCTGAAACAACTTTACTGCTCCAGGTTGCGCTCCCAGTAACCATGGAAACCAGACCAGGGACCAGAGCTGGGCCTCGGGCACAGGGGGCTTGCAGCCTGCAGGAACAGGCGGAGGCTTTCCATGCGCTTCTAGGCGACAGCGCGCGAGTCGAGCCAAGTCGCCCGCCACCCCGCGGCCACCAGCGGCGCCTCTCACTCCTCGGGGCTCCGCCCCGCCCCGCGCCCCGGAACCCTGCTGAGGGCCCCGGGCGCGCCGCGAGCTGACCGCAGGACCCCCGGAGGCTGACGGCGAGGCATGGCGACTCGGGCCCGCGGCTTCTCGCTGCTCCGGGGCCGCCTGGGCCGAGGGCCTGCGCGGGCCTCGGGAGTAGTGGAGCGCGCGTGGCGGGGCTTCGGGAGCAGCGGCCGGAGGTAGGAGCTGCGGGCAAGGGCTGCGTGCAGGGCGGAGCGCGCGGGGCGGCGGCGGGGCCTGAGGAGGCCCGGTGTGGCCGCAGTGCAAGGAGCTCAGGCGATGGGCCGCGGGCGTGGGCAGCTCGCTCGGACCCGGCTTTGTTCAGGCTGTTCTTGTGCGAGCAGGAGTAGGCGCTGTGGACAGTCGGCCAGCCTTTCGGTTTCTGTGTTCCTTTGTCACTGGGCTTTGCTGAAGTCTTTCCCACCTCTGAATATTTCATGCTGGCCTCTTGCTTGCCAGCCTTCCGGATTTGGTTGTTGCCTGGGACAATGAAAAGACACTGGGTGCCAGGAACAGGTCATCCTGCCTCATCTTCCCTTGGCTGCTGGAGAATCCAACCTATCGGAACAACAATTCAGTGTCTTACCCAGGGCCTTCGAGTTCAGCAAACCTCGTTTGTAAACTTTCAGGGCTTTCAGTAATATACTTTCGCTGCTTTCCTAGGTGGCTGGAGACTCGCTTGTCCGTGGTATATTCACTTTGTGTCCTCAAGGAAAGTAAACAGCGATGCTGTGTTCACAGATGCTGTGTAATTTAAATGAACTTCCCATCAGACGTTTTTGGATCTTAGTCTCCAGTCACTAAAATGTAAAGTACTTTCTGTAGTTTTAACTTCGGAGGTGGTTTATAGTGACTAGGTCTATAGAGAAGATATGTGAAAATGATAGTGGTTCAGAATTCTATTGCTGTACACTGTTAGGCTGTTGTAGCGTTGGGATTTGCTTTTTCTCTCGACATTGCCAGAGTGCTCTGCTCCCTTGGAAGAACAGATTTGGAAGGGTTCTGTTTGCAATCCAGAATTGAAGGGATTATCTTCTAACAGTATTCTATTTAAATCGTTATCCTTGGAATCTCTAGTTTTTAGTGCTTCCCTCTAGACTAAAGGCAGTGTACAAGTTGATTCATGTCGCTTGCTCGATGTTTCCATCCCCCTATTTGCTCCATGCCCAATGCCTGCTGAGACAACACTTACAGCCCCAATATTTGGTTGTAGGCACATGCTCCACACCCACAAACACATAGATATCCATCCACTCATGGAGATTTCCCGTCCTGTAATTTGTATTTTGGTCTGGTGGCAGGCCTTGGGTTTGAACTCTGATACATACATAAAGGAACTCTGATACCTTTAGTGGCCACTTTAGAATTAAAAGTACAGTAGGTTTTGGAAGATGATTTTTCAAACGGTGGTGATAAAAGACATTACTTTGTGCCTGCCTGCTTTCTGTTCTGTTTGATCAGACTACAATTACATAAAAAAAGGAAATGCCATTTGTAGTGGTTTTGTTTTTAAGATGGCACTACTTAAGTTCAGATATGGTGGTATTTTTTGACATTTCTTTTGGTGCTGACCGCTATACCCCTGGCCAGGCTGGCTAAAGGATGAGAAACACCGTAGATGGGTGTATCTCGGGTGGGGAGGAATGTGGACAGTGTGTTGATGTTTATTGGTGTCTCTTTTCTCTTTTAGGACCAGCAGAGAGAAGAGACTCCATCTTCCAGAGGTCGCCACTGTCTGCCTCCCCACTCAGTCATCTTTTTAAGTGACACCTCATTTGTCTGGTCCCTCATAGTGAGTGTCACACTTAACATCACTCCTGTTGGCTGACATTTAAATCATAGTATATTTTTTTTTATTGGAAATTACTCTTGATTACATAAACTCCCCAATGACATTAACTATATTAAATTAACCAATTTGTCACACTTTAGAGCCCTTATAAAGAAGAAAAATTGTTGACATTTTTATATTTCTTGTCTAAGTAGACACCTATAAAAATGGGACACACTAAATATTTCTTTACATGGAGGGTTGATTTAGTAAGTTGAATTTCAAGAAATAATATTTGATGCAGTTTGGAAGCTTATGATCTCATAATATTATTTACCATTCATTTTGCATAATTTCCCCCTTTAAAATTCTTTGTCAGGTATCCTATTTATGCACAAAAATTACAGCTTAATAATTGAAGGAAATTGATGTAATACTATGTCTTTCTATTTTTTGAAGCTTCTTTTGAAAAGAACTACTTACAAAGTCAAAATGTTTAAAAAAAAATTGTTGGTGCTTAAATTATTCCCTCTCTGTGGTACTATGTAAGGACTTTACGAGTCAGAATAGCTTTGGTTTAAAACACTGCATAGTTTGGGCAAGTGCAGGGGAAGAACTTAGCAGCTGCCTAGCCCTGTGGGGCAGGAATGTCAGACTTTGCACATTAGCTAGTACTGGGCTCCAGGCAGATTCGCAGTGACCCACAACAGGGAGATCCCATGTATTTGGCCACATTGCTACCACTGGTTTCTCAAGCCATGGATTTAGTACATTCTCTTTTTGCTCTCCGGACAGATGCCTTTTAGGCACTATGACATTTGGGACACCAGCTTACAGTTTTTCCTACTGTTTCCTTTTACTGCTTCACTGTGAATGGCTTTATAATATCTGCTGCTGATCTAGCATTTTAAAAAGTCTCTGTTTTTTTTGGAGTCAGAAAAGATTCTAGCTTATGATATTTAAATATGTTAGAATGGGTGGTCCAATAATTTTTACAAGATGGGTTTTAGTAGTAACACTGCTAATGTCTTCAGAGTCTCCCTTCTAGAACTTACTCAGGATTGCTTTTTCTGCAGAGTTACTGTTTGCTTTAAAGACCTTTAATCCTCCCTGAAGCTTAAAGGACCAGAATCCAATTAGGACTATTACAAAAGCTGATTTAAAAATAATATATATATATATATATATATATATATATTATTTTATGTACACTATAGCTGTCTTTAGCCACACCGAAGAGAACATCAGATCCCATTACAGATGGTTGTCAGCTACCATGTGGTTGCTGGGAATTGAACTCAGGACCTCTGGAAGAGCAGTCATGTTCTGAACCACTGAGCCATCTCTCCATCCCCCAAAGCTGATTTTTATCTAAATTGATTTCGGTGAAGGGAGAACTAGTCATAAAGGCTACCAATGCGGTTTGTCAAAATTGTACTGTTTTGTTGGCAAAGTTGATCATGTGATCTCTTTCTGTTGGACTTAGTTTTCTAGCTACAGTTTTGTTTCCTAAGCAGCTCTGTTATTTTACATTTACTAATGTTTCACCACTTAGTGTCTTCTATTTAAATTTTATCCTTTCAAGTATGTCTCAGCTGTCCAGAGAGGGTGTACTAATGGAACATCCTCAAGATCAAATTTTCAGAGTAACAGTGCTAGATCATGACCCTGCCCCTGTAAAACACTGATCACCTGATCACTTTAAGAGGCCAGATCCCAGGGTCTGAAGAAACCAGGCCACAGCTCCTGCAACACTGTGGGACACTTAGGAAGTCTTGCTGTACTGTGATTTCTTAGTTCCCAATTGGTGGTCTGTCCAGTGCCTTGTTTCACCATACTCCTTGCCAAGGAAGCTACCCCAGATTAAACCACATGTTGTGGGACTTCCACCACCCCTGAAAGGATATGAGCGGGATATTTACCTTTTCTTTCAGGTGTTCTCTGAAGTCTTCTTGTAAGTCTCCCTCACATCATCTTGTCCAAAGAATTGAGGTCTTTCTCTCTCTTCTCTCTCTCTCTCTCTCTCTCTCTCTCTCCTCTCTCTCTCTCTCTCTCTCTCTCTCTCCTTCCCTCCTTCCCCTCTCCCTCCCTCCCTCCCTCTCCCCGTCTCCCCCATCCCCACCCCCTCCCTCTCTCTGTTAATGAAGCTCCTTTGCAGCTTTTAAAGGAAAGATTCTTTGTCTCTTTATGGTCACATTGTGCTGTCACGGTGCACGCACGCACGCACGTCACGCATTCATATATCTGTCTATACATTTTTCTGAAGTGATTTTTTTTTGTGTGACCATGTTGGATTGAACCCAAGGCCATGGAAGTGCTGAGCAAGTGCAATATCCAGAGAGATACACCTTTGGCATACAAATTATACTTATCTCTCTGAGATAGGACTCACTATATAGTCCTGGCTGGCCTGAAACTATATAGGCTGGCCTCAAACTCACAAAGATCTGACTGTTTCTGCCTCCTGAGTATTCAGATTAAAGGTGTATCACTACAGCCTGGATAAAATATACTTTGCTAAACTCTAAATATAACCAGATTCAGTACTATTTTCTCAGATTCCCATAATGAAGCATATGTTAATATAGCACCCGAGAGATAGAACTGAGGGAATCCATGAACCTGGAAAGGAGATCACTAACATCATGATTGATTCAGTGTTTTCCCCCTTGTAAATACCGGCAACAAATCACATTAATATTGTCCATCAGTTCTTGTGAGGTCACTAATACACAGATTATATTCTAACACCACAGTTGTTTAAGGTATCACAAAATATCATCTATTTTTATCACTTGATAATATGGTACCCACTATAAGACTTACCCCCACCCTAGGCTATCTTGATAAAATTGGTTTCGCTTGTAATTCTGTGTATTCACATCTGAAACCATTCTTCTGAGAATGTGTCCAGGGACTTCTTCAGGTGAACCAGGGCTTCTTGTGGAATCAAATTTTTTCCTGAGAAGAATATAAATGATCTTGTGGTCTCTGTTTGGTATATAAAAGTATATTTTTTGATAATTTTACTAAAATTTGGTTTTATTTGAGGGTTCTAAATTGGCAGGCTATAAAATTGACATTGGAAGAATCATACACAACAGTTCCTGGTTTGCTTTATTGCTTTGTTTATTTCCACATATATGATTTTTCATAAAAATTGCTTCAGTTTTTGAGTGAAGTACTTAAGGTGGAAATAAAATGCCATAACATAGGTCCTAAACTTAATGTTCATTAGTATTCATTTACTTTAAAAATATGCCACAAAAGCTCAGAATTGTTGTCATTAGTATTATTATATTTATTCTATATCTGACTTTGCCTTGGTTCTTTTGGACATATTTAACACAAACTTCAAGTACCTGTGTTGTGCCTCAAGGCATACAGTGAAGAGGCTGAACTCATGGAGGCCTTAGAATGGTTTATGGTGATATGAGACCTTTTCATCTTTATAGATCCTAAAGCAGTTCCTTGATGCTCTAATTAAAGTTATAATTAAACGGAAATTTGAAGGATTTGTCAAGTGTCCAAGTTAATTGCTGTATTGGTCTTGACTAGGCTCTGGTACTTACAGGAGCAATATGTTGATATACAAAAAGTTGGCTTTCTTGTTAGTTGGTCTGCTCAGTTTATTATACTCTATACCCTGTATTTGATTGTAGTAACCTTAGTTTAAGAAAGTTACATGTTTATAAGTAAGACAAACAAGCTCCTAGAAACATGGCTAAATATAGATAGATGGCTCTCTACCCATATTGCTCCAGGTTATGTGAACTGTGTCTCCATTGGTTAAGAGAACTAGAAAGTAGAACCATTTTGTAAACTAGCCAGGCAACTCTCAGCCTTGCTGGGTAAGATCAGCAGAGAGTATTCTGGCTGTATACACGAGTAATCCTGGTTCTTTGGAAGAATTGTCTGTGAACCAGGATTACACCCAATCGCTCTAGGTTTCCTTGAGTAACTTTTATTGCACATGGCTGCTTCTTCCACACCCCTTGCCTTCTGCAGTGATTTATTGCTCACTAATAAAGTCGAATTCAGCAGCTAGCTCAGCAACAGACAAGAGAGGCCATGGGAGAGTCTTCCTGCCTTCCTTGGGAGCTGATCAAGATATTTCCATTATTTCAGGAAATAGTACCCAAGCAAGCTACCACAGGTGTGCTGTGAGCTACCTCTAAGGGGTCAAGTTAGGTGTACTTTTGATTTGAACCAGTGACCACAAAACAATTTCTGAGAAATAAAAAGGATTTTAAAATTATAAAAGCCGGGCAGTGGTGGTGCATGCCTTTAATCCCAGTACTTGGGAGGCAGAGGCAGGCGGATTTCTGAGTTCAAGGCCAGCCTGGTCTACAGAGTGAGTTCCAGGACAGCCAGTGCTACACAGAGAAACCCTGTCTCGAAAAAACTAAAAAAAAAAAAAAAAAAATTATTCACTTACAATATTTGTTGTCTTAGAAATATATTATGGAACTTATGACTAGTCCCTTCAGTATATTTTCAATAATATTTTAAGAAAGTTTGTTTACTTACATGGTAAAACAAATTTTTCATATAAACTTTTAGAATTTTAACTTATAGTTAGACTGAATAATTACTCTTAATATTTATGACAAATTTGAATCGCTTTCATAGTTATGCCTTTTTTGATACTGATACTCAGATATTTCTGGAAAAGTTAAGCGTAAACTTAATTTAAAAAATATCTTGCAGTATTTTACAAGCTTTAACTTTACATGTTTTCTTTTGCCAAATAGTAATAATTTTAATTTTAAAATTATTTCATCTCCAGATATTAAAGTACTGCTAAGCCTAGGACAAATCTCTAAATCAAACGTTTCTATCTTTATTTCATATTAAAATATAAAGGTATGTTTGTTTACATAAATTCACAGGTGATGTCTGATTCTGACCATTTTATTAAAAATGAGAGAAGAAGAATCTATGTTTATAATAAAAGGGTAATAAAAGGAAAAAGAAACAAAAAGATAAAGTTATCCATCACAAAAGTTGTTTGATTTTAAGAACAACTTGTTATATTTAGATGTAGTAAAGTTGTTTTTTCAGCTGTATTTTTGTATGTTTCAAGGTATAATCTACACGAAAATATTAAGCTCACTCATTCAATTTTTTTTTTTTACATAAGTTGAAGCGTTTACACTGGGGTTATAGTAGTCTGCATTCCTCCATAGTTTTACTTTGCATGACTTTGTTTACCCAGCATGCCGTTCTACATACCATGATGTAATCTTGCACGCTCTTTCATCATCCCCTTCAGATGGAAAGCATCCTTTGCTCAGAGCGCTCATTCTGCTCTTGTGACCTACACAGTGTCCATTTAGAAGCCACCTCAGTTATAATCTGTGCTGTGGCAGGGTTTGTTTTCACACATGTAAAGGTTTGAGACTGTGATTTCAGAATCTGGTGGCAGAAAGGCTGCTGCATAGGTAGATGTTGACATTTAGACATTTACTAAGTTTACTACAAACAGAGAAAGCAATAAGAATCTATTCTTACCCCTCCCATAAGCTAGAGGTCTGGTAATAAGCTATGGTGGCTCCATGCTTCCTCTCCCCATCTCTGGGTTTTGCCATAGTCCTTGGTTTTGTTAGGCTGTGTTGGCATGACTCCAGTCTTTCCCTCAGTCATCACTCAGCTCTTTCCCCTCCGTGTTTCATAGGATACCCTGGGTCTATTGAAAGGACAGCAGTCACAGTGGAGCAAGGCTTTTCTCTATGACATCTTAGATGCACAAGCAAAGCCCTTATTTCCAAACTGGTCCCCTTCATGGGTCTTGAATTGAGATTAACATATTCTTTTTTTTTTTTTTTTTTTGGAAGGAACAGATTAATGCACCATATAATTTCAAAATTACATGCACATTGAATTATCATTTAATTAGTTTAGCTCTTTGGTTTATGAATTTCTTTTTATAAACTTTTCTTTCATTGATTGAAATTTGCCTAAAACCTTGCAAGGCTGAAGGTGCCTTCTCTTTTTGACCCACTTGTGATTATATTGACTAACAATTTCTATCAGATTTCAAATAAAATTTAACGGTTTGTTAGGTATGATAAACTGATTTATAAAATAGTTTTCAAACCCTTACCATTTCTGAAATCTGATTGAAGGCATCAGAGAGTGATTATTCTATGATAAAATATTTTTGTATTAGATATAAATTTTATCACTAGTTTTAAATGGTAATTGCAGCAACTTGTTAATATGTATAGTATTAATTTGTTATGACTTTATATTTCAGTTGATGGATTATTATAATTTATTTGCACATTGTTATGAATATGTATTCATTGAAGAATTTTGAGCGCATTTAGTCAGAATAAGTTTCTTCAAATTGAAAATAGATCTCTTATTTATACAAGGGGATTAATCCTGTTTTGAGAGGGAAGGTTCTTAACTGTGGCTTTAAGGAGCCAAGTATAGATTTTTAACAAAACACCAAGGTTTTAAAGTCTGACAACTCTTGGCCAATCTGTCTGAATAACTGTCTAGCTATGTAAGAAAGGAAAAGTGCAAAGCCTAGAGGCCAACATAGTTGCATTTCACTTTAAAATTTAGAATTTTTTTTTTTTAAAAACAACTATAGAACAAGTGAGGATATAGACTACATCCTAGTAATACCTTCTTAGATTCACTGATAGAATGTTTTGAATGAACAAAGGGCGCTGGCACTAACAAGATTGCAGGGTAGGTTTTTTCAGTTCTCCCTTCTCAGAATCAAGTTGAACATCTTCCCACAACTGGAAATGCCTTTGTACGTATGGTTGCCTCCAGTGAAAGAGTGAGGCACCATAATGTATTATCTAAAGAGAGGGGGCATTGGGAAGGGTGAGAAGGGCAATCTCAGGTTACCTGCACAGTTACATCCATCAGACTCCAGTAGAAAAGTCTGGAGGACACACGCACATGACTAAAGGAGGAGTGAACGCAGCTCTCAGCCCTGCTGCGAACCCCAGCACCATGCCTGGCTTATAACAAAAGCTTGTATAAAACAAATGCTGCTAGGCACACTCTAGGCCAGCCCCAGTTGACTCAGTCTCCAGGCTTGCTCTGGCCTAGTGGTTGGCACAGTGGCTTCATGTTCTACGTCTCTACTAGGTTCCAGGCTGACATCAGCAGCAGGCTGTGCACCATTCCTCTAGGCTTCAGGTATCCCCCAATGCTGGGATGACTCTTGCAACCACAAATTCAAAATCAGCATCTCGAGACTCAGCTTTAGAACCACTCCAATATCATCAACTGCTGTTTATTCCACAGTCTCAGGCCTTAGAGTAGTATCATATCCTTGAACCATAGGTGAGTCCCTGCAGATAGAAGACCTAGAAATCAGGCTTACCACAACGGACACAGGCATCAGCCAACCCCCCATGCACTCAAAACAATCCCATTCCAAAGCCAGGCTGTGTATCCATGGATTTAGATAAAGCTCATCCTAGTATCAGATTTACTCAGATGGATTTGGGTTTCACGTAATCTTGTGTGGATTCAGGCTCCAGATTTATTCCCATAGAAACATTCTACTGACCTGGCTCCTAGTACCTAATGGCTTCATTCATGATCACTATGAAAAATTTAAGAATATCAACACTTATTGAATGCTTCCAAAAAATAAAAGAGGAAGAAACAGTTTAAAGTTGTTAGGAGAGATCAACATTACCTTGGTAGCAAATCCAGTTGACAGTTATCCAATTAGACACTGGAGCCAGGATGGCCCATACGCTCAAGCTTAAGGTCTGTCTTAGTAGATCCAGGCAACAGAGTGACTCTTGTGTACTTAATGAATACTTGGTCCAGGCATTATGCCCACTTAATAACTCAAACAAAGCCCACTTAGAATCTCTTGGTGAGTTGGCTAGTGGAAGAATTCTCTGCTGAAACTAATCTGTAAAACTGAAAGAGCTACCTACAGCATTTAATGTACCATAATGGATATATCACAGATAACCATAAAAATGTACTATCAGCTAAGTAACAGAATAATAGTCCCTCTTTATTTCGTCTCAATAACAACATTCAAAATACTCTAAGCTCAGCAAGCTACAGAAAAGCATGCATAACAACAAACAACAACAGTAGACCTAAATGGAATCAGAAACATGGTAATCAAAATTGGAAACTTAAAAATGAGACAACTTAAAAACAAACAGACAAAAACAAACAAACAAAACTAAATAGTGAGCTCAAAGACAGGTTTTTTGAATTTACCCCATTAGAGTCCCAAAAGAGAAAATGAAGATAGGTTTTCTAACCTTATGGTCCCATATATACAGGACACCCCAAGTGAACCAAAGTACAAATTATGGAAATCTCAGAACAGAAAAATGAAGGGAACAGAAACCTTAAATAAATGAGAAAAATCTCCCTAAATGTGCAAAGAAAACCAGGAAGGCCAAAGCCTACACATAAACAGATAACCAGGACAAGTTTTCATAAGTAAATGAAGAATTTGAAAGCAAGAAAACATGTCATTTCATTCAAAGGAACTCTCCATGAAGCTATCAGCAAAACTGAGTAAAAGAGGAAGATATAATTAAAATTATACAATTAAAATTTAAACTTTTAATTATAATAGATATATACTAGAAGGGTGCTAAGAGACTCACGTGAATTGTTACATTGTAACAAATCAGATAACCGGGAAGAAACTGGAAAACTTCTAGAAACCTAAACCACCAAGACTATTATGAAGAAATACAAAATGTAAACAGCATTGATGAATACAGAATTTGAATAAATATCAGATTTTTTTCAACAGCAACAAACAATTTGAGGATCTCATGGAATCACTGGTGCCCATATCAATCTTTAGGCAGTGATACAACACTGTTAAATCCTTCCAAAGAATAGGAGAGGATGAAATAGTTTCAAGTTCATTTCAAACTCATACGAGACCAGCATTACTCTGATACCACAGCCAGACAAGAAAATCATGAACACAGATGCAAAAAATACTCTGAAACAGCAGCAAACAATTTAACTGCATGTTAAAAGGACTGTGTCAATAGTAGGCTGAGTTTATTTCTGAGATGCAAAATGATTCAGCATATAAGCAAATAAATACTTGTGACACTCCACATGAATAGAATGGAGGCCAGAAATTATGATTGTCTCATTAGATGCAGATCAATCATTTAAAAAATTGAGTGTCCATTTAAGATATGAACTCAATAAATTAGATATAGACCTTCACACAATGATCTTATTTTAATAGCCCACAGATTAATGCTAAAAATCTAAAAGCAATCCTTTTAAAATCAGAAATAAGGCTAGGATATCTACTCTGGTCACTTCTTTTTAATATGGTATTGGAAATCTAAGTCAAAGCAAAGTCAAGTAAAGGGAAAAAATTTCAAATTAGAAAGGAAGAACAATTCTCATATGTAAGTGTGTGTGTGGAGAGAGAGGGGGGGAGGGAGAGATACACATACATACATACATACATACATACATACATACATATATACATACTGAAAAACACAAAAAGGCAGAGACAGAGAGACGAATACTGGACTTCTATGTAAAAAAATCTTGGAAAACCTGGTATGTGAATTCAGAAAGTAACACAGACAGTCAGCACTCAGAAGTGAGTAGCATTTCTATATACTGATAATGAATGACCTTCCTAAAATAGGAAAGTATCTTCATTTAAACAACATGAGATTTAACATAATTAAGGGCAAGTTTAACAAAGAGGCAAAAGGTTTACACACTGAAAACTCAAAACATTGATGAAAGGGTTTGAAGAAAAACTATGTGGAAATCCTATTCTGACTAGCAATATTTCAGATGCCACTTCTGCAGTATCTACAAGCAAAAATTCTGTAAATTCCAATTTCACCCAAGTCTGAAAAATAATAGAATGCCCATATCTGCAATGACCTATAGAGTCATTCACAGTTCCACCGAAATCTAAATTTAAGTCCAGCTCTGAAAAATTAATATGAAAATGCCACACTATCTTAATGATCTAGAGTCATACAAGTCCGCCAAAATATAAAGGATTTCTTAAGTCAGGACTGAACTGACACAAATTTAAAGAAAATGAACACTATCTTGAATACATTAGACCAATAAATCTAAAATAAGGATCATTGATGGAATATGTAAACCAATACTAATCAATAGACCAGAAAACTTAGATACACAACATTCTTAAGAGCAAAAAATGTGGAAGACTACCTTATACTTGAGATTATAATACTAAAAATGATGGTAGTAGCCAAATGGAATGTAAATCTATAAATAGGTGGGGATCATTTGATGGAATATGGTGCCTGCAGTAAACCAATACATGGCAATCATCAAAGAGTTAACAGTTTACCAGAAACCTTAGGGATAGAGCTAAATCCATTCTTAGAGAAGTTCTTAACTATGAATGTTTGGATTAAAACTCAGATGACCTCAAAATAATAATCCAGTGATGCTCCTTAAGACTTAGAAAAACAACAATACAAACTCAAGAGCAGGAAATATCAAGAAACAATGATACACTGGAAACTAAATTGAATGAAAGAAGGGACCAGCTGATAAAAACCTTAGCCGAACTAACAAAAGGGAAGCAAGAAGGAAGACTGAAATTAATAACAACAGAGGTGAAAGGAAGACTGTAGATATAAAGATTATTCAGGAATGACACCCATATTCCAAACAACTGGATAATTGCGAGAGGATGTATGGATTCCTAGACACTGTGATCTACCAAAGTTAAATCAAGGGAAACAAACATATTAAACAGAGTCATAAGAACAATGCAATTGAAGCAGTAAAAGGTCTCCTAACAAAGCACATGACCAGGTGATTCACTGCAGAATTCTACCAAACCATTAAGGGAGAGCTAATGGCAATGCTACATAAGATAGAAAGGGACAGAACACAGTCAAATTCATCCACAAAGCTAAATGTGCTCACAGAAACACCAACATGAGGAAGGAAACTGAGATCAGTTTTCCTGATGCACAAAGACATAAAATTTCTCAAAAATTTTCAGGTAAGATGACTTCAAGAACACATTAAAATTACATCAACACCAAACTGGTTTCATTCTAGGGAAGCAAGTTTGGTTGAATGCATGGTAATTGAATATATATTATATATATATATATATATATATATATATATTATATTATACACACACACACACACACATATACACATATATATCATTGTCTGCAAGACCGTATTCATATCCTTAAGAAGGGAAATCACATGATTATTTTAATTGATGCAGGAAAATCCATTTTAATTTTCCTTCATGATAAAGCTATGCATGAAATAGAAAGAACCTACCTTAACAGAGCAAAGATTATACATTTCGAAACCATAGGTAATACACTGAATATGGAAGAAACCTCTGGTCTTATAAAATATAGACTAAGACAACAGTGTCTACTCTTTTAACTTTCACTCATTAGAGTGTTCTGAATCTTAGCTAGGGCAATAATAAAGAGTTAGAGGGATATAGATAGGGAAGGAAGAAATGAAGATAGTCTTATATGCAGATATGATTTTATACTTAAAAGGTCCTAAAACTTCCACCAGAAACTGTTAAAACTGATATATACTTTTAGCAAACTAATAGAGTATAAAATCAGTGTTGAAAAATTAGAAGCTTTTCTGCATACCAGAAATCAGAAAAATCAAATTTATAAGATTTTTTTTATAACTTTCAAAATAAACTTAAAAAAAAAATCTTGAAGTGTAAGACCTCCAAATGAAAAGTTGGAACACAGAAGAAAGAATTTGAAGACACTGGAAGATGGCAAACTCTCCCAGGCTCATATGTTAGCAGAATTAATGTTGTGAAAACAATTATATTAACCCAAAATAATCTGCCCTTCAATAGCTTAATGTCAGTCTTCATTGAATTATGAAAGCATTGTAAATCCATATGGAAGCACAAGACCTTGAATAGCAAAAACTATTCTTATGCAAAAGAGTAGTGCTGGAGGTGTCACCATACCTCATCTCAAATTATATTACAGAGATGTAATAACTAAAGCAAGACAGCACAGGCACAAACACAGAAGCATAGACCAGTAAAATAGAAGACATAAACCCATGCAGGTACTACCATCAAAAACAAACACTCTAGAAGAGTCTGCCTCTTCAACAAAGGGTAGTGGGAAAACTAGATTTTCACACGTAGAAGAATGAAAGTAAGTCCACATTTCTCATCCAGTAGAAAAATCAGTTTAAAAAAGTGATCAAAGACCTTAGTGTGAGAAACCTTTAAACTGCTGGAGAGAAACACGTATGAAATTTAAGAGTCTCCAAAGATCAGTTCTAGCTCAGTTCCTCCAAGTCCTGAGCCAAATCGGATGATGTCTTCGGCAACAGAATCTTATTTCCGAGTGCTAATAGACAACAGAGGGCAACAGAAACAGCCTGTGTTGTTTATAAAGGAGGCTTTGTATGCCTGGTACTAGGGTTTTTGTTGGAGAGTGTATGGCTTTGAGGGGAAGGGCTTATCGCCCTAAGTGGTGTAACTTTATTTAAATTATTTATGTATGCATATATATATACTCTTATATAGTGTATGTTTTTAATTAAATGGAAAATGCTTTTATCCTTAAGGTTCTTTATCCTGCTTCCTCTCTTTCTCTCTGGTTGCCTTCCCCTCTTCCTCCCACCCCACAGTTAAGAGTCCTCCTGTTTTCCCAATATCTCCCTTCATACAATCTGTGCCATACTGTGTCCCTTTTCAACGCTCCCCTCACCATGATCCTTTGCTGCATTATCTGTTTCTGTGGCAATGCATATCACCTAAATAAGACCACACAGTGACAATAACAGTTGACAATGCCAGTGTGGATGGGAGAATTTCATAAGTCCCAGATGAAGGCAATTGATAACTCCTAAGAGAAGGAAAATCAGTCTTCTCTAGGGATAATCCCCTTGTAGGTTACTCAAGTGGTCAGTCCCCAAACACGCAACACTGAATAGACTCAGTAGGTTTTGTGTGTGTGTGTGTGTGTATAACAATAATAATTAAAGAAGTCATGAATTTGAGAGGTAGTAGGGGGCATGAGAGGAGTAGGAGTGTGGAGGGAGTGGGGTGAAATGATGTAAATACAATACTCATGCATGAAATTCTTAAAAAATATATTAAAAAGTCCTTTAAAATAAAAGATACAGAGATAGACCAGAATGTTCTAGAAAGGCTCCAGTGACAGTGGAAATAATCCTGACAAGTGGGATTATATGAAACACGTGTACATGGCGAAGGAAGTGATAACCAGAGTGAAGAGAGAGCTTGCAGAATGGGAAAATCCAGCTACCCCTCAGACATAGGACCAATGCCTAGAATATATGAAACTAAACACAAGCCTATAAAGACGCTATCCTTTCTCCTCATTGTGTCACCATGGAGTACTCTTTCTGCTGTGTGCTAATGCAAGGGAAGGTGAATGGGAACCTCTGAGTGTCTTGTACAGGCACTAACCTCATTTACAAAGGCTCTCCCCCAGGGCCTGATCTGTAGAGGGCAGTAGGTCATTGTGCTCACAGGTTAGCATTTGGAAAGCCAGAAATGAGAGGCAAGCAGGGTTGTTCCTTCAAAGGAAGAGATACATGACCTGCCTTCTTCCCAGAAGTCTGGGAATGGACCTGGTTAACGGCCCGGTGATCCCTGCACTATCTATATGACCAGGCCATAGTTGGCTCCCAGACTCTTATGTTTATCTTGGTTATCCTCCCTAGACCCTTAAGTTGAGCATTGTTTCTCAGACAATAGAACTAATCTTTATAGGAGATGTCATATATTCTTCACAAATGGAAGCAGAGGTGCTTAATATCTTGGTGATCTCTACACTATGTGTATGACCAAGACTATATCAGATCCTCCCCAAGACCTTGTAGCGGTGAATTAGTTAACTGCTTTGGCTCTTGGCCGGTTGTATGTGCACTGCACACACCCAAGAGCTCTCTGGATTAGAAAATGAAAGATACTCATACCAACTAATTTTGTTATGTCTTGATTAGCTCAATGACTAAGCACTTCTAAACCTCTTGCAGACAGCACATTCTCCCCTCTGGCATTCCTGACTTAACACCTATTAAATCTATATTTTATCTTGTTGCCCTGGCTTCTTCTGGATGATCTCCTTATCTTTGCTGTCCAAGACACTTCTGTGCAGCCATTCTGGGGGCCGCTTTCCTTCTTGTACCTACATTTCGGCCATTACTCCCTCCTGTTCCTTCCAGGTGTGGTCTTTCCAACCTCTTCTGGCAGAGATCCTTTCTTTCACTTCCCTGTGTTTCTTCTCCTGGGAATCTAGAAGTCTCACCCTGGCCTCTCTCTGCCCAGCCATTGGCCGTTGGCTCTGTAATGAGCAATCAATAACCGATTGGGGACAGGGACCTTCAGCATCCGGACACACAGATTGCAGATTCCTGATTCGGGGAACGAATCAAGACAAAGCACTAGAATCAATTTCCAACAAGACTTAAGGTGTTGCCTGTCAATCTATAAAGCCCATCTTTACGGAAGAGGTCACATGTACTTTGAAAAGAGTTTCAATATAATCACATCTTAAGTTTTGTTGTATACGTGGGATTGAGTTAATTATGACAAGAAAACATTAGTTTATAAAATTGTCCTTCACTTATGTATAAACTTAAATAAACTGCCCAGTTGCGGGCTTTCAAAATTTGAACCGACACCCGATACTGAGTCATGCTGAACTAGACTTCCTTCTTGGTTCACATGCACCGTTACTCTGTTGGCCAGGGTGTTTGCAAAGACCTGACATGAATCCCTCTCAAAGGTCATCCTCTTAATCTCAGAACAGTGGTGTTTAGAATTTCAGCATAAATTTGGTGTGACATAAACACATTTAGTTTAGAGAGAGCAGATTAAAAGATAGAAGTACAAAAGAATTATAATCCTTCCCAAAGTTCACTAGTACTATTTATGAACCTGAAAATGAATGTCAGGTGTAGTTAGAACAGTCAGATTTTATATGCTCATAGTAGTTTTGGATATTCATTTTTACTTTATGTGTCTTTGCCCACATGCATGGCTTTGTAGCGTGTGTGTGCAGGGCCTGAGGAGGCTACAGAGGGTGAGTGCTTCTCTGGAACAGGAGTTATAGTCAGTTGTGAGCCACCAGGTGTGTACTGGGAACTGAACCTGATCCTTCCTCTGCAAGAGCAAAGGGCTTTCTTAACTGCTCAGCCATCTTAGCAGCCTCCAGTTTTGAACCTTTGTGTACCATACATTTCTTCAGTTGAGTGTTTCCTATTGGCTTTTTAGTGTTATATGTAGTGTTTTTTTTCCCACAGACATGAAGCCATTATCATCTCAGGAACTGAAATGGCCAAACAGATCCAGAAAGAAATACAGCAAGGTGTGGAATCCTGGATTGCTCTTGGGAACAGGAGGCCTCACCTGAGTATTATTTTAGTGGGAGATAACCCAGCAAGCCACACCTACGTCAGGAATAAGATAAAAGCTGCTTCCGCTGTAGGTAGGTATGTGTGTCAGCTGTAATTGTCACTAAACGTTTCTGTTATCACATGTACTGGCTGGTTTGGGGTGTCAACTTGACACAAGCTGGAGTTACCACAGAGAAAAAAGATCCTCCCTTGAGGAAAAGTCTCTAGGAGATCCAGCTGTAAGGTGTTTTCTCAATTAGTGATCAAGAGGGGCGGGCCCAGCCCATTGTGGGTGGTGCCATCCCTAGGCTAGTGGTCCTGGGTTCTATAAGAAAGCAAGTGAGCAAGCCAGGGGAAGCAAGCCAGTAAGTAACATCCCTCCATGACCTCTGCATCAACTCCTGCCTTCAGGTTCCTGCTCTGTGTGAGTTTGTGTCCTGACTTCTTTTGGTGATGAACAGCAATGTGGAAGTGTAAGCTGAATAAACCCTTTCTCCATAACTTGCTTCTTGCTCATGATGTTTTGTGAAGGAATAGAACCCCTGACTTAGACATCACATAAGGTTGCATAATTATGAGTGACAGTTATCCAATAAGCACCATTCACATAACATGGATTATTATTATTATTAGAGATATTCAATTATTCAATTACTAATGCTTAGGTAAATTTCTTACTATTTTCTGTTTTTTAATAGAATTTTTTCAGTACGATTTCATATTTTATGGGTGAGGCCCTAGGGCTCTTTGCAGTTAAAGAGCCTGTATGTCTATTACATTTGCTTTAACTGAATCCTAAACTTTCTTGTCTCCTTGGTCTCTTCAAGTCTACTAAGAGGGGGTTTCACAAATCAGCACAAGCTGTTACCTGGAGCAATAGCCAAACAATGCATAGGAATCAGGAGAGAATCCTTGTACGACAGATTAGAATCACCTCGTCCTGGTGATTAGAACATAGATGTTGCAAAAGGGCTTTCCTTCCAGAGGGACAGGCACAGAGGAGTTCTGCACTCACTAGAGAAGACTCCCTTAATGAAAGCTACAGGTATCCAAGTGACTTTCTCTGCTTGGTTTTCCTCCAGGCATCTGCAGTGAGCTCATCGTAAAGCCCAAGAATGTTTCCCAGGAGGAGCTTTTGGATATCACTGATCAACTGAACATGGACGGCAGAGTCAGCGGCATATTAGTTCAGCTACCACTTCCAGGTATACCATGCTCTTCTGTATATCTGGGCGGGGCAGGCGAAAGGGCGCATGGTGACACAGGGGCAATTTATAAAACGTGTTCAGAAGTAGACTAGCTATTTTCTTAGTGCCATAGTAGTAGCTCACAGTTTCTCAATGATTTATACTTAGGAGATGAAAAACTGTGAATGGACAATTTAGGCATGTGCGAGACATACCTGTCTGTACAACAGGGCACAGCCGCAGCAGACTGCAAGCTGAAGGAAGGTGGTAATCCTAACAAAACAATGGGGCAAATTAGCAATTCTTTTGTGTCTCTTAAACATATTGGTCAAGTATTAAAAGCTATCTTATTGTGGTTTGAAGATACATAAGGAAATAAAAAGTAGTATGACTAATATTTATTTACTATATTATCTTTTGAAGCATTAGACATAAGGATTAAAGTATCTGGCTGTTTGTTTGTTTGTTTTAAATAAAACCACATCAGGAGTGGTTGCTCGGTATACAACTGAGGTGGAGCAAACATCTTTTCAGTGGCATGACGAATGGCATCTGATATTCCTTCCTAAGCAGTTGATCTTTTACGTGTGCATTTAACATCATGGGTATTGCTGAGAGTGCCTTACTGTGAAGTTTTAGCAGACGATGCTTCCTTTGGGATTCTGTCTTGCTTTTCATCATGACCCTTCCTTTATCTCCTGACCCTGGCCTTCACTCAGTTTCCTGTTGTATAGCTACAGCTCAGCACAGGATGCAGAACCACAGCATTACAGTTGGTTTGCATGTCTCCATTTACAGTCATCTCAGATCGTGTTTATGTGACTCCTTATTCCGACATATGCCAGGGTTTACAGCGTAGTTCCTCCTTTGCTTCACGTAGGCATAGGTGCCCCCTGCTTCCCCTTGTTGCCCACTGTTTTACTGATCTACTTACAGCATTAATACATTTTGTTTCTTTGTCTTTCACATTTCTAGGCTAATCCCCTTGGTCTATTCTAGATCTGCATAATGTCATGTGGATGTGTCCACATAGAGTGGGCACACGTTATGTCTACATTTGAACCGAATAATAAATATTCAATGCTCAGTCAGGTATTTCAAAGAAATACAAGATTGACAAATGGTCACTAAACTTGACTGTTACATGATTCTTGAGCTTAAGAGCCAACAGCATTTACATAATCATAGTTAGCATAGCACAAGAGCTGAAATTCAAATGACACTGTTGGAGTGTCGTGTCCGCCTTGGCCAGCAAGTAAGACACGACACGGTCGGATCCTTCTCAGTCAGCTTTATTCCAGGAACGACTCTTGACTTAGGGACGGGGACCTGGACCAGGAAGGGGATGGGCTGGGCTCCCAAGCAGCAGAAATGAGCTGCTTATATAACTGCCCTAGGCCGGCTGGGTGATGTGTTCTCTCAGGATAGGTTCAGCTGCCAATACCTCATTAGCATAAGCACGCTCGGGAGGGGCACGAGGCTTGTTTACCAGTTTAGCTGAGCTGGCCACTCTGGAAGCCAGCTGCTTACATTGTCAGGTGCTAGTCATACGACTTTGCAACTATAAACATGGCTGCCTACATTGGAGGGCTGATATTATTTCACTAAACTATGGTTCTGAAATTCATTTGTGTTTAAACTATGCAAGAGTACTGGTGAAGTATAGGGTATAATATCTGTTCAATTTTAAATTACCTAATAGATAAACTCTTAACTGATGTGATGAAAGCAAAGCTACATAATGCCATTATGAATTAATATTTAAATTGATGGATTGCATTAATGCTTTATGTTATACAAATACATAGTATCTCAATATATACTGGAGATTTTGTTCTGTTTTAAATCGTAAACTTCTTATTGTTACTCTCTGCTATATCATCACTTCAAAACAGTCGTTCTCAACCTGTGGGTCGAGACCCCTTAGCTATCCTGTATATCAGAATTTACATTAACAATTCATAACAGCAGCAAAATCACAGTTATGAAGTAGCAACAAAATAATTTTATAGTTGGGGGGCACCACAAAATGAAGAAATGTGTTAAAGGGTTGAAGCATTAGGAAACTTGAGAATTACTGCTTTAAAAACATCACCAAATAGGAAGGGACCTTAGACTTTATCAAAGCTTCCCACTGAGAAGAACGCTCCTGCAGAAAACGCTGCAGGTGCACCCTGGTAAAACTGATGTCGGGTGCATCTCCTTCTTTCAAAACTAGGAAAGGACCAAATACATACGATACTCTAGTTTATGCTGCAGGGAAACGAGACTCAATGATGATTAGTTTATTGACATTATTTTAATGTCAGTTTATTGACATCAAAATCTATCTAAAGTATTTGGCTGTACTTGACAATTGCTTAGCTCATGCAAAAATAAAGGGAAGTCTGAGTTAAGTTGCAAGCCATCACCTCAGAGTTTGCTTCATTGGAAAGTTCCCACACTTGCATTACAGTGTTAATTTTAAAAGTGACATGCTGCTGACAGCGATCTACCAGTTCAACAATATCCTTCTCAAAACTCCAATGACACTTCCCAAAGAAACAAAAGGTGATCCTAAAATTCATCATGGAGCCACAGAAATCCCAAATAACCAAAGCAAGGCCGAACAGCTGGTCTGTACTAATATTTCTTGCTGTGACACCCCCAAGCAACACAAGAACAGTGAGAAAATATCACATTTAAAACTGACATTGCAGAGTTGGAGAAAATGTGAACTGTGAACATCTAATGATAGGTTAATATTCAAAATAAAGACATATTCATACACCTAAACAGTCTTCCTAAGCATGTGTAAAGGACCTGCATGTAAAACAAACCACATCCCCAGACAGTATTGAACTAAAATGTGTGGTTTGAAACATGTCAAACTAGGCCAAGTCTGGCTACACAGTGAGGTCAAGGCCAGCCCAGGCTATATGAGACCATGTCATAAACACAGAAACAAACAAACAACAAACATTTCAAGCCCACAGAAACACTCTGTAGAATGGTGTTTATAAGGAGCTGTGGACTGGGGAGTGTGTATAAGTATTAGCCAAGGAACCTAATACTTGTTTAGATAAGGCAAATAACTTCCAGAGACCTATTGGACAACATCATGGGACAGTGAATAACATATTACCACAAAGAGGGTCTACATATTCTTACTACACAAAAAGAAGTATAGAATGTGATGATTATACTCAGTATACATGTGGCAGAACATCATATTACATACTACAAATATATATACATATATATCATTTTTTTATAATTTAAACATGTTTTGGAGTTATTTTTCAGACTACTATACTTCCTTTGTCAGAGTTTCTGATTACCTTGTATTTAGTTTGTTCTAACAAAATCAGATACATATTCACATGTTACCTTTGTGACATTTATTTGGTGATGTGGTTACTAACAGCCAGTAGATGGCACTGGTTAGCTATCTGTTGTACAGACAAACTGCTTAAGTCTTGTGTTTCCCAAATAAGAAACAGGTAAGGGGCCCCCAGTAAATGTGACGGAGGTTTGAGAGAAGGTATTTTTCTATATACGAAGCCAATAATATGTACACAAAATACCAGTGGTCTGCATCTACTGAACTAAGTCTTTGTTGTATGAAGATTTTATATTTATTAGTCCAGTTTGAATCTTTACAATAATCCTGTGGGAGTGGAGCTACTATTATGTGTATTGGGTGACAAGAAGAGATTAAGTTCCTTCCCTCTGATTAGCTAGATTTATTCCAGGGAGACTGATTCCCCATGCTAATGTATTAACCATAGTTAACACATTACCAGATATCAGTATAAGCTAGTGAACACTGTAAATGTATGAATGGTATGTACTCATGTTATACATTTTAACATTCTGAGAGACAGTGATGTTGGGAAAATACATTTTATAATAAAATTGTCTGGGACTGCATTATGACCCTGCCATTAACTAATACGGTACTAGTCACACCTCTGCTTCAGTCTCTCCATCGGGAAAGTAAAGACATTACCTGATCCATATGAACATTAAATAAAATAATCAGCATAAAGGATAACTTACCAGAGAATATTAATTTAAAATTCTGATTTATTTCATGTGTAGAAACATCAGTCTGATGTTCTCACTCACCATTAAATCTTTTAGACTTAGGTTTTCAGAAATGTCACCGAAATAATAAGAGGTGCAGGAACGAGGGTGAAGTCTAAAGCAAATTGGAACAGGAATGGGGATGGCTTAATAAGTAGATTATTTGTTTAATGGGCAAATACAGGTTACTGTCAAGATCTTCATGTTCAGTGGCAGATTTGGATATGCCTAATTTATTATGAAAAATAAAGAAGTCATTGAAATTTGGGTATTTGGGGACCAACATGAACATTGTGGCATGAGAGGCCTGGCTCAGTTAGCTAAGTATCTGCTGTGCAAATGTGACCATCTCTTTGGGTCCCTGGCACCCGTGTGAAAACCTGCGCAGGGAGGTGCTTGCCTATAACGCTGGCATTGGGTATGCAGAGGCAGGAGGGTTCCCACTGCTTGTTCACTGGCTTATCTTGCCAAATCTGTGTGCTCCTGTCCAGTGAGACTCCAGTTCAGAAGGTCAGGAGGAGAGTGAGACACCTAAGGTTAACCTCTGGCATACACATGCATACATACACACATATACACACACACACTCATGTACACACACATGTACACATGCACACATGATCACACACTCATGCATACATGTATACACACATACATACACACACATGCTCTCACACACTCATGCGCACGTGCACACTCACAGGAACACACACAATACACTAAAAATAAGTACCAGCAAAAGTAAATTATTATGTCATAAGCTGTGAATTATTGTTATTTCAATTTGAGATTCATTTCAAAGAAAAATTTCTAGAAGAAATTTTTGCTTCAAATAATTTTGACATGATTTTTATAGTCCCACCCTCACAGTGTTGTTTATCTACTTTAAAACTTTTGTAAGTAACTTTTTTTACGATAAAGACAACAAAAAAGGCCGACAGCTGTCTTCTAAGTGGAGTGTTCTACCACTGGATGGCAGCAGTGAGCAAGTTTATGTTACTGCTTTATGGGATCATACAAATAAATCACTGATACCATTGATGTCTTTGAGGGATTGGTTGGCCTCTGTAACCACTAACATCTCTGTCCTTCATATCCAGGTGGAAAAACATCGTAAGATGGCGATTTTTCTGTCCAAGTTCATGGACTTATCTGTTTTAAAACTTCTCAAAACAAACAAAACCTTCAAATTCAGGAAGTTAATAAAAACAGCAGTTTTCTGCTTTTTCACCCCCATCATTTGCTTTTTTTTCTTTATCATCTGATTTTTTTAGTCTATTCACCTTGAAAAACTATTTTTATGGTGCATATTTCTTTTTTAAAAAATATATGTATGTATATATATCACTAAATGGACTCAGCAGGTTTCATTTACCACACACACACACACACACACACACACACGTAACAATAACAATTACAGTAAAAGAGGCCTTACACATGAGAGGAGCAGGCCTGGGTGTAAGGGAGGTTGGAGGGAGGAGAAGGAAGCTGATATAAAAACAGCATACAAGAAATTTAAAAAATAATTTAATTTAAAAATTAAAATATGTGTAGGCATAGACTCTGCCTCTAGTTGTCTGTATTATTAATTTAATCTGCAAAATACTCTGGCCAAGCAAGTTAGGGGAGAGGGATAGTTAAGAACAATTTGAATCTAAATTATTGTTCCTAAGACCTTACCTTGTATGCAAGGTCCCCAAAGCAGCATTTCTTCCCGGCTACTGCAGGTTTAAATTTTATTAGGGAAGAAATACTTCTCTGAGTCTCTTATAGAATATATACTGCTTTGAAGGTAATAATGTATGTTTGACCGGAATTACCGTAAATAGTGCTTTCGGAGACAGAGGACTTAAGAAAACATGACTTTTCCCAACCTCTGCAGAGGAATATGGTCTTGTTCGACACACACTTCAGCTCACAACAGGGAATCATAGAAATCAGATAAAGCTAAGCTTAGAAAGCTTCATAGGATACATAGACTCTAACCCAGACGCCTGCATAGTAAGTCCGCAGAATCCTGAGCAGTCTCTGTGTCTGTAAGAGACACACATGTATGGAGAAAGAGACCCACCTCTTCAATGACCTGGAGCAGAGGTTCTCAGTCTGTGGGGTGCCGCCCTGCGGTCTTGTAAAACCATCGGAAAACACAGATAGTTACACTACAGTTCATAACAGTAGCAAAACTACAGTTATAAAGTAGCAAGGAAATGAACCTTATGGTTGGGGGTCACCACAACATGGAGAAATGCATTAAAGGGTCAAAGCATTTGGAAGATTGAGAACCAGTGGCCCAGGGGACCTCACCCACTCCATTTCCAACCTTCACAATAGACTCAAATTCGGGTGGAGTAGCTTCGTGAGGTTAGACTTGTTTCCCATTCCTTTTCTGCCCTTACTTCTCAATGATGAAACAATTATGGATAGTATTTGGGCAAACAGGCACCTGGTAAGTATTATCTGTCTTGCTTTTATTTTTTTTTAATGTAGCACCCATTTGTAGAATCATGTGTCTGTTGGTTCACTTACATATCCTTACCCCACCTCAATGCCAATGGACATATGAAATACATTCAAATATTAGTTGAGTGAATAAATGAATGAATTTCAAAAACCTTACATATATGCTAAGGATGTGAACTTTATCCCACTAGCATAAAGCTTTGCCTGCAAATTTTTTTTTTTTTTGATTTTCCAAGGACGGAAAGAAATATTTCACCTTAAATTGAATATAGTAGTATCGAGTGTTAAAAACTGTAAACACGCCTCCAATACATTTCAGAATCTAATGAAAGTCTTTTAGGGTTAAGATTAAAATTGCAATCAGTTTATATGTCAGTCTGGGAAAATTCACATATTAGTAAATTTTTCAAGCTATGAGCAGAGTCTAACGTGTTTCCTTGACAACTGACAGTAGACTCTCATTGTTCTTATAGGAGTTGCTTTCAAACTTAGAAAAGTTCATTCCTAAAAAAATTTGCTGTCCATAAGATATTTACAATTAAATAGTAGCTTAGAGACAATTTTATCTTCTGATGATTGCAGCTGGTGTGCAGAAATGCACCTGCCCTTCGTGTACTGACTTTGTGTTGTGTGTTCTTGCTAAAGGGACCTCATGAGTGCCTCTCATTACACTTCTTAGATGTCAGAACAAAGAGTTGAGCTACTTACAAGGAATTTTGCTACTTCCTTCGTGATGTTCACGTCTCTTATGTTTCCTTATCATATCAAACCAAGACCGCTCATCAAACCCTAAATGGAATTGGTGGGAAGGGACACCTTTCTCTTGTGATCTTCAGGGGTGAAGGTCTACGTTTTCTTATTAAATCTGCCGTCTGGTCTGAGGGTTTGTGAAGACACTTGTACCAGACTGACACCTCAGCTTTGGTTTTTATTTGATGTGCCATCACTCTGTCCCTATTTCCTCTTCAGTCCTTGCTGTTAGGGGTAAGCCAAAGATTTTAGCAGAATTTATACACCACATTTGGTTATTCTCTGTGGCTTTCTCTCCTACCCCATGTAATCTTCGGAGTTTAAAGTTTTAACAGAAGTCTATTAGTGGAAATATCTTGTGGTGGAGAGAAGTGGAATCAATCACCTTAAATCTGCAAGCATGTTGGGGCAAGGACTTCTACCTACTTGTCATTAGATTCTCATAGAAGTGTTCAATTCCAGATAATTCACCAGTCCAGCTGCCATAAGGCCTTGGTAGCCCACACTCTAGATATAGCCAATCTCTTGAGCAGAATCATAAGTGATCCAGCTGTCCCCACCCCCCCCCATTTCCTGTTCTCCGGCTTCCACATAAGGAGACCAATTGTATTGACTTTTTAGACCACGTGGATGAGAGAATAATATGCAATGGGATTGCTCCAGAAAAAGATGTTGATGGATTTCACATTATCAATATCGGAAGACTGTGCCTTGACCAGCATTCGCTGATCCCTGCCACTGCCAGTGCCGTTTGGGAAATCATCAAAAGAGCAGGTTGGTAACCTGGGTCTGTGGGAAACCAGTATCATCTGTAGATGAGCACCGGGGCCTTGACTGGGTAGAGCTACCTTTGTCCACACGTGACTGAAGTGATGAGTGTAAACTAAAGTCTATAAAAAAAAATGTTGTACATTTATCAATAGCACAGGACAGAACAGCAGAAGAGAAAACGAAGATCAGCAGCTACACTTGTAGCTTTCAGTGAGCAAATCATCAAATGTTGCCAGGTCTTCCTACTTTTAAAGATTTGCTTACTTTATTTATATGAGTATACTGGAACCATCTTCAGACACACCAGAAGAGGGCATCAGATTCCATTATTGATGGTTGTGAGTCACCAAGTGGTGGCTGGGAATTGAATTCAGGATCTCTGGAGAAGCAGTCAGTGCTCGTAACCACTGAGCCATCTCTCCAGCCTGTCTTCCTACTTTTAAATCATGCATTTTGATGACAATCTTTTCAAACTGGAGGGCATTTTCTTACTAAGATAAGCTTATATAGGACCCCTGTCCATTGACTAGTTATTAATAAAAGAATGTAGGCTCTGACTGTATTAGACTCAATGTGGCTGGCAGGTACACTCATGGAGCTCAGTGGCTTTGCACATCGATGGCTTCCTGCCCCCAGCACAGTCATTTTCTTTCTGGAAACACCTTTCCCTTTTTAATCCTCTGATTTCTAGCTGATCTACAAACTCTCCAAGAGAGAGCAGATTCTAGACTCACACACTAGCTCATCAGTACTTGGATACGTCTTGGTTCCACTGTCTTCCTGGTATTCACAAAAGATAGGATGTTAACTCAGTAGTGTATTGCTTCTTTTGGTGAAGTAAAGTGTGTGAACCTTCCACTCTGTTTTCCGAGTCTCGATGGAAGTCTGACTGCCATTTGTCCTTAATACTGTTGTATGAACTTCTAGTCTAATTAGCAGTTAATGTATTTTAAGACTGTATACTTCATGAGAAACCTGGTTTTTAAAAGGACTTTAATGGCAACCTGAGAACTTTTGTGGTTTTTAAATGAGGACATAATGAGAGAGGAAGCGGCAAATCCAAGAAGCATTAAAAGAAATATTTATAAATAATCCAGTGAGGGCATGCTATAGACGGGGCATGAAATCCACACCTAATCAGAAGGTTTTACAGAATGCTTCACTTGGCTTTTCACATACTTAATTCGCTCCTTATTAGTCACGCATTTTAAACAGACTGTATTTTTAAAGGAATTGAAACATTTGGGAAAAACGTGGTCGTGGCAGGAAGATCCAAGAACGTGGGCATGCCGATCGCCATGCTGCTGCACACGGATGGAGAGCACGAGCGTCCTGGAGGTGAGCATGGGTTTCTACGGCTAATCTATGGTGTGAAAGCCTGGAACATCAGAGGGATTGCTGATGTAGGTGTTACTTCCTCGTGCTGTGATAAAACACCAAGACCAAAGGCCATGGAAGAGCTCATTTCAGGCTTCAGAGGGGTAGAGGTCACCGTGATGGAGGGCAGGTAGCGGGTGGCTGGAGCGGCTGCTGAGAATTCACATCTCTAACAGTAAGCAGGAGGCAGAAAACACTGAGAGGGGCAGGCTTTTGAAACCTCAAAACCTAGCGACCTACATCTTTCACAGGCCACACCTCCTAATCATTCCCAAGAGTCCCACCAACAGAGGCCAAATATTCAAATGTATCAGCCTATCAGAGCTAGCCTTATTCACACCACTGCTGCTGAAAATAAGGGACCCCTTTCCTCCATTTCTTTTGCTTTTATTTCTTTGTTTCTTCCTTTCTGTTTCCTTCTTTGTTTCTCTTTCGTTTGTTTCTTTGTTTATCCTTTCTTTTTTTACTTCTATACCTATAAAAATAAATTTAAAAAAAAAACAGTAACAATACAGAGATTAAGAAGGGATGATAGCCACTAAAGACATAAAAGTCACTGCTTCAGAAAATTCTCAAAGTTAGAAGTGAATTTTGTTTTAATTTTTTTTTGGAGACTCGGTTTCATGTGATTTTTTTTAGAAACTGTCTTAGGAGAGGATGATTTTGTTGAAAGGGACACATGGAAGGATGTTTTGCTGAGAACAGACACGTGGTAGATTTATGGAAGTTGTCTGTAAAAAGGGCGGGTGATGTTTTGCTAGAGTGGAAACTTGAGAGAATGAACACATGATGTTTGGAAAGGGTATAAATATAACCCAACAGACTGTGGACGGCTCTGTGTAGCATTGGTTTGCCTTGACATTTTTTGTTGGTCTTTGTTGGGCTTTGTTGATGCTGGTCTTCACTGACAATGCTGTGATATTGGTTCACTTGTCATTTTTGTTGACTTTGTTGTGACTTTGTAGAGAGAAACACACCAAAGAACTTTTCATGATGTTTTGATGGCTTCTTCCAGCTTTTGCGAAGATTTGGCTAATTGGCATAGCCTTGTGTTGGTTTTTTGTTTGTTTGTTTGTTGTTTTGTTTTCTGAATCAAATTGCCATTGCTAATTCATTAATGGGATTTGTGAGTGGATCCAGCTACCATTGCTGATTTGTGTGAACTGAACTACTAATATTCTGACAACAAAGATTAAAATCGCCCCTAAGAACTAATTTTAAACAGGTCCACATCCTGCTTGGCCCTATTAACCTTTCCTTTGCACTACCTTTGGTGTGTGGTGGGCTAGAAGGGAGGTTAACACATTTAAGAACACTTAATAAAACAGGTTTAAAAAATATATAAACCTACAGTTGAGTGTTACATACTAAAATGGTTAGTACATCACAACACTGCTGGTTAGTTAGTTCCCTTAATAGAAAAGGAACCTGGTACTTAGGGCTCATAGCTGATTATTTGTGTTAGACAACTAGGTATTGTGCTGTAGTAATAGTGAAAACTCACCACAAAAGCCCAGGGGGACCTCAAGACACGAAGGTGTTTGAGAACATGCGCTGCATTCTCCGGGGCTGCTGGCTCACCACACTCCTCCGACCTTGGTGTTTTCAGCTGTCTAAGACCTGGACCTGAGCTGACCCACAATGAGGACTGGTGACTACGTAGAAAGGATATTTTGCAAAGGATGAGGGGCTTTGCTCACAGTTTGCCTGAACTAATGCTGGGGCGAGGGACAAAAGGTTACTCAAACCAAGTTCATGGTTTCAATAGAAGCACTGATAGTCTGTATGTGCCAGTGACGTCCTCTGGGACCCTGGCTGATTATCTTTCCTGTTTAGGACATTTTGCCTAATCTTCATACAGTAAGCACTTAACTGGCTAACTTAATTACAAAAGAAGGACATACTTTTTTTTAAAAATGCCCACACATGTGTACTAACATACATGGGTATAGTTAAATACCCACACATGTAGACACAATACCATACGTAGGTGTAGTTAAGTGCCTACAGATGTACACACTATCATACAAAGGTGTATAGGTTTTTTTTTTTTAAAGTATTATTAATCATGTTGAATTTTAGTTTCCTCATATCGGTTTCTTGGCAAGTCTTCTTTTAGGATCCTGACTGTCACAATTCACACGAAGAAATTTTTAAAACACAAAGCCCCATGGAAAAATAAACACAATGTTGACTTATGTAAAGCAGTGGATAGGTGTGACAGCAACAACTATTGTCCCAACACTCAAGAAGCAGAGGCAGGGTCAGCCTGTGAATTCAAGGTCAGCCTGGACTACAAAGTGAGTTCTAGGCCAGCCTGAGCTACTTAGTGAGACACAGTCTCAAAAAAAAAAAAAAAAAAAAAAGTAATGAATAATAAGGATGAACAGGTGGCCTTTGTTTTCTGCTTCCGTTTTAAGAATCTATCATAGGAAGCTAACACATGTGTATGGATCATAGTAAGTCACGGCTTGGTAGTGACTCCAGGCAGTTGTCCGAGCACCCGCCTTCCAAGGCTTCCTTCCTGCTGGCTCACTCTTTCCTTCTAGTTCATTTTACTGTCTACTCTTCTCCTAGGTATAGAGTGTTGGTCACAGTGGCTGTCATATAATAGTCTTATGTTAAGGACAGTAAGACCAGAAGGAATTTTAAAAGGACATACTATTTTTCATGGAAACTTTGATCTAAAGACAATCAGCAAGTTTTTCTTTACTTTCAACACTTTGTTTTCTTGTCTTATCGATAGCATACCAAGCACCATTTTGAGCCCATGTTCTGAAGAACACTCTCTCATAAACTGTCTAGCCAAGTTTCAGTGGTTCCGGTACATAAGATTATTCTTCCCATTTTACAGATGAAGAAATGAGCTTGTAAGGCTCTGATGGATTCTGAGGCAGTGGAGGTCCCAGGACTGGGAGCTAGAGATGAGTAACCACTGTGGTTATGAACACTGGTCAGCAATAGACTCATTGCCGATCCTATGACCTTCATTAGCCAGTTCCCCTTAGAGATGGTCACTGTTCTTGTCTGTAAGAAATGCATAGCATTGTGAGCATAGTTACTGTGAAAAGTAAATGGAGAAGTTTTATTCAATAAAGCACTAGCTATAACGGGTTTGAGGTGTTAGTGCCTGGTACACAGTGAGTTAAGTAAGTTGCCACTTGTAGCCATAACTGGTCTTGTCTCAGTTAGTTCTAAGTTAAGAACCTATAACCCACCACTCACGTGGTTACAAGACAAGCCCAAAGGTCACTGGTGTTTTCTTCTTTGACTTTAATTTGAAATTTAGTTTCTTTTCCTGCTGAACTTTATGTTTTGATTTTCAAAATAATATTTAGTTTGTTTTGTAAGAATTTGAACGAATTCAGCTTATGAAGGTTTACAAAGCCATAATTAGAAATCTGATACCATAATATTCCAATATTACTTGACAACATGCTTTTTCTTATAGAGTTCAGTATGTTATATGCTAATTTCTTGTCATATTTCAATTATGAATTATTTATAAACTACCATAGAAAACCAATTCCCTTTCAGTTCAATTTAAAGCTACAAAATACTATGCTACAAATATTACCTTATGTATTGTGGCATATGTAATTATTTATGGATACATACATATGCAGTAAAATATCAAAATAAACATAAATTGATGGTGGTAATTGTTTGGGTTTTACAGTAGATCAGAGGCCAAGGAAAGCCACAGAAATCACACCATACAGCAGATCTTATGAGGGAGAGAGGTGAAAGGCTGCTTTGGAGTGAGGACAGGACCGAGAGAGGCAGAGACAGAGACACAGAGACAGAAAGACCAGAGAGAGACAGAGAGACAAAGACATAGAAAGATGAGACAGAGAGAGAGAGAGAGAGAAGAGAGAGAGAGAGAGACCAGAAAGAGACAGATAAACAGAGACCAGAGAAAGGCACAGAGAGAGACAGAGCAGGCTGTGACGGGGTGGACTTTTTAAAGAGGACATGACTCATGGCAACAGTGGAAATGTTGGGTTTTTTGCGGCTATTGATGATGTGACTGCTGGCGCTGAAGGTGGGCTTCCGGCAGACCTGGTTCCTAACTGTAATGATTTTTGAGAAAAGAATTATAGCGTTAAAACCTATTACTGTAAAAACATTTTATATTTTGGTCAATGAAATTTCTCCACTTTAATGAATGGTAAAAAATGGAAAACATTTGAAATTGTTTGTAATCTACATTTTACAAAGTTAAATTTACAAAGTTAAATTTATCTTTATTATAGTGGTACCTCGCAGTCATTATAATTACTGTATCTGAAATGTAAAAAAAATATAGTAAAAATGATATTGAAGGTTTGCTACATGGGTCGTGTTTAATTAATAGACATTTAATAGGAGCATTGTGACATATATTATTAGCATAATGAACAAGTAAGCAAGTGCTTACTGATATATGGAGTCTGGGAAAGTTAGTGTTTTGGATGTCTTCGCCTGGCAGAGCAGTAATTACATGCATTGTTAGGTAATGGAGATAATTAAGGAGGATTAGCTGCAAATTTATATCTATAGAACTTGTTCTAATGACACAGTGTTGAGCATTTAGCACACACTGTGTATTGTTTTACCAAAAGAGACTGAGAAGCCAATAATTCAAATTTATCTCAAACACAAAAATAATTTCACTTAAAAAAATCATAGTCACTTAGTTTAATACGTTTCTGTTCTCAGTTCACTTTAAGTTTTGACATTAAGAGCACAAAGCTGGGATACTTTGTAAGAAAAAAATCTTTTATTTTACTTAGGGATTGAAATATTCAAGAGTGAGAATGTACTTAAATCTCTAAGTACAAAGGTGGAACTGTGTGTGGGAGGGGAGTGGGAGGCATGCGTGGAGAGAGGGGAGGCGCTGCAGTCGGAGTGCTGCCGTCTGGATGTATTGTTTGGGAGACTGAGAGACAGACTAGTAAATAAAGCGATAAAAACAGGAAAGAAAGAAGGAAAAGAAAGGAAGGAAGAAAACAGAAAGAAAGAATGGACGAAAGAAAGAAGGGAAGAAAGGAAGGAAAGAAGGAAGGAAGGAAGGAAGGAAGGAAGGAAGGAAGGAAGAGAAAGAAGGAAAGAAGGAAGGAAAGAAAGAAGGAAGGAAAAAAGGAAAGAAGGAAGGAAGGGAAAAAGAAAAAAATAGAAAGGAAGCGGAGGATGGCGCCACCTGCTGCTGAGTACAGGTGCTGCAGGGGCCAGGGGAGAGGTTCAACTAGAGGGAGAGTCTCTCCTCATAGACCCACAGTCTTGGTGGAAGTAAGAGATGCCAGGGGACATGGCAGGAAAGTACAGGGATATACAGATGTCAGAGACTAGCAAACATTCTGCTACTTACAGCAGCCCAGGCTAGGATGAAGTGACGTGGGAAGGTAAGAGTTGAGACTTGCATAGGATATTGAAGGACCACTGTGACTGTCACGAGGTTATGGGGTATTCTTTTGACTTCTTTATATGTATCAACGTGAGCAGTTTCTCTTCCTCTGTGAATGAAAACCAAATGCCACGAGCTTTTTAGCACAATGTCTTTGCTTTTTATCTTTCTCATAAGAAACCCGGGGAGAATCTTCTAACATCTTTAAAACCATTTTTTTTTTTCATCAAGGTGGTAGTAGACAGTTCCTTCAAATTAATGTCCCCTCAAATCAAGACATTATAGCTATTACATATAGTAGAGTTTAGAGTTTAATTTGATTTCCCGCTCATGTAGAGAAAGTTCCTTCTGCATACATTTATCTAACAGACCACTGAAGTGACACCGCATGGGTCACATGATTTTTCTTTAACTAAAATGTTGTAGCATCATTAAGAGTGAATATTTGGTCTCTGTCCTCTAAGGGCTGTGCTCTTCTTCAGATTCGTCTCTGGGAGGTGTGTTTTCTCCGAGCACTGGCTACATAGTATCTAATCAGTCAGCCTGGCCTGTTATTGTGCTTCTTGCTCTCTTCCTTTGAGATGTCCTATCTTAAGTGGAAATCACAGGGGTTTTGTTAACCCACTGTCTTGCTTAGAGTTTCTACAGCTGTTGTTGTTGTTTTCATTATCAAAAGCAAGTTGTGGAGAAAGGGTTTGTCTCACCCTTCCACATTGTAGTCCATCACTAAAGGAAGCCAGGACAGGAACTCAAACCAGGAAGAACCTGAAGGCTGGAGCAGATGTAGAAGCCACCTAAGGTTGCCGCTTCCTGGCTTGCTCATCATGGCTTGCTCAGTCTGCTTTGGTATTAAAACCTAGGACCACCAGTCTAAGGGTGTTCTTCCCACAATGGGTTGGGCCCTCTCCCATCAATCATTAAGAAAATGCCTGAGCTACATATGGAGGTATCTTCTCAATGGAGAGTCTCTTCATTGTGAGAATTAACTCCAGTTTTGAAAACTCATACTTTAGCCAGGCTGGGAGCAGTATCTTTCACCCCCAGGAGGCAGTAACCAGTAGGAGATGCTTGAGGTAGTGCAAAGAGATGTGAGTGGCTTGTTTGATTAAGCTCTGCCAGTAGCAGGTGGGGCCAAGCTCCTGTAGATTTCAAAGAGAAGAGCCAAATACCTAGGAATGCAGGATTCACCCAAAGCATCACCACCCCATCCATGATGCTCTGTGCTCATCTGGCTTTATCAATTATAATCTTGAGTTTGTGTAGTTAATGTATTAGAGAAAAGCCAATTTTTCATGTCTCACTTTCTCATTTGAATAATAAGAGTAGCGCTTTACTTGCAATGTCTTCTAACTTTAGCCAGCACACATCTCAAAAACATTTAGTTGGAAACAGGCGTTCTTATTGGACGATGGAGATTGTTACCCAGCGGGACGTGGCATTAACCTATTTAACTTATAAAGCAAGGCTCACGAGTTCACTCAGTGAATAGAGTCACTCGCTACCAAGTCAACAGCCTGAGTTTGATCCCTAGGATCCACAGAGTGGACAATGAGAGCCAGCACCTGAAAGATGTGATCTAACCTCCACATGCATGCTTCGGTATACACAAGCCCTGCCTGCTCTCCCACACTAAGTAAATGTAAACATTAAAGTTTCAAAAATCCCTACCATGACAAAGCAAAATTCAAAGTTTTTCTCTCTCTTCTGTTGCTTTCTCTCAGAATACCACACATCTCCAGGCGGTGGTGGCGTACGCCTTTAATCCCAGCACTTGGGAGGCAGAGGCAGGCTGATTTCTGAGTTCGAGGCCAGCCTGGTTTACAGAGTGAGTTCCAGGACAGCCAGGGCTATACAGAGAAACCCTGTCTCGAATACCACACATCGGCCCCACTGTCCGCCCAGAACACCCTGTCTCTAACCTTTATACACTCATCTGAGTGTATAAATCTGAGTGTATAAATCACCCAGCCCTCTCAGCCATGTCACCTGCCACGTCTTCCACACTGTATGCTTAGACTTCACAGAACTGCACACCGTTCCTAAAGCACCGCTCCTCATTCTACTGGGAGTTCTATGTCCTGGTCCTTTGGCCTGAAACCCTCGCTCCCCACTCCCAGCTGTTGCTTTGTATAGTCTGCCATCACCGCCCTTATACTGATTTCTCTCTCTCACATCTCTCTCATTCCAAAAAGAACTAAATAGGAACTTCTTTTTGGGGTTGAGGCAGTTTGAGATAAATCTCCTTACATAGCTCTGGCTGATCTGGAACTCTATTTGTAACTTAAGCTGGCTTTAGACCGTACAGCAATTGTCTTAGCTCAGCCTTTTAAG
Organism: Mastomys natalensis; assembly: GCA_021653895.1. Classification (NCBI taxonomy): domain Eukaryota; kingdom Metazoa; phylum Chordata; class Mammalia; order Rodentia; family Muridae; genus Mastomys; species Mastomys natalensis. Next base: position 121,096 of record JAJTUV010000292.1, on the reverse strand, counting down.
TCCTGGGATTACAGGCATGTGTCACTATTCCCAGCCAAATGTAAACTTCTTACTAACAATATTTTAGGCTTTATACTTGTAAAATGTGGCATAAGCATCCATAGATAATAATAGAATAAATCATTCAATCAGTAAGTCTATAAGACATGTTTACACGCCAAGCACTGGGCCAACACTGTACAAAATCAAGCCACAGATTTTAAAATGTGAATTTGTCATTTGTAGAAAGAAAATTTTTGTATGGAAGGAAGAAAGGAGAGAAGAAGCTATCTGCACCCCCACAGATCATTGTTTCACATTTAAAATGATAAACTTTTATATAGAAGGAAGATTTAAATCTCCCCACCCCAAGAGTCGCTGGTGTCAGTAAGGGAGGAGTGGACCACATCAATATCAGGAAGGGAAGAGGAATCCCCGGAAACTGTGTAAAGGAGGGGAAGTCGCTGGTGACATTCATGGAAGGAAGCCTCTGTTTCTACAATAAACCATCACATCACAATTCTGTCCATTTAGCTTGTCTTCTTACAGAGGAGCTGATTTCTTTGCTGCTAAATATATGAAGTACAACAGTGAATACATCAGACATGGCTCTGTCCCCTGAGACTGAAGAGCAGTAAGAAAGATAATCATTAAACCACAAGAAATAAAGGATTCTAATTATAACTGTGCATGCAAAGTGCTTAAAGTAGCTGCACAGCATTATGGGAAAAGCTTGGTGTAGGACAGAATGAATGAGTTCTATATATAGTTAGACACGAATGCTACCTTTTGGGAGACCCACTCCAATTATTATTACAATGAAACTTTTCAAAAACTGTATGTATAGTGTATGTGTCTGCATGTCAGTGTGTGTCCAAGTCTGTGTCCATGTGTATCCATGTCTCTCTCTCTCTCTCTCTCTCTCTCTCTGTGTGTGTGTGTGTGTGTGTGTGTGTCTGTTTGTGTATGTGTAGATCAGAGGTCAACATTAGGAATCTTCTCTCTCACTTATCTTTTGAGACATCATCTCTCACTGAAACTAGAGTTCACGGATTGGCTGGACTGGGTGGTCAATGAACTGCAGGGGTCTGCCCATCTCTGTCCCATGCCCGCTAGCTCTAGGATTACAAGTGTGGCATGGGTGCTGGGGATTCAAACTCAGGTCCTCATGTTTGCTTGACAGGCCCTGTACTGACTGGGTGCTCAGTCTCAACCCTGAGCTCACTTTTAATATTTACACACTGAGACTATATTTAAACTAAAATTTTCACCTTCATGGATCCATGGAAATATATTAGATATAATAGGAATGAGAAATGGTGAGGTGTAACGGCCAGTTCTGCCACACGTTTGGGGGCCACGATGTCCCAGTCTGTTCTGCTGCTCCGGTTTATGGGTCAGGGTCTAGCAAGAGAGAGAGAGAGTGGGGATGGAGGGGCAAGAGACGCGAAGAATGGAGACAAGACAGAGGGTCTGATCAAGTCTCATTTATTGAAAGGAAATCCTGGGTATTTATATGCTTTATCACGTGCCTTGCCCTCGTGGACAAACAGGGAACACAGCTGAAGGCACTACGTCATGTGCCTTGCAGCGTGGAAACCACGTGCACCTTGCAGCTGGGGGCACTAAACAGCAAAACAAGATATGTGAGAAAAACAAGATGTTTATCAGAGTGTGCTCAGCTGTTGTAGGCTGTTGAAAACAAGTCTCTTGTCAGGGTATATGACCTGAGATGGCTGCAACGATGATAGCCGCTTTCTGCTAGGAGTCGGCTCCCAACAGTGAGGTAAAAGAAAAAAAAAAAAAAAAAAGGCTGGAGTTAAAAATGGAGCCGAAGAAAAGACTTCTACTAAAAATAAGGACATCATTAAGTTTTCATGGGTATATTCCCACTGTCAAGCAAACTACTTTTTATTTATTGGAACTAAGTATATATTTGCTGAATTTACTTCATTGAGTCTATGTACTTATGGATGGGTCATTAGTTTTACCTTTAAAACTTTTTAGCAGAAACAAAAAGGAATATTAGCCAAATAAGGATCTGTAAGATTAAAAATGAATACATCCTTTGGAAAAGTAAAATATTTTTCTAATTTTAGAACACTTAACTTCTCTTGAGGGTTCTTATAAATGGAAAGTTAATGGACTCAGTAATATGTAAGACATTCTTTTCAAGTTAAGGCAATGCATACATTTAATAGGACTATTTCTCTAATCATTTAAGTGCAGATTAAAGCTACCACTCATGTTCATGGCTTTTAGTTCTCATTAGGCATTTCTGCTCACTCTGTTTTAAGCCCTCTGCTCACTCTGTTTATTCCTCCTTTCAACTTCTAAACCAGTGCTCTTAATCTCATCTGGCTTCAGCATCATCCAGGTGCCTTTAAAAATGTAGTTTCCTACATCCATCACCCAACAAATGGAAATGAGAACCTAGGAGCTGAAACAAAGCATCAATATTTTTAGAAAGCACAGAGGAATATTTGTGGATGGGCTTGAGAGTGGCTTCTCAAAACAAAGACTGAGACTCGTCCTTAAGATCTTTATCCAGACCCATTCTAGGCGATCCATTGCAGCCCGGTGACTCAAAACAACAACTGTACTCTAGACTTATGGATCCACTCGACAGCTTGACAGGCTCCGTAAACACTTCACACTCCATTTATGAACCCTTACTTCTGACTTTACTCCCATTGCTTTCCCCATAGTGTCCTCTAAGGATAATGTGGTAAAGTCCGTTCCCTGGAGAGACTGGAGGAGATGTGAAGAGTAGAGAGATCTTTGAAGGTAGAACTTATTGGGAAGCCTTGAGGTCACTGGTTGCATGTTCTCAAGGAGAACTGTGGAACCTTAGGCTCCCTGTATTCATCCACTTCTGGTAAATGAATGGTCCTGTGAGATTGTACCTTCTACCACATTTCCAGGACAAGGAGGCCATTTGTTCATGGGCTGAAACTTCTAAACTTATGAGCCCAAATATTTTCTCTCAAATGTTTGTTATAGTAATGGAAAATTTGAGAGAAATGTTTGGGCTCAGAAGTTCAGAATTTTTTCAGTACTTCTCTCATGGTTTCCATAATAATTTTAGAATCAACTAGATGCTTCCCTCCAAAAGGAAAGTATTGATAAGAGTTATACTCTTTTTTTTTTTTTTTTCAACAGACATAAGAGAATGGTCATTATTGTGGGATTTCCAGCCAGGGAACATGATTGTCTGTCTAGTTCCTCTGTCTTTTGGTCTTGTTCTAGGGAATTTTATATCACATAGATTTTACACATTCCTGGTCATGGTACCTTTTGATCTGCTATTACAATGAGATCTTCTTCCATGTGTCTTCTAACATGTTGTTATATATAATGCATTTATTTTTGCATATTCATTTTTGTTGATAACTCAGTGAATTCTCTCAGTGTTTCAATAGTATGATAATTGCTGCATTTATTTATGAAATACATTTAAACTTTATATTCACTAATATTTTCTATTATTGTACTTTTTTCTTTATGTAACTTTTAACAAGTTGCATAGACTGTTGATTAAGTTTTCTGGGGTTTGTTTTATTGATACAATAACTTTGGTGTATTTATTATCTCTTAAGAATTGTGTTATATTTATTTTGTTGGATTTAATATGACCTGCTTTATTATAAAGATTTCTAGAAATTCTATAGTACTGTTTAGTATTTTATTTTTGATCCATTAATGCTTTGAATTTAGTTTTTAAAAAATTTCCAGTAGAAGGATCTTTTATGTCATTAATAATAATGAGTTGTGATCGAGGATAATTATTTTTAAATTATGTAATTATCTGCTTTGATTTAATGAAAATATGTTACCCAAAATAATACCATTTAAAAAGGTTGTTTGGGTACTGTGATAGTTTGAGTAGGTTTGGTGCCCCTAGACTCACGTGTTTGAATGCTTGGTCCACAGGAAGTGGCACTATTAGGAGGTGTGGCCTTGGAGGAGGTGTGGCCTTGTTATAGGAGGTGTGGCCTTATTGGAGGAGGTGTGTCACTGTGGGGGTGGGCTTTGAGGTCTCCTATGCTCAGGCTCTGCCCAATATAGAGGGAGTCTCCTTCTATGGATCAAGATGTAGAACTCTCAGCTCATTCTCAGCTCCGTGCTTGCCTGGATGCTGCCATGATTCCCACCATGATGATAATGGACTGAACCTCTGAAACTGTAAGCCAGCCCCAGTTAAATGTTCATAAGAGTTGCCTTGGTCATGGTGTCCTTTCACAGCAATGGAAATCCAAACTAAGATAGGTCCATAAAATATATTATTTATTTTCAGAGTTTAATAAGTTATAATCATATGATGTTCATTGTATCTTCTATACTTGATCTGTTATCAACTGGAAGGAGAATATTAAATTCAGCAACTACAATGTATTTCTATCTTTTGTAACTTATGCTTTATGAATTGCATTTCTCTTTTTTGTTAATTATATATTTATGTTCAATAAAATCCATTTAATTCATTATATCAATTTCATTTATAACTTACATGTTTATATTTACTGAGTAAACTCTTCTGTTCTCTTCTACTTCCTTCTCTTTCCTTCTTTTTTTCTTCCCTTTTAAAATAATGTTTTGTGGAAGGTTTTCATGTGTATCCCAGGCTAGCCTTAAACCAGTTGTGTAGCCTAGAATGGCCTCAGACTTTTATATAGCCTAGGATGGCCTCATTTTGGAAATTCTCTGCCTCTGTCTCCTGAGTGCTGGAATTACAGCCATAAAACATTATAGCTACCTTTACCCTCTCTCCCTTTATTGAGACAGGGTCTCTCTATATGATCCTGGCTGTTCTGGAACTCACTATGTGAGAGGCTGGCCTAGAACTCAAAGATCCTCCTGCCTCTGCCTCCCATATATTGAGATTAAAGGCTTCTGCCACTATACCCAGCCTGCCCCTTTGCTTTCTAATGCATTTACCTTTGTCCTATTTAATATGGAATTTCTCCTTCTATTATCCTTTATAGGTTACTGAAAATTTTTTATTTATTTTTAGTTAAATACATATGATCAGAATTAACAATGTACTCCCTATTCTGTTTGTTTTTGTTTTATTTTAAACATATTCTGTCTATATGTTTTAATATTTAAGATCCTTATTATTTCAATAATTATAATATATAGATTTAATTCTTTATTTTTGTGTAGTATCTGTGAATGCTATAAAGGAATTGATAAAATATTCCCATTGTTTCAGTTTTTGTTTCTTACCTGATAGTCATCGATAAAAGTCACCTTTCAGAATATTTATATTTTGAAATATGTGCCTGTGTTGTTGACTAATTAGCTTTTAAGAGGACTTATTGGTTCACATTATTATATGTGAACAACCAGCAGACTTTACTGTCCCTTCCCAGTCTACTTTTGTGTATTGCGTTCTTTCTACATAATTTGAGCAATGGTAAATGGCATTTAAATTTGTCCGTGGCTGAGTAAGTTTTCTGCTGCTGTAGCAGAATACCACAGGAGGGTAATCTTTTAAAAGCAGAGATCATTTCTTTACAGCTCTGAAGCGCGAGTATTACAAGATGCTGCTGAAATCATCTTTCATAAGAAATCCACTCCCACGGCATCATTACTCACGAGGACTCTCATGGGTTAAAAAAACACTTCCGGTACCACGAGGACTTTCATGGGTTAAAAAAATGTTTCCAGTCCCACAAGGGTAATCAAGGCATGGTAGTCCAACTCACATCTTTCAAAAGTCTTATTTCTGTATTGAAACATGTTACATGTGTCCAACAATCCATTGGGTGTTTCCTCAAATAGGTTTGGATAAATCGAAGCACACATGTTAGCAAGTTCCTTTCATTATGGACAATATTCTCCACAGTCTTGAATTTTCAAAATTGTTTGCAACTCTCAGTCTTAATTTGACTTGTTGGTTGGAAAGTTCTTATTCCTGTTTCTTTACACAAGTCTTTCTGGAAATTGGCCACTCTAGGTCAGTTTGGGTGGATTCAACTTGCTCTCTTGGCTTTTATTACTTTAAGCTCTAACAACAACAACAAAACAGTTACATTGTTTGTGTACAACTGTTCAGTATTCCACAACAAATTTTTGTTGTTTGTTGATACATTGGTAAACTAGTTAAAACATATTTCGCTTTCATTTTTGCCCACTTTTTTATTTTTGCTACTTTTGAAATATGTCCTTTAATTGGCTTTAAAATTTCTCAGAAGGTAAAGTTTACCGCTTTTGGTGCATAGTTCCATTGATTTGGATATATGTACAGAGTCAGCATGACTAGGCTAATCACCACTGGAATCCTAGCAGTTTCGTCACCTCCCAACTCACCCCAGACTTGTCCTTTGTCCGGCTGTTTACTGATGCTTCACCAAATCCTTCTTACTTATTACTCATCATTAAATGGATGGATTCTTGTAGACCTGCTGTTTGTAGATCAGGACACTTCTGCTGGGAGTTAGGGTGGAGGCACAGCCTAGCTTTCCACTCCTCTTACTGTTTTCCCAGTGCTTCCTGTTGGGACAACTCCTCTGTGTCATCCTGTGCACTAAGCACACTGTCATCCATCGCATGCTCTAGCCTCCACCTCTGTTTCTCATGGCTGCAGCACAGGAGATGGAGGTGCACTTTGGAGCTGAGCCCATCACCTTTAGGAAGTGCATGGATGGTCATTTTCAGAGGTCTGCTGAAACTGCTGTCTAAGCTGTTTCAAGATCCTTCTTGGATCTGTGTCTGTGTGGTATCTACTATCTGCTGCTTTGGTGACTTTTACATACTGGCAAGGATTTGATATCTTCCAGGAGGAAGTCCCACCCTGGACCATTTCTCATCACTGTATCTACCTCAGTTTTCTTCTCAGCCCCTGGTTACATCTTGGGATGACACAGACACTCTCCTTTGTTAACTTGTGAGCCACGCATATTTTCACACTAACGTTTCCTGCTAATCCTCCCCACTCTTCCTGAACACATCCCCAAGCTGATCTGCCATATGGTTTCACTTCAAATGTCCTTTTCTTCTTTTCCCCAAATTGTTACATTCCTTCTCCGCAACATTAAAAGATACTTTGCCTCCCCTGGGGACCCTTTCTTGACATTTTCTCTGGGCAGAATTGATCCCTCACCTAGTATTCTGCAATACATTGTCCATTTTAAGAACATTTATCTTGCTGCTTTCTGTACTTATTTCCCTGTCATTAATACACTGGTGCACAACCCTAATACAAATCAATGAATAACAAGTCAACAAAAAATTTAGAAGAAAAATGGCCCAAGGATGGGCAACTCTTACCCTCATTTAGACTTACTTGATTTTCCATGTATCCAGTTAAAAGGTAGACTTAAATTCTGGTTCATCCAGACTTTCTTTTGAATTTTTAATGTGATTTAATCGTGTCAAATTCATAGGTTATAACAAAACGTACAGGATGTTTAAAACTACGTACAATCCTGGAAAGCGAGGCAGCCACTCATAGAAGCTTTTCTGCATTGCAGGCGATGCAACAGTGACGATAGCGCACAGATACACCCCCAGAGAACAGCTGAAGGCCCATACTCAGCTAGCAGATATCATCATAGTGGCTGCAGGTAAGTCCACAGTAACGGTTATCTGGTGAAGTGACATGGTAGAGTCATTCCTGCCTTAATGTTTGATGCTTTTAAAGAACATATGAGAGAGACACACAGGTAAACATATGACTAACATCTCTGAACTGAAGTTTGTCTCAGCACAGTCATCATGTTGGCCCTTTGTACCTGTGTCGGCACCTGTCAAACCACTGTGTGCCCTTTCCCAGTCACTTTGACAAGCATGACTGAGCAACATGTAATACAAACAGATTGGTGCTGATTGGTAATATCTTGTGATGTAGGAGGAACAAAACGAAACTGAATTTGATCTTTAAAATTGTGTCGGTGAAGAAAGCAGAATGTCTAAGTGAGGGAGAGACAGATAACCACTGTGCACCTCTGACCACACCCAAGCATAAGGCAGGGCTCCTAGAGTCAACTAGAGCATGTCCCAGTGGCTGCATCTGGCACGAGAGTCAGGATATTTACACAAAGGATGGTGTCTGCACTTTGGTGCAACAAACTGAGGGTCTCTGCTTTGTATGCAAGAAGACATAGAAAGAAGAATTAAAAGTTGTAATTTTTTAGGAATAAGAAAAAAGAAGAGCCAACCCCAACTTGGTTGTAAACGGAGCCACTTAAAGCCACCAGGCCTTGAGCTCATCAGATCCCTGTTACTGAAGTTCTTAGGAGGAGAAATTAAAGCAAAGCAAAATAAAACAAAGCAAACAGAAAACAGGTTTTCTAGAGAAATCTTTGCTAAATTTTAAGAATTAACTCTTGTCATATATTTTGAATGGCATCTGTATTTCATGTTCTTTTTTTTAAACTTTGTTAAAATGTTTTAACAGATCAAGTATCATGGTGTAACCACAAGTAAGCAGGTGTATTTTTTTTTTTTTGTTTTTTTTTTTTTTTTTTTTTTTTTGCTTTTTCAAGACAGGGTTTCTCTGTGTAGTCCTGGCTATCCTGGAGCTCACTTGGTAGACCAGGCTGGCCTCAAACTCAGAAATCCGCCTGCCCCTGCCTCCCAAGTGCTGGGATTAAAGGCGTGTGCCACCACCACCCGGCAGGTGTATTTTAAATACATTGTCTGTAGAGTGTGTTACATTCCTTCTGGGTAATGCTCATGCACAGAGCACGGTGTACTGAGTTGTGCTCACTAAATATTGTCATTTCCTTTAGTTTTGAGATTAGGTTCTTTTTTAGTTTAATAAAGAGAGAAAATATGTGAAAAAGAATATGTAAATGTTCATTATAGCATGTTTAAACTGATCTATTTTAATTAACAGAGTAAACAAAGTGACCAGATTGATATTGTAGATCCTAGAAAAGGCTAGAGTACAGAGTTCATATGCGTGACTCATTTACTTAGAAATATTGAGAGTCTACAGCATGTCTCTGATTTAATCAAACATGAATACTTTCAGATAGCAAAGGGAAGATTGGATTTATTCACTCAATAATCATTGAACTCTTGCTGCACAGCAGATGTTACAAATTATAAGGGTATGAATACTTAATAAAATGATGAAGCCCAATCATTGAAGAGGTTATAACATTTGTTGGAAACAGCATAAAAAAAATCTCAGCCAATCAAAAATCACACCAGGTAAACATAAGTGCTGCATTGAGGTTTAGTGAAGGAAAAGAACAAGGATGAGACACCATTTCAGATATTGATCACTGATAATAGTTTTCGAGAAATGGCCATTGAGTATAGTCTCATTCCTGGTCATTCATCTGCCCGCTGGATTCTACCTTGTCTTGCTTTGGTCTTTATGACCTGTGGACAGCCTGGCCTGTATATTTTAGTCACTGGCTTCTGCCAAGGTTTAGCACTGCAGGAAATCTGAAGGGAAGGGCGAGGAAGCTCTGGACTGGTTGTTTCTTCTCTCTTCTGCCTCCCGCCTGCCACTTTCTGCAGTGTCTGTGGTTTGCTGGTGATGCTCTTCTCACAGGTGCCGCTCACAGGTCTGTGCTGTAGTAAGGCTGTCCTCCACCTACCTCCCTGCCCAAGGCATGGGCATGCACACGCATTCTCCCATCTCTAGCAACTCGGGCTCTCAGCGACCCAAAACACAGCTGTGGAAAACACAGTATAACGATCCTTTACAGCCTTTCCTCATATAATGGTCTGAGGTGGATTCTGTGCCCTAGGTAAAATGGAAGAAAATTCAAGGAAACATCTGAGAGTATAACATTCCAAGTGGGGGAGGGAGAGGGGAGAGAGAGAGAGAGAGAAGAAGAGAGAGGAAGAGAGAGAAACAGAAAGAGAGACAGTGAGACAGAGACAGAGATAGACAGGGAAACAGACAAACAGAGAGAGACAGAAAGAGAGCAAGAGAGAGAGAGAAAGAGAGAGAACAAACCACAAAGTTTTTAGGGGGGCTGTAGATGGTAAGGTCCAAGCTGGAGCTATTAAAATTTTGAACTACATACTGTTTGGTTTTGATTGTACAATAATACGTTATGAAGGATAGTGTAAGAAACAGTTACACAAATAAGGTCACCTTATTTGTGATCTTAAAGGTATGGACTTTGGTGTGAACCAGGAATGGATAAGAGAACAGGAGACAAGCTCACTCTTTTAAATCCTCCATCAGACTGTTAAGAACTGTCTCTATAGGGCCAAGAGCAGAGACCAAGGAAAAAGCTATTATGATTTCATTTAATGGATCCAAGGTTATTTTTTTCTCGATTCTTGGCCTTACTTTGTATATATAGTGTTTATTTCTTATTTATAGCCAAGTGTTGCATCCCTTGCCTTATCCAACGCTTGAGTGATAGCCTCTATCATTCTCCTTTCTCATTACATGTTACTGGCAATCTCCAGGCTTTAAACATCACAAGTATTTATATTTTGAATGCATGTTTAATGTTAATAACTTGTAAATAGTGAGCCATGTTTCTCAATGTTTGCATTTATCAGCTATAATATTGAATGGATATTTTTTCCTAGTGGGGAAAACTTTCTCAGCATGCATTCAAGCTCATGTTTTGTCTTGTCATCGTGACAAGCGGCAAATCCTCCATGAGATCCACTGACAGTCGCTTGTGAAGGAATCAACACATTATGCACATTATGTCAACACATAAGTTACTCATTATACTTGACACTGTCACCATCCCAAGCCTCTCCTGTGGGCTTTTATTTAAAGTCCGAGGTCAGATTCCAGCCTAAGGTGTTACAAAAGCCAGGAAAGGCAAACAAAGAAGGCTACAAAAGGAAGAACTGAGCTTATCCATAATTAACACAAAGAGGCCAGCATGTAAAAAGATTCATGCTAAGGTCTTTTTGACTAGTTCCTCCACTACAACTCAGCTCCCTGGGAGCATCCTTTCACCACCAGAGGGCTCCAGTCCTATTTTATGTAATGATAGTTTGGCCACAGGCCACCGTGGCAAAAAGACACTTTGAGTGAAGAGACTGAGAGCAATTCATATCCCTTGTTCTTTTCAGAAAGCATGTCATTCTTTCTGAGTTCTGGAGGACGGCCTCATATGCAGCCCTGAGATCATCCCGAAGAAATAAATACTTAATTATGGGAAATTTTCTGGGAAGCACATCAAGACTTTATGAGAGACAAATAAAGATGGTTGTTAAATTTCCACGTCATTCATTAATAGTCATGAGAATTTAAGGATAAAACATGGAGATATTAGCAATGGCAGTAATGACAGAAACCAGGAATTTATACTAAAAAGAGGTCTATATAACTACACAATAGAAATAGAGTATTACTAGAAGGGCCACAGCACGCATCCTGTGTGGGAAACCAATGAATACAATTAGCAGTGGGAATTAAATAGGAAGAGAGTGACCTAATGGCATAGGTAGCTAGAGCAGGGAGGGCTGGGTCGGCCTCACAACTAGAATGTCAGCATATATGGAAATAGTTGCATCTAGAAGTCAGAAAGAGTATGTGTAGGGGGTAAGTGTGCTGTCAGAAGACTGATAACCTTCTATAGATGACAGTGAAGAATTCAGTGATGAGTTCTGAAAACAGGCTTGCAGAAGAAGAGTGAAAGAAGATATCACCGTGTGACAATCCCAAGGCATGAGTAATATTAGCTGATGTTAACACCGACCTCACCCCTCCAGTTTCATGCAGTATTCACTGGAAAGGTCTAACTCTATGCTACTTAACTCTTGAATATATGCCTCCAGAACTGATATTTGGAAATACTCAGAATCTCAAATCAGAAAATTAAGCCGTGTTAACCCAGGCTTCAAGTCTATGGGAAGCTACCATTCTGAGCTCACAGAGACAACGAGTTTCTAGGGTACCGAATACCTGTTTGTAGTTGTCTGTCATCTTCAATCTATGGCAGGAGTAGGCCTGATTATTGCTTTTTCTTCTGCTCTTTCTCTTCTTCAAAGCTCGATAGATATACACTTAGAATAGTATTTGGCACAGAACTGTGAAGAGAGTTCAGTCAGTAAAGTATTTGCCTTATAAACACCAAGATCTGGGTTTGCTACACAGAACCCATGCGGGAAAAGTCCAGGCATGATAGAATGTGCTTGTAATCCACTGCTGGAAAAGAAGGTAGGCGGGTCCCTGGGTGCTCACTGTCCACCCAGCCTAGACTGTTTGGTGAGTTGTATGATAATAAAAGATCTTGTATCAAAAAAGAAGTGGTAACCAGTCCCTGAGGAATGACACCGAGGTTAGCCTGTTCTCGCTACTCAGGTACATAAAAGTGTATCCCCTGCCACGGCACACACAGTGTCTGATACACAGCACCACAACCAGCATCTGATGCACAGCACTACACACATCATCTGATACACAGCACGACACATAGCATCTGATACACAGCAGTGGCCAAGTTAAACTGTGATGTATTGATCTTAAGATTATATCAGAAACAAGGATGTCTTCAAACTGATTGGAAATTAGCTGATATACCTTAAGATTATAATTTTTAAAATACGAGATCTTTGTTCTAGCTATTGGATGATGTATATAGTGCAACATTATTTTGAAAAACTGCCAGTATTTCTAGGGTGTCATTGTATTATAGTTAATAAAGTCATGTGAATGAAATGTGTTATTTATGAAGAATTGCTCGTAGTGTTAAGTGGAGAATAAGCTGGTTTTAATGTAGATGTTAAGAGTAAGGAAGTTCGAGGTTGAAGACAAAATAAATTATTAGAGATGTCTAAAGCATACATTTAATTGGAAAGGCGTAGTTGAGACCCAAACAAAATTCATTCTGCATGAGGCTACTGAAGAGGAGACAGGAACAGGAAACACACTAGAAGACGGCAATAGAGGTCCTTGGACCCTCTTCTATGTGGTTCTACCAGGAAACTGAAGGATAGAGTAAGTTTGTAAAACTTACTTAGAATTATCATTCAGATAGGACAGCAGCTTAATTTTTGGAACTTCCCAAAGTCTCTCCACCTATCTGAGTAAACTTGGGTTGACTTGGATTCCCAGAGGAGTCCCGAGTCACTGGTGTGTCCACTTGTGGCTTGCAGTGCTGAGGAAGGCATCTTGTCCTCTAGGCTACCTCCTCCATCCTGCAGGGTGATGAGCCTCCCCAGCCTGACCTCAGCACCTCTATAGCAACACTTTACATGACAGACAATTTGATATAAAGTAGGGCGAACTGCAGGACAGTGTCATACGCCTAGCTAACACAAGGTGAGCAACTCACTTCCTGTCTGCACGTCTCATTGCATCACTTCTTAGGTACATCCCCGTCCATCCTCATCCAAGGATCTCAGACTCTTCTCTCTGATGTATTTCTCATTCCTTGGCATAGAGTCAGTGATTTTAAAAAATACCTGAATACTGAAACCCCAAGGGGCAGGACTGTTATGTCTGCTTACCATCTCCAGCTTTTGCACCCTGGGAGAACAGCAGTTTCACATATAGCCCACAGCAGTTTTGAACAATAATACCACCACTGTACTGATGCTGCACCAAAACATCATTCTTCCCATACCCTGCTTCTTATTCTCCAGTTTCCCCTTTTTAACTAGACTCTGCTTCTCCATTTAGAATTCCTCCCCTCTTTTATCTCAAAGTTGTCAGTTACCTTTAATAGTATAGAGGGATGTGCACACGCTGTGGGAAGGGAGAAATACTTAATTCTTAACTCTACTGCTTATTAATTGGACAACCATGACAAGTCACCCCATCTCCCTGAAATCCACTGTGCCTCTTCATATTCAGTTAGCAGCATCTAGAGCTCCTTCCCCCCTGCATTCCATCTCCATCAGGATTAATCGTAACAAAAATATTTTTATTATATATACATATATATATATATATATATATATAGTATTTTAAAAATACTTGTGAATATATATTTATATATATAAAACAAATTATAGTATAACTTCTGATCTGCATTTTAGTGATGGATAAATATGTTAAATGTATTTTGTGTATTTATTGCTCATTAACTCTTTGAGATCTTTTATTCAGTCAATTCATTTTCCCATTTATTGATGAGCTCATTTTCTCTTTGGGTGTTTGATTTTTTTGAGGTCTATATATTTATATTTAAGCATTAATCCCCTGTCAGATGAGTAACTAGCAAAGAGTCACTCTATTGTTTTCCTCTCTGTTTGGAAGCTTTGAAATTTAATGTAAGATGTTCTCTTGTGTGGCAAATGGCAGACATGGCAAAAGTCATATGCCATGTTTGTGTGTGTGTGTGTGTGTGTGTGTGTGTGTGTGTGAGAGAGAGAGAGAGAGAGAGAGAGAGAGAGAGAGAGAAAGAGAGAGAGAGAGAAAGGAGAATATATATGTTGGATATATATGCAATATATATGATATGAATGTCCTGTTGGGATTCTCCATGGGTTTATTAACTAATTTAGTGTTGGCAGGTAATTAAGCCTCAGTTTCAAAGTTTTGTTTCTCCTCCTCCTCCTCCTCCTCCTCCTCCTCCTCCTCCTCCTCCTCCTCCTCCTCCTTCTCCTCCTCCTTCTCCTTTTCCTCCTCCTCCTCTTCCTCCTCTTCCTCTTTCTCCTCTTCCTCCTTCTTCAATTTACAAGAACCTGGTAACTAAGCTTTTAAAAAGTTTTCAAGTGTGCATCATCGGCAAGTAACATGTCCCTCCTTTGTAGTGAAAGATGTTTCAAAGTCAGAACTTTTTAAGGTGAAAGCAAACTTCTTAGACATGCATGGACCAGGCAGGTAGCCTCCGTGGAAGAGCTGACAGAGTTCTGCTTGATGCTGTAGCAGCAGATGGCAGGGCTGTTGAATCGTCTGCTGAAGACAGAGCCCTGGACAAGGAGGCCCCGCAGGAATTGTGCGTGCATGGTGTATCCAGAGAAAAAAGTTTACAAGCTTGTTATAAGGGAAATAGTTCGGAATTTCCAGGCAAGCCTGTCAAGTCTGTTTAAATCTTTACTTAGGATGACCTCTTTCAGCCATTCTGTGCACCTCAAAAATCAGACTTCTTCATCTTGCTACTTTAATCTGCAATAAAGGATTCATTTAGGATGCTGCAGGAGGACAAGGAGTTTTAACTTCCCCAGCAGTCTGCTGGCTCCTGGATTTGTCCTCCAGGGGCTCCAAAGCATCAGCATCATCAACATCAGCATCAGGATCAGCAACAGCATTCCAAATACCGAAGTGTTGTACAGGAGTTGGTTTACTTTGTCATGCTTCATTTTCCAGTCCTTCCTATTTTCCATCAATTGTTAGGACTGAACGTTCCCTCTCTGAAAAAAGCCACAGGTTATGCTCAATAATGGTGGCTAAATATCTATTTAAACTATCCTTATTAATTTTTAAACTTCTCTCAACCTCAGCATATGATTGAGTAAATATTTATAACATCTTCATGTTTCTGAACATTTCAGGAATTCCTCATGTATTCCACAAGTCTGTGAAGCCCTTTGTCCAAATGGAAGCTCCTCTGTATCTTGAGTATATTTCAGTATATTTCAGCCTCACACTGGGTGTCCCTTGTGGCAGCCAGCACAGCTGTGGGTATCCCTGGAACTTGGAAAGTAGGGTAACGGTAGACAGAGACCCAAGATGCTGGGTTCACTTCAAGAATGGGCAATATTTATTTTTCCCATTGCTGTTTATATATTGCTTAGCTAGGTACCAGATACAGCATTGCATGGAGACTCTGAATATCTTTGACCCCTTATCAAAGTTTTTCCTTCCATAATTCTTTGCCCTGTGGCCTTGCTTGCTCCGAAGGAGGACATTTCCTCTAGCCTTGGTCTCATTGTCTGTGGCGTTCTGCAGTCACCACGGCCCATCTAGGTCCGTGCTTGAGAAGAAACTGCAGACCTCAACAGTGTAAGTCTACCGTGTTTCTTTGGCTTAATCACTTACTCAATGTGTATCAGTTTTCCTGGTAGTACATGCATATCACAACTATATCAGATGCTAGAGAAACAAAGCTATATAGATGGTCAAGGATAAGAATCATGAACAGCTCTGCAGAGTGGGATTTCTTCCAAACTTATGAGGGCTTCAAAGGGCAAATTTAAGTCATTAGACTTGTTTGCAAGAACCACTCAGTATTTTTACCCACTGAGCCACCTCCCCAGCCCCTGGGTTGATTTCTGTACAAGCTATGCCACAAAAATCGGGTTCACTCTTCTATATGTAGATGACATTTTTTTTCCACGCTAGCACTATTTTTCAAAAGAGGTTGTCTCTTTTCTAACATGGTTCTGACTTCTTTGTCAAGAATCAGGTGGTTGTAGCAGTATGGGTCAATTTTTCGATCTGCTGTTCTATTGGTCCATGTTTTATGCACAACAAAACAATAAAAGAAGAAAAGTTATGGAAGGGAGTATAGTTGGGGAAAGGCAAATATGAGTAAAACACACTGAACAAGATTATCGAAGAACTAATAAAAATGCTGTGGAAAAAACAAAAAAAAAAGTTGAAAATAATAAAATAAATGAAACGGAGACCAGAACTACAAAGAAGCTTTTGAGATGTGATGCAGGAAATACTGAAAATTACCGTAGAACATTCCTGAAGTGACTTCCTCTGCACTGGACCTCAGCAATCAGGTATGATTTGTTTGTCACTGAGATCCTTGAGGCTGGTGAAGAACCTTGCTCTCAGCATTAGACAACCCACTGATGAGTTCTTCAGAAGCCAGGCGCTTCAAGCTTTCTTTCTAGAAGATGAGGATGCCTTTGTAGGGAAAGACAGTCATTTCAAAACCCACCCAGCCTTGGATTCTTCTTAGTTCCTTGTTTGGGTCTGTCCCACAATCCGAAGAGTGAATATGGTGTTGCATCAGTGCTGTGACTCAGGGCTTGCACCTGCAGAGGTCAAGGTGAGAGAAGGAGGAGAAACAACCAAGTAGATGGTGACTCTCTTCAGTTAAAGAAGAAGAAAACACTCCCAGGGCACTTCCTAGTGTGGTTAGGAACACGAGCCCTTCTGCTGGTGAGCTCATCATTTGCGTGGGCTAGCAGTGTGTGACATCGCTGAGTGTTTCTTCTAGACATGTGCTGACTGGCAGGAAGCAAACGGTGTCACTGGGTTTGTAGTCAGTTATTCTCAGCTGTGGTACTTGTTGCAGGAGCACTCATGGACACAGATTGAGAAAAGCGATAAACCAGTCATTGAAGTGTTGCTCACCAGTGCCTGAATTACCGTTCACATAGAGGCAATGTTTGAAGTGGGCTGTAGAGTTGGACAGTGATCCTGGCTACCTGCTTTAGATCTGGTTTTAGTTCAAAAGGAGAACCACGAAATAGAGCATCTACTGTACCTCTTCAAGTAATTTCTAAACAGTAATTACTAAGTAGTAATTACTAAATAGACAAACGGAACCTATTTATATGGTCAGTAAAGGGGATGTGACTCTGTTTACATTTTGAATGAATGTTTTTGCTCTTGATTTATAATAATTGCATATTTTTACATTAACCTTTATTACAAAGCCTGAGAACTACAGAGAACCCTGGGTGTGAGCTTTACTCTTAGAATATAATCAAGTTCTCTATGTACAGCTCTTCTGCAGATGTGCAGAGTGTGGGTGCTTTACTGTTAGACTCCACATGTGCCAGACATAGTTCTGTCTTTTATGGTACATGCTTATGTGAAGTGATGGTTATAAATTAAATGTTGAACATATTCTAAGGCCTGAAATACCAAATCCTTATCCAAGATTTAATTATTTACTAGAAATGAAGTATTACATTTATCCCAATGAAAAATTTGCATTTTTTAAATGGTAAAATTAGGCGGAACAAATAATTATTTTTTAACAAACTTCTTTATGATTTATTGTCCAAGAAAACTAGATGCAACAGAAGCAAACATAGATAATTGTTAGCTACAAATCCTTAGTATAGCCTTGAAGCAGCATTTAAAATGAGAGGGCAGATTATAGAATGCAGAAATGATTAGCAAATCATTTATCTTAGAAAGTGTTGATGGCCAAACTATATAAACAACTCATAGCAAGAAATGGAACAAAGCCAGGCCCATGGAAAGGAGACCTGATTTAAAACTGGACAATGGCACTGCACAGACCATTAATCCATAAAGGAAAGAGTGAGCAGTAACAGATACATGAAAAGCCCAATACCACTAATCATCAGGGGAATACACACCAAAGCTACACTATCATACTATACCTATTAGGATGGCTGCCATGAAAAAAGAGATCATACATGCTGGTACAACAAAAGGGATCCTTGTACTGTTAGGATGGAAACTGATACAGGCACTATGAAAAATGCTCTATTCCTTAAAAAAGGGTTCTAGCAATCTAGCCTGTAGGTGCATATCCAAAGCATCAGAAACCAGTATCTTGATTTATCTGTATTCACTTGCTCATGTGAACATCAGTCACAGGAGTTGAGGCATGTAAATTAAATGTTCACTTATTTATCCATTCACGTATAGGTCAATGAAAAATAAAACATGGTATAAAATATATTATTCATCCATAAAGAGAAAGAAAATCAATATTGGGGAGATGGCTGAGTTGGTAAAGTGTTTGCTGTGTAAGTATGATGATGTGAGTTCGAATCCCCAGCACACAAACAAAAGATGAGTGCAGGGCACAAATACGTAACCCCAGAACTGGGCAGAAAGAGGAGAACTCTAACTCCCTGTTAAGCTAGACTAGCCAACTCGAGAGGACTCAGTTCACTGAGACTCTGACTCAAAAACTAGGCTGGAAAGTGACTGAGGGAGGGGCCCCACATTGCCTCTGGCTCCAAATGTATGTGTACACATAAGCACATACACACAAGTAAGCATCTATCTCTCACACATATAAAATATCCAACTATTTGTGACCATAAATCTAGAAAACAATATTTGCAGTGAAATAAAACAAACATGGAGTGACAAATAGGACATGATTATATGAGCAAGTTAAATTACCCAGATGTATAGAGACTTGTTGGAATAACACTTTCCAGAGCTGGGGTGAGGGGTAAAGGAGCAGTGTCTTGAGTGCTGTAAAGTTTCAGTTACACCTGATGAATAAGTCCCAAGAGATATGTTTATCACAGTGTCCATCATTAATAGTACTCTGCTGCATAGTTAAAATCTTGCTAAGAAGGTAGGTTTTATGGTAAGTGTTCTTATCCCCTTAAAATAAACAACATGAAATTAAATTTAAAAGGTGGGAGGAAGAACTTTGTAGATGATGGATATTTTTATAGCATTAATTCTGCTAATGACTTCATGAATGTAGGCTTACCTTCAAACCCCATTAAGTTGTTTACATTAAATAGATACAGGGTTTTTGTATGTCAGTCACATCTCAATAAAGTAGGTTTTTTTTTTTAAATGAATCCAAATTTAACCCACTACATTAAAGGACAAAGCATCATGACTAAAATGGTGTTTACCCATAAATCCAAGATCGGTCTAGCATTGTAAAATCACTTATATAATTTTCTATGTTAGCAACCCAAACCAAAATACAAATTTTACAAAGTCTTCATAATCTTAGAAACCATATATCACAAGTTCTTGATAAATATTTTTCAGCAAACTGGGAGTATAAAGGGATTTCTCTTCATGATGAAAGTGCTTGAAAAAATCTTACAGGTAACATTACACTTGATAAAAAGCGTGAGTGTTTCTTCTTTTTGTGTAAGTCTATTCCTGGGGAGGTGTGAAGAACCATGTGAATACCTAAGACAAAGTACTGTCAAAAGACCGAAGTAAGGATACCACTAAATTCCAACTTTGTAGTCCAGTGAGTTTTACTGAGGTAACTTAAAGGAGTATAGGTGAGGGGTTACTTAGTGGACAAGGAACAACTTAGTTGACTCAGACAACTGTATGACCAAAAGCCCATCCACAAAAGCTATAACCTGCAGTACACCACATTATTTGCAGCTCAACAGGTTAGAGAAAAATCTCTCCCAGGCAGCCTGCTTTGTTCTGAGGGTCCTTAAAACTTTGATATACTTGGAACTAGAGAGGCCTGGTGATTCTGCTCAGTTTCAGGGACTTCCTGAAACTTTTGAATTGTTTACTTCCTGAGCTTAAGGGACTTCCCTGCAAGATAGAATGTTTTGCCTCTCTCTAGAGTATCCTGTGTCTTATACAAAATGGAATGTACTTATAACTCCTGTCTAACATTGGTCTATCTATACAAACAAGTAAAGAAAAGTAGTGAGATATATATCCATGCTGGATGACTTTATTTTCAGACAACATGATCATCTATGCTAAAAATAAAGTGAAATTGATACTACAAAAACAAATTGATTTTATAATTTAATCTAAGAGACTTAAACAATATACAATCATTATATTATTATAACCATGAAAGCTATGTACTCAAAATACCATTTCAAGAACTATATTATTCTAAATATTTCATATCTCATTTGCATATGATTCTCTTATTTTAACCACATATCTTAAAGTCCTGAAGTGTTTTTTTTATTTGTATTTTGTGTTTCATGAGACCATAATGTAGAAAAAATGAGAACAAAAGGTTGGAAGATTTGAAGAATATCTAAGAGACTGTTAAGAGGATGAGAATGTGGATTATCTTTGAGAAATACTTTATTTACATAATCCTTACAGCTTAAGGGGTGGTGAATGTATGAGTCTTTACCATTTTGAATGATTAAAGGTGGAAGAACAAGGAGATGTCTATGAAGGAGTTGACTGGAATTATAAAATTAGTTTGCACCTAAACATCCACTTTATCTGAGTGTGTTAATTAGATTACCTGATCTTTGTGAGTTACATCTCTAAAACAGAGACTCAGCTGCTTGGCTTTTACCATGGGCTGGGATGCACAGTGAAGGAGTTGTTGGGGGTGGGGGAGGTGCAGCTTAGGAATGGTTGTTGTCCTATTCTAGCCCCATCTTCTCCTTTCAGTTCATACATCTCACTCCTTTGATTGTTTTATATTAGTAAGCCTAAAAATATTTTTCTTTTCCTGGGCCAGAGAGGTAGCTCAGTGGTTAAGAGACTGGGTGCTCTTGCCCTGGACCAGGACTCACACAGTAGATCACACCCTTCTGTAACTTCAGTTTCAGGGATCTGATGTCCTTTTCTGGCCTCCATGGCAGCACATACATGTGGCACACAAACATACCTTCAGGCAGAATACCAACACACATAAACTAAATATAAATACATTTCAAAAATATTTTAAGAGGAAAACAGAGACTGAAAGATTATCTCAGTCAAAAAAGTACTTGTCTTGCACCATGAGGCTCTGGTTGCTTCTCCAGAACCCATGTGTCTTTGCTGGAGTTTTACTGCTGTGAACAGACAACATGACAAAGGCAACTTTTATAAGGACAACATTTAATTGGGGCTGGTTTAATGATTCAGAGGTCCAGTCAATTATAATCAAGGCAGGAGCATGACAGCATCCAGGTAGGCATGGTAAAGGAAGAGCTGAGAGTTCTACATCTTGTTCCTAGACAACAAGAGAAGACTGGCTTCTATCAGCTAGGACAGGATGAGGGTCTTAAAGCCTATATAGTGACACACCCACTCCAACAAGGCCATACCTCCTAATAGTGCCACTTCCCTAGCCAAACATACACAGACCATCACATCATGTTATTCTGTACTGTGAAGGTAGAGCTTGAGAGATCCTACATGTCCAATTCTAGGCCAGTAAGAGACCTGTCTCAACAAGCAAACAAACGGTAGTCAGCAACTGAGAAACGATACTTGAGATTGTCCTTTGGTCCCTATGTGTATGACACTATGTAAGCACACTTGCACACAATGTACACACAGGAGCACAGAATAAAGAGTTTGAAACTCACCCTATTAGACTGCTGTGTTCCACATATAAAATTGTATTTGACAATATAAACCTTTGCATATTTAGCTCACCAGCTTCCAAGCAATGTCCATATCCAAATCTACAAATGTAGGAGCATCCTTTTGTAGAGAATAAGATTTGCTTACAGGAAGAAAAGAGAAGCATGCATCTCATCAGCTTAACAGGGAAATATTCGAGGCAGAAGCTAATGAGACTACTTAATAGCTATCCTGTGAATGTCTAAACTCTACCAAAATTCTGTGTTCCAAGCTGATGTAATCTAATACAGATCACTATCCTTAGCTCTAGAACAAACATGTCTCTATCCTGGTATCAATAGATATTGCCTTATTGTGAACATAATTATTCTGACATGTCATAGCCATACATCTAAACAGGAAGCAAAGACCTCAGAGAAAGAACAACAGAAAGGACAGGATATGCTTTGTGGCTGTCCTCTAACTCAGCACTCATTGAGGTTTCCTAGAAAGAATAGGAAGGTACTTAAGGAGGGTATAGTCTCGCTGGAAATGGAGATTTTATTCAGCTAGTGTTATGGTTTCAGTCTGAATGACTCTTCATGGCTCAGGGTGTTGAACACTGACTGAGTCCTAAGCTGGTGGTTCTAGTCTATGAGGGTCTGGAAACTTTAGGACAGGAAGCTAGCTGGAGAAAATAGGTCCTTCCTAACAACTTGTCATCTGCCTCTTTCTTTCCCTCTCTGCTTTCTGCCTGCCCTGGTAACATTTACTTTCTCTCTTGGCTTCCCTGACAGAGTGATGCCTCTGAAGCTGTGAATAACAGATAATTCCTTAATTTTACAATTTCCTGTTAGATATTGTAATCTCAGCTACACAAACATAGGTAAGACAGCTAGGTTGTCTTTGTCCCTCATAAGACTACCTCCAAAGCAAATAACGCTTTAGAAAATTTTCTTGATTTAGAAGGAACTATGCATCCATACAAATTCCACTGTGCTTACTCTCACTGTTGAAGCAGGAGAACGCCTTCCAGTTGCAGGAATGATCCACCTGAACTTGTATTTCCACGGTGCTAGTTTTATATCTGAAATGGAGCTCTGGTCTCGTTCCCAGCTTTACCTCTGACTCAACATTGTGAAACCAAGAAATCATTTAGCTTCTCGGTACCTCAAAATCTAGCTTCTGTGAATGAGGATAATGGGTAAAGCTCTCTTGCTTCACTGAATTGTTGTGAGGTTTAATTAGGTAATGTTTACAGAGCTCTTTGAACTCTACTAATTAAAGTGATGTGTAAATACAGCCCTTCCTTTCATCAGGATCCCTGGACTGGGTCGTTTCATAAAGACTTGAAGATGGCTGTGATGGGAGGAGCTATAGGGAGGAGACTTTATTTAGTATGTGAATGTGTGTGTGAACACAGTTCTGAACCTGTCACATTGGTGTGTGAAAATACCCACTTAGCATTGTGTAGTGAGACACCTAACACCAGTTGTAAAGGCTGTGCTTCATACTAAGCGCCTTAGTTCCTGCAATGTGGAATGGCGCCTGCAGCTTTAGGTACTGTTATCCTATTTTATTTTGCTTAAATGATAGGGTGGATTGTTTTATTTTTCATGTAAAGAATGATAGAACGACAAATTGGAGCACCTGGTTAGACAACTATAGTACCCAAATTAGTGTAACTTGTATAAGCATCTACTGATGGTCTACTTAACCAATCAAACATTATCATTCCACACATATTATATGAATAGTAAACCATAGTTTTTATCATGAGACTATTCTTTCTGAATATGATCATCTAAGTTAATTTCTTTCTTTCTTTTTTTTTTTGTTTTTTGAGACAGTTTTTCTATGTGTAGCCTGGCTGTTTGGAAGGTTCACGTCTGTTCTGAATTCACCGTAAGGCTGGCCTCAAACTCAGAAATCTGCCTGCCTCTGCCTCCAAGTGCTGGGGTAAAATAGAAATTTTAATGATATGATTTTAGGCATATAGCAAAACTCAATTTCATATTTGACTAAACGACTAAGACTTTTGGTCATTGGAAACCTAGTTAACTATTAATTGGAAATGTAGACAACTGATAAGAGAATCCTGAAAACTCCAGAATATCAAGATGGAAGTTTTCTGTGAAATCTGTCACTGGCATATTGGATTGCCTCTAGTTGCAAATTCAGAAATGTATCAGCTGACAGACCAAAAATAACATAATGATGATTTGAACTGTTGGACACTT
Organism: Mastomys natalensis; assembly: GCA_021653895.1. Taxonomy (NCBI): domain Eukaryota; kingdom Metazoa; phylum Chordata; class Mammalia; order Rodentia; family Muridae; genus Mastomys; species Mastomys natalensis. The sequence continues at coordinate 97,117 of JAJTUV010000292.1, read as the reverse complement.
CACATTCAGAGCCTGGTGTATACTGTTGACATTTGTATCTTTTAAATCTTCATCAGCAGGATAAGAAAGGAATTATAGGCAAATTGCTATGTTTAGATACTAACTTCTGACTCATAGAACCTGAGGGAGAACCCTTAGTAAATTCCTGGGTGAAGCAACTCAACTGTGTGTTGTTATTTGCGGAGAATCATTAGCAATTCTCTTACTGTAAAGATAACAAAATGCAGTTCTTTGACTGCACAGCCTTGTGAGGTTAAAAAGATAAAGTTTAAATTTGTTGCTATAAGGAAATGGGCTAACATGTCTGTTCCCAGATAAACCCACATTCCATGCTTTATATATTTAACAGGAAGGGTAGGTGGTTTAAGAATCAGTTTATTCTGTCAGCTTTTGAGTTAAGTGAGTACCATAAATCCAGAGAGAGAATTTAAAGAAGTAAATGTGAATCTTTGTAGATGTAATCACCCCCAAACTTCTGCAATATTATTATTTTAAAAGCTCTCTGGCATCCCCTTATGATCCTTCATTGGACAACAAGGTATGACTCATATGTCAATGTCAAGTTAGCTATGATTTTATTGTGAATAATCTGTACCCAATAGGCTTTAAGGAGACACGGGGATATCATTTAATGTGACATTTGAATTTTCAGAATGTGACAGTAGGGATATCATTGAAGAAGGATGTCAGTCCCTCTGTCTGGGGCAGGATGTGAAGGCTAAGAACCATGCTACCCCCACCTGGAGTTAATTTAGCCCAGGGGACACTTTGAACAGCAGACTTTAGCTAATAAAATATTGCCCTCATCACTATAAATAAAGGTTGTCCCGTAACATTATAAGAAACTCCTTCTTTCTGAGAATTTGAGAGGGGTGAGAAAATGGGCATTTGATATCTATGAGCAGTGTTTCTTCCTTACATCCTTCAATTCAAGGTCTCCCCTCCCCACAGTGGTTTGTTTGTTTGTTTTTTCCTAATTACAATATCTTCAATTATATTTACTCTGTGTTTAATGATGGAGAACATCCCTTTTTAACAAAAATTATAATGCCATATGTTATCTGAGTGTTGTTCTATTCTGTAATGAGGCATTTTTAAATAGAATATACTGTCATATTTCTCACTAAGAGTATTAAGACAAATGAACAGAAAGCCAGAGTTTCATCTGTATCAGGATTTTCTCATGAATGCTATTATAAGAATCTGTCCACCCTTAATCCCAGCACTAGGGCAGCAGAGGCAGGTGGATACTCGATTTCTAGGCCAGCCTAGTCTACAGAGTTAGTTCTGGACAGCTACGGCTATACAGAGAAACTCTTTGCCTCAAACAAACAACAACAACACAAATAAAACAAATGGAAAAAGAATTTGTCTCCAAATCTCCTAGTGAATTGATGACCCTTTTGTTGATAGGACTCAATATGGAGTCTAGTCTATACTTATATTACGTACAGGAGTTATTCCTGACATAGTTTCTCAAAGCTGTCTAGAATATACAGTTTTCTAAATACTTCTATTTCTTGCATAATTGAAGTCTTAGAGTTCTGAACACGTTAACTGATAGATACAGATGTAGGAATGACTGTGGTTTAGATGTCATTTCAATTTTCCCCAGACAGATATGCTAAATGCCTAGTTCCCAGAGTGACTGTACTGGGAAGTAGTAAATCATAGGAGCAGGTTCTTAGATCCCTGGGGGCATGCTTCCTAAGGAGATTAGGATGACCAATTGGTAGCGCTAGAGACAGATTTAATGAAAGGAGCAAACTTGTTGATGCTAGTTCCCTTCCTTTCCCTGTTGCGAGGCAATTTCTTTCAACTTGAAACATTCCATCTTATATAGAAGCTCATTAGAATTTGGGGGAAGGGGAAAGAATACCAAAACATATTGGATGACAAAATTTTAAAATTAAAAAGAATCTTTTAAGGAGAAAAAAATGTCAGAAACTAACCAAAACCTGCAAGGTTCAGGAAATAAACAACTTACAAGTTTCAGGAAATTCCTAAAACTTACAGAATTCCCAGGGTTCCACAAACTTACATAAGCAGTAATGATTTATCAGAAAAGAGACTCTCTGGCCATCCAGGATGCCTGCAAGTAAGGCAGGGAGATCCAGGGATGCAGCTTTTCTGAATCATCATCCTTGATGGTGTTTGTGATGCAACTGCTTCCAGGTCACACATGCTTCTGTAGATAACTTCTTACTCAAACTCTTGTAAGCAATATGAATAAAATGATTAACCCACCACCAAAATGGACAAGTGGAACTATTTCTTTGGTCTCTCATTGCTACCCTAAATGAGACATTTATTCACATGTCCCACAAGAAAAATAAATCACACAATACTTCCTGTTTAAAATGTGGTTCATCACCTTTCCACTCATCTACACTTGCCATGATATGATTCCATATGCTTTTCGGTCCTCACTAAAGGCCAACACAGTGTTTCCTGCTTGATCCTTGACTTTGACCATGCCAAACTGTGAATCAAACAAACATTGTTTTCTTAGTAAACAGCCTGTTTTAGATATTTCATTACAGCAATGAAAAGTATAAGATCTTTAAATTATAATGTCTAAAAGTATTCCTAATTCTTCCACAAGTTCTGACTAGTTTTGAGCAAAAACTTAGTTACTGGTCTTTAATGCAGAGTGAGACTGCATTTTAAAATTGTCAACAAAGTGATCTTGTTATTCCCAGATCTCTCGGATCTTCAGGAGAGCTCAAAGAATTGCTTATTCCAATGTCCTGAGACAGAGCCTTTTAATAAATTCGAACCCGGTTCGGATCGCAATCTGTTCTCACTGCACGGGGCAGGATTGCAATACTGCCTCTAGGGGCTTAGGGCATTTATACACAAGCAGATTCTGGGGTTTCAGGGTTACATGACAAGGGAAATGATAAGGGAAGTAATTTTTCAAACAGGATACTATCTGTTTAGGCAGTGGGCAGGTCACACAATTAGGGAGGGAAGCTCTTTTGGCTTTTATGATGTTTTCAGGGATGAATGTTTTCACAAACCGGTCACAGCTGTCTGAAAATGCTTGATTACCCCCAAATATGGCACTTTATCTCTTTTTTTTTTTTTTTTTTTTTGGTTTTTCGAGACAGGGTTTCTCTGTGTAGCCTGGGCTGGCCTGGAACTCACTCTGTAGACCAGGCTGGCCTCGAACTCAGAGATCCACCTGCCTCTGCCTCCCAAGTGCTGGGATTAAAGGCGTGCGCCACCACCGCCCGGCATACTTTATCTCTTTTAAGGCTGTGTGGTTTTTCTCTTTTTCCAAGGACAGGGGCCACTTGCACTGGGGAGTGCCTAGCCTCACCATCAGAGAGGGTGCCAGCCTTGGAGACATGGGGGCTGAGAGTTGTGGCTGTTTATCTGTCTGTTCTCAGGCTTGCATTTGCTGTTCCTTGGAGGGGTTTTCATTAGGGAGTGCTATTGGAATGGGGATTGCTGAATTTTGGTGCAATTTTGGTGCGGGCTGTGCCTCCTTTGAAAGGTCAGGCTACAGAAAAGAGCAAGGGGGCCAAGGGGACGAGGGAACTTTTGTGAGCTTGAGGGAGTGCTGAGGTGAGGGGAAGTTTTGCATGTGGCAAAGGCCTGTTATAGCTGGCTGCACTGGGGTGGCAGGCTGTACTGGGACTGGCTGTGCTGGGGCTGGCTGCCCAGCCTCTTCACTCTCTCCATTTTAAGGGCACTTTAATTATTTGAAGATATTTTTCTTTTTAGACAAAAGTTAGTACAACTAGGTCTGTGGCTAGCTTCTGGACTAAAAGAGTTGACTAGATTGTAGTGGCTCAGAGACAGTAAGGGGTGCAGAAATTTTACAGACAAAACAAGACAGATAGGGTGAATTATTCAAAATGTTTTGCTGACTGTACCAAAGTTTTTCTAAGGCATTTTTTTTTTTTTTTAACATTCAGATTCAGAAAGACTTCCTGAACTTAGCTCCAAAGGTCAGATTAGAGGCTGCTATTGTCTGACATGCTCCCTGGATGTAAACTTTCCTTTATTGTGTGCCTGGAGCTACAACAAACACTGATAGTCATTGGACTTGTGACAACCTCAGCCTACGCTGAGGTCCTAGTTCACCCTAAGCATCAGCTGCAGCCATGGGTGAGCCACTTCAGAGCCACACATAATGTCTTCAGATGACTCCAGTCAGAATTTACCTGACTCTGGTTACATAACCATCTAAGTCTGAGCATCCAGCTGAACTCAGTCAACACACACACACACACACACACACACACACACACATGCACAATGTAAGGCATGATAGTACATTGTTATGTTAGTGCAATGTTTGGAGCTAGCTCAAGAGTCACTCATAAAGCAAAACAAAACAACCCTTCAGTGTTATCAAGGATTAGCCAGTACTGCCAGACTTGCAATAAAATTTGAAAATAGCCCTAGATCACAGATGGTGTCATATGATCTCTACAGATCTCTCTTTCCAACCAGAATGGAGAAGAATGATGGCAGTTACTACAGCTTACATCTTTCAGAGTTTATGTAGACATAGGGATCAAAGGAAACCAGAAAACAACAAAAGCTATTTCTGTTTGGACACTGCTTACATCACACTGTATAATAGAAGTTAGGGCTATCAGTTTTCCATTCCACTTTCATTTCCTTCTTTCTAATTCCCAAGTTGCTTTCCCTTTGCTATGAAACAGTGGGAGCCTATGTCATGTCTATGACTTTGTCTTAGACACAAACATGCTGATCAAACAAGAACTCATATGTAGAGGCCAGGTAAGCAATCTCTGAGGACAAACTGACTCCAGGCCAGTTGTTCCTCAAAAGCTGGATGTACTTCCTTAGTCATCTTGTCCTTCTTCTTAATGATCAGTAATCAGCTGGTCTCTTATGTGCAAAGGGTTTACTTATATACTCTTGAGACATGGAACAGCACTTAAGTTTTTAAGTGTTTTACAAACTGTTTTGTTCACAGGTATTCCCAGGTTGATTACGGCTGACATGGTCAGAGATGGTGCAGCAGTAATTGATGTGGGTATCAACTATGTACAAGATCCTGTGACGGAAAGACCAAGTTAGTTGGAGATGTGGACTTTGAAGGTAAGAATCCAAACTTCTTGATAAGTGGAGGAGGAAGCTGGATTCTGACCTTCGTGCTTTGAGGAAGAAACTGTCCCTGCGCTGAGGACAGTGTTGTTACTCACTAACCTAATTTTTCCTTTCTCTGCTCGCCTTCATTCTCTTCCCTTCCATGCTCTCAGCCTTCTAGATGTGACATTCACTTTTCTGGATGTCTCTTCTCTGAGACTGAACCTAAAGCTTCCACATGCCAGGCAAGCACTCTACCACTCTACCAATGAGCTCTGATTTTTGACAGAGAAAGAAAGAGAGAGAGAGAGAGAGAGAGAGAGAGAGAGAGAGAGAGAGAGAGGAGGCAGAGAGAGAGAGAGAAAAAGACAGAGATAGACAGGACATAGAGAAAGGCATACACAGAGAGAGAGAGAGAGAGAGAGAGAGAGAGAGAGAAAGAGAGAGAGAGAGAGAGGAGACAGACAGAGAGAAAGAGACAGAGATAGACAGAACATAAAGAAAGGCATACACACACACAGAGAGAGAAAGAGAGAGAGAGAGAGAGAGAGAGAGAGAGAGAGAGAGAGGATACAGAGAGAGAGAGAAAGAGACAGAGACAGACAGGACATAGAGAAAGACATACACACACATACACACACACACACACACAGAGAGAGAGAGAGAGAGAGAGAGAGAGAGAGAGAGAGAGAGAGAGAGAGAGGAGACAGAGAGAAAGAGACAGAGATAGATAGGACATAGAGAAAGACAAGACACACACATACACACACACACACAGAGAGACAGAGAGAGAGAGAGAGAGAGAGAGAGAGAGAGAGAGAGAGAGAGAGAGAGAGAAGTTCAATAGGTTTCCTAGGCTGGCCTAGAATTTGAGCTCCTTTGCCTTCTGCTTCCCATGCAGCTGAGATTACAGAACTGTAACGCCAAGCTTGGCAATATTTGGTAGTGAGATTAAATTTCTTCTTGTATATTTTCAATGAAGCAATTAATCTAGCTGGTTGTAGACTCATAGACCTATGTTTTATTTTTGAACTAACTTTTATTACCTGTGTTCATGTAGAGATGGGAAGCACTCATGTGTCACCGCATGTGTATGGGTGTCAGAGAATGGCCTGAGGGGGTTGGTTCACTTCTCCCACCACGCAGATCCCTGAGATCAGTGTTGGGTCACCAGTCTTGGTAACAAGCAGCTTTACCTATTTAGCCCTTTGGTCACTCCTATTGTGGTTTTTATGACAGTCAGTTTACACTATACTTAGACATTTGTGCTTTGTATTCAGCCATTCACTCTTTTAAAATTGTTTTTATGAAAGTCATACAACTGCTGTATTTACACCATTTTCACCCCTCTCTTTTACCCTCCAACTTCTCCTGTGTCCCCCTTTCAAGTCCATAATCTGTTCTTCTACAATTATTATTGTCATATCTATATACATATATAGAGAATTAGATATACACATGTACATATGTGTGCACGTATGCATGCCCACATGTATATGTAACCTACTGAACCCATTTAGTGATGCTTCTAACGTATATATATATATTTAGGGCTGACTGCTTGGGATTGTATAATCTATCAGTGAGATGATCCTTGTAGAAGACTGATTCTCCATCTCTGAGCACCCATTTACTGCCTGTAGCTCTTCATCAAGGGGTGGGGCCTTATGAAATTTCCCCTATCCAAGTTGACATATTGGCTGGTATCATTATGCAGATTCTGTTTCGGCAATCACGTTGTTGAGATTTCATGAGTACAAAACATTGTCTAACACTAGCGATTCTGGTACTCTGGCTCTTGCAGGCTTCCCACCCCCTTTCCCGAGCCTTTGGTGTATTATATGTGTACCAACTGTGGAGGCAGAATATAATTAGAAATTATATTCATTTAGGAAAATGACAGCAGTAAGTTCTTTTCTAGGGTCTATGACCTCTCCAGCCACATATAGGTGGCTAGATGTATAGTATCAGACATGAACTCCATCCTAGTGAATGGGCCCTAAATTCATATAGTTGTTCATTATCCCCAAGATATAAGTGCCACTACTGCACTTTTGAGGTTAGACAATTGGTAGACAGATAATTGTTGTGGATCCTAGGCTTTACAAGTGGCCAGGATTATTATTTTCCCTCTTGCTATCTTGCATAGTACCTTTGGATACAATGAGAGTTAGTATTGATTGGGGAGGCTTCCATTTCTGTTCTAGGTGGATCCATCTAAAGTCCTGTCTCTAAAGTGTGTGATGTCTTAAGCAATAGGTCCTACTTTGCAATTCTAAGAGGCAGCCAAGGCTACTGGCAATAGCTCATATGCTTTGGGGTCTCTTAGAGCTCCCTGGCCAACAATTCAAAGGGAAGTTTCTCATGCCTGGGAGTGGAATTTTTGTTAGATATTCAACATCTGGGCTGGTCATCATGACCAACACAGTAGGACTCTGGAGTACTTATGAGGTATAAGATGTATTGTTACAAATTAAAGGAATAAATAATGTGATTTTAAAGTTTGGATTTCATTTTCCTTTTTTTCTTTATGTGTATGGGTGCTTTGCCTGCATGTATGTCTATGCATCACATGCTTGCCTAGAGCACAAGGAAGCTTGTTCCAGAGCAGTCAGATCCCTGGGAACTGGAGTTACAGACAGTTGTAAGTCACTTAGTGGGTGCTACAACTTGAACCTGGGTCCTTTGAAGGAATAGCCAGGCTTTTAACAACAGAGTCAGCTGTCCAGCCCCTAAAAATTTATATTATAAACTTCTATGTGAAACTTGGTCACTAGTTGATCATTTATACAATTTTAAATGATGCTTAACAAAATTTAAAATAGAGACATTTGCAAATGTCCTAGGGCACAGGCCTCATACGTGTAAGGTTCTGGAGTGTGATACGGACTAGATCCAGATTAAGTAGTTTACGCCCAGTGATTATGGAAAGAAAAGCAGACAGTCAAATGTATGTAATCATATGTTCTAGGTGGAGCAGTGAATGTGAACAAGCACAGATGCGCCCTGTGGAAGGATACCCAGCTGCCCTCGGGCTCTGGTTGCTAGGAGCCCCAGTATTGTTTAAGGTTTAGTATGGCAGCACTGATTCTCTTCATTAACATGCCTGCACCTCTACATATGTGTGTGCTGGGTGAACATGTTGAAAGTCTTATGAGAGGATATTTAGAATACCAGCAGCCCAGGAACTAACCCCAGTATCAACCGATGGAGCTACATGAAAACAAATTCCTGTACAGCTAAGAAAACAATCAGCACAGTAAATAGTCAACCCTCAGAATGGGAGAAAAATCTTTGCCACTATACTTCAGACAAAGGGCTAATATTTAAAATTTATAAAATATTGCAGGAATTAATTGCCAAGCTAATAAAATTGCCAATTAAAAAATAAGCAAGTGAACTAAATAGACAATTTCTAAAAAAGAAATACAAATGGTCAATAAGTGTTTTTAAAAGTGTTCAGTATCCTTAGCCATTAAGAAAATATATATTAAAACTATATTGAACTATCAGTCAGGATGGCCACCATCAACAAATCTGACAACAAATGTTGGGAAAGATGTGGAGAGAAAAGAATCCTTATTCACTGTTGTTGGGTCTGTAAATCGATACAGCCATTGTGGAAATCAGTTTGGAGGTTTCTCAAGAAATTTAAACTAGGACTCCTGTATTACTCCCCTGGTTCCCCCTGGGCAAGGTGAGCCACAGAACCCTGCACCCAACATGGAGGTCCCGTGCTCACGTGTTTCTTGCTGCTTCATTTGCTTTAGCAAAGGATTGAATAAACCTAGTTGTCCATCAGTGGATGAATGGATAACTAAATGATGATTATATATGCATACATACATACATACATACATACATACATACATGAATAATACTCATGCCTAAAGAAAAATGAAGTTAAAAAATTTGCAAGAATGGATGAACTGAGAATATTACATGAGGCAACACAATCTCAGAAATATAAGCACACATTCTATCTCATAGGCAGAATCTATCCAATAAGATACACACGCATAGACACATGTGTACACGACTATAACATACCATAAGGGGAGAGGAAGAAAGGCTGAGTATAGGACGGGAGAAGGCCTGACTGCAGGTGATCAGCAACAGCCAAGACCGAGGATGCACAGCTGACTGTTCTACTTCTAACTCTACCGTGGATCTTTCGTTCTGGGTGCAGACGATGCAGGCCACAGGAGATAGTCAGATGAGGAGCAGAGGGGGCTGCAGTTCATAGCCTCGACTTCTGACTTCTTTCCAGGGCAGGCCTACCCAGCGAAATGCTCCCCCCAGGGAATATTCTTCGTTCTCAGAACATGTCCAGGCTTTCTTATGTTTCTCAAGTTTTTGCTTAGGAAGATCATCTGAAAACATTTGAAAACAAGCATTAGTGAGAACTGTTTATGCTTTACTCAACTTGGCAGCAGCACCTCTTTAATGAAGCTGCAGTGCTGTGTATTTAAATAGATGATGACGTAAAGAAGGGGATCTTCGGAACCAACGCAAGAGGAAAGGCTGGAGTGTTGGGCTGAGAACTGGAGAGGTTGTTTGAGATACAGCGCTATCACCTAAGAGCTCTGTATCCTCTCTTTGTGCCAGCTCAGCAGTGATTACAGCCATCTCCTCTATCCCAGGACTCTGCTTCTGTTGCACACTAAATCAGGAAAACACCATGGTATCGTCTTGCTTCATACAACAAGATACTGTGGGTTTGGGGTTCTGTTCATTTGTTTTTATGAGATAGTGTCTTACTATGTAGCCTTGGTAGGTCTGGAACTCCTTAAATAGACCAGCCTGGCTTTAAACTCACAGAGATCTGCCTGCCTCTGCCTCCCAAATGATAGAATTAAAGGCATGCATCGCCATGTCTGGTTCAGTAAAATATTTTGAGAGAGGATATATGTTCACAAAGGAGTTATTATATGGTGTTACGATTGTCCCATTCTCTTATTTTCTGTGCCTGAGTTGTAAACTAACTTTACCACACGTAGTTGTATAAAGACAGAAGCTTCATAGCTGTGCAACTCAGTGCTATCCACAGTTCCAAATAGCCACTGGAAGTCTCAGAATGAGTCCCCGCAGGCAATGGGGACTACTGTCTCTCAGTGTTCCCTTTCAGTTTTAACATTTAGTGTCTTCGACATTTAGCAGAGTACTGTCAAATGCACAGAAATGTTTGGAAGGGAGAAGGTTCAAAGATTAGAACATTCTGCTCCTATCATAAAATGCACACACAAGGTTTTACTTATTTTCCTCTGCCACCCTGGGAGTTCACAGATCCACAGCACCAAAGATAAGCTGGATTCCATGAAGAAGAGCTTCCTGGTGAGGTTGAGACTCAGCCACCCAGATGAATAGGCTTTGACATGTTGCTCTTCAGGTTGTTCCGTCAGGATGGAACTTGAAATAAGGGATGGTTCCCTCTCCCCAATTGAGAGGGAGGGACTTTACCGTGGGACGCACTATGATCTCACAGGTAGCATTTGGCTGCAAATTGCCACAGGGAAAGCGTGACAGCTTTGTAAGTATCTATGAAAGTTTCCGTGATAACTTCTGCCAAGATGAAACAACGCAGATGTAGGTAGATTCAAAAGGAGAAGAAAATTTTCCTAGCAGAGAAGTTTGGCTCATTAATGCAGGAACTCAGGCTATGCATGGAAAGTAGATTTCACTGGTGGGAATGACTTTCAATGTAAATGAACCCAGTGGGCAAAGGATAGGGTGTCCCTCAGTGTCTCCAAGGAAACAATGCTGTTTAAACTAAAGGAACTCCCAGGGGTATATCATGACATCAAAGGGGCAAAGTGGAAACTGTAGAAGGAAGGAGAATTTGTTGAGGTATGCAATGGATGCTTTCTCCACATAGAAAGGCAAGTGCCACACTGTCCTCCATAGACTTTTTGTAAAGTAATGCAACTGAATTTGGATGTTTCTGTTTTAAATGGATTTTAGTAACTGTAAGCTTGACTATCATTTTCAATTCTATATACTTATCAATTATAGAAAGATGGTTTTCTGTACTTGGACAAAATAATTTGCCTATTGAGCAAATCTAATCCCCTGCGCTGGGTATTCAGGTGGCTTTACATGGCTTCAACAATCAGAGTGTGATACTGTGCAGTATTTCTGCTGCTGTAGATATCTGAATACACCATAAAACATCAGGAAGTTAGAGGCTCTGTAAGTTAGACTCCTATGCAGTATGTAAGCACTTCTCATGGTTGTTCAGCTTGCTTGATTCCAGCATCTCACCCTTCCTATTGAAGGCTGTCCTTCCATGTAGGCTGCCCAGTGTTGGAGGTGTTGCTTTCTTAGAACCTCTGTGAAAACCCCAGAGTCCCAGTAGGCCTTACTGCAATGCCAAGAATAAAAACGGGCCTTAAAATTAGCACTACACTGAACTGGTATTTCCCTTTGCATCAGTCCTCGATTATAAGACTCAAGAGAATTCATGGATGCCTTTAGCCTCTGACCAATATTTACTATCATCCCTCAACTTCCTGAGCATATACCTCCACCAGATTCATCTACCTTAAGGCAGTGTTTATTTTTTAAATTAATTTTTACTGTTTTTAATTATCTCTGTGCCTGTGTGAGGGATATCTACATGTGAACATACGTGCCCAAGAAGGCCAGAGATGTTGGGTCCTCTGGAGCTGGAGATACAATTGGTATGTCATTCAATATGGGTGTTGGGAACTGAACTAGGAACTTCTACAAGAGCACTACATGATCTGAAGTGCTAAGCCATCTCTCTAACCCTTGAGACAGTATTTAAAAGCATCTATATTACAGGACTGTTTTCATGTGTAGGAATTATTTTCTCTATCAATCATCATGCAATAAATAATACATTTGAGAAATCTCAATTTCCTTCATAGATTACTGTTTTAGGATGATCATCTTGACTTTCTTCCATAATTTCCTTCAGCTGTTTTCTGTTGAAATTTTGAAGTCTACACCATACATTTATGACAAAGCAGTCTATATTCCAAAGATACAAAAACAAGAGATTATGGCACATGGGTGGCAAGCAACATCCTCTAAGTTACCAGCTGAAATACAGCCTCCAGCCCTAGACACTCATAATGACATTGCTTTTATTGCCGCAGTTCACCAAATGCATTTGATCAGCTGGACGAGGAATTGATGACATCCCATGCTGCTACCTCAGGTAGCCCTGCTGCTGTCGGTTACCTCTCCAGCCTCATATGTACCTCAGGCCTGACACACAAGAGTTGCTACAAATGTTTGAAGCTTTAATGGCTTTGTTTCAGTTTTATGAAGCATTATTCCACAGGGGTTGAGATGGAATGGAAAGAACTAGAATGTCTGCTCCATATTGCCTGCCCCTCCCTCCTCCCTCCCTTACAGTCCTGACCACACCTCTCTACAGGTTTACACTAAACAGAGAAACAATGTAAGGGAGGGCTGGAACGAGGAGGGAGAGAGGTGGAACAGGAATGACCTTTTTTTTTCTCTCTCACAAACAGAATGGGTGGGTTCAGGGTCTGAAATGGGGTTTTCTGAATGTGTTGTTTCAAGGCTACAGGACAGTAAATAGAAATGACGGCAATAACCAAAAAAAAAAAAAACCTGTCAGTGATAACTTAAGTGTGCAGAGTAAAGAAGCCACACTTTACTGAAAAGGAAGTCTACCCCTCAAATGCCACTAGTACTTTGAAAATGTTAGTTTTATTTGTTCTTTAAAAATTTTGTACTTACATGTAGTCTGTCTCAATCATATCCATATGTTGCTCCTTCCTGCTTATATGATAGTTTGGGGGAATATGGCTTACACATGTGAATTATGAGCAGTATTTTCCATATTAAAGCTCAAGTCCACAGATATATTCAAAGACTATTTGTGACTTGCTTTTCCATTTCTTCTTAAACAATTTGATGGTTTCCTCTTCTTATCCTCTTGTGCTTGAATACAGGATAAAGTATTAGAACAAAGATATATCTACATACACGACCTCAAGTCACAGCCCTCTCCAACTGAAGTCTGGAGTTGAGCTGGCAGTCAGAGCATTGAGAGTTTTTCATGCAGGAATGCTGTTTTCATCCATCTTGATGTCTGCAGCACTTCACTAGAGCCACCAGAGCAAACTGCATCAAACAAGTGGATTACACATAGCACATAGCACCAATGGATTACACACACTTCTAGAGGCCTAACATTCAGATGGAGGTGGCTTGAGGGTTCCTACTCCTCAAAGGGTATCCTTTCTCCTTTGCATGTAGGCATTCACCATGCCTTTATTAGCTTCACAAAGCTTTCCTTCTGGAAGTGTCCCTGTACACTAGTGATGACATCAGACCTTACATTAGATCTTACTGTAATGAGTTCATGCAGCATATGTCATCTTCAAGGACCTTATCCAGACACAGTCTCAGGTTCCGGGGTTAGCATCCAAGCAAATACATGGAGAGACACATCTGTACATCCCACCTGTGCAAGCATGCTGTCTTTGTGTCCTCATTCATATACTCGTTCATGGTAAGGGGAGGAGAGAGTGTGCAACAAAGCTCTTTCACCTTTGAGACACTAAACTGGAAGTTTCCTTGTCATTTCCACCATGCTCCTATATACCTGGACTAAGACATGTGTGAGTATAGACAGGATGTAGAATCCATCATTTCTACAAGTGTGGACCTATTTGAGTGACTAGACATCAACCTTAAACCTAAGAATGTGTGTATCCAACTCATCCTTGGGAGCCTTCAGTTTAGGTTCATTCAGTTTTCAATTATTTATTGAGTATATATTAGGAATCCATTCCATGAGATACAATTGTGGTCTAAATAGACAAAGTTTTATTCACAATAATAAGCAAATAAATACATTTTATAGTGTATAATATACTGCTTAATGTTACAAAATAAGTTGGGCTGGAGAGCTGTCTTAGTCATTAAGAGCACTGGCTGTTCCTCCAGAAAAATGGATTCTATTACCAGCACCCACATGACAGCTCGCAATAGCAATAATCTGTAACTCCAGCTTTGGAGTACCCAACACTCTTTTATGGACTCTGAAGGTACTGTCCACATAGTATATAGCTGTGTCTTGAAGGCAAGCACAGACACATACACACACACACACACACACACACACACACACACACACACACAGAGAGAGAGAGAGAGAGAGAGAGAGAGACAGAGAGACAGAGAGACAGAGAGACAGAGACAGGGACAGAGACAGAGAATGATCACAAACTCATGAAAAGAAGCTATCTCTGCAGAAACTGATTGACTGATTAGAATTTCCGTACTGTGAAGAGATGAGAATGTTTCAGTTCCAGATGTTAATTACCTCATCTGGGGCTAGCTCCAGCCCTCTGGAATAACTATTCTTTGGCCACCTCTGCAAAATGGGAGAAAACACCATGCGGTCATAAGGGAGGATCATTCCAGGCACCTAGAGGGGTCATTGTGAAGATCTTTAGGAGACCATGTTTCGCAGTTTTATTTTTATTTATTTATTTATTTATTTATTTATTTATTTATTTATTTATTGTTTTGTAATATTTGAGACAGAGACTTTCTGTGTTCAGGCTGGCTGTAAACATGCTATGTTCCTATTGCTGACTTGAGCTCATGACTCTTCTGCCTCAATGTCTCTATTAATAGAAAATCCCTAGTGCCTAGTGTGTGCCATAAGATTCCCCTCTGCCTGGTTGTTTTCATGAGTTACAAGGGGCCCATTGTAACTAGACACAGTAAATAAAGGGAAAGATGTTATGGGAAACCTCCAAAGAAGAGGCAGTAGGGGTTGTATATCACGTTGGGCCATAAAATTGCAGACAAGCATTTGGATTTTACTCTTTAAGGAATGGATAGTAAAGACACAGTGTTGCATTTGTTTTCAACAGGATGGATGGCTGGACTGTTGAGAGTAAGGGTGTAAACAGGGGTACCTGTTAAGAGGCTATTGTAATTATCCAAGTAAAAAATGATGGGGTGTGGACAAGAGTAGTAATGGGTTTAAGTATTATGAGGTGGTTAGATGGTAGATATAATTTAAAAGGAGAGTTGGATGATTGGTCAAATGATTAGGTGTGAAAAAAATGAAAGAATCATGTATGACTATAAGGATCTTGGAATGAGAATGATAGGAGATTCCAGATCCTTAATCTTCCTTGAAACCTTTTTTTTTTTAACCAGTCTAGAGAATTTGACTCAGGATGTATAGCTGGTGTAGAGTATGGGCAAGGGAAGAGGGACCTGTCTCAGGTTGTATATATGTGTGGGGAACAGGAATGGGAAGGAGGAAGGCTCTTCCAAGTGGAAGTAACACGAGTCACAGCAAACAGTCTGGTAAAATTTGTTCCTCAAAATTTAAATCTAAGACAACACAGGGCACCTAAGGCACTTACTTTTCCTCTAAGAAACTGCTGGACATAGTGCCAAAACTTTCACTGAGTCTCTTTTCTTTTTGAAGGCTCTGCATTTGAAACCTCAGAGTTCCACCCATGCTCTTTTTATATCATGTCTGATTTTTCATAGGTGACTATTCTCCTGAGTCAGGCCAACAGGTTTGAATCCTGGCTCGATTGCTTGAAACAATTATGATCTGAGGTAAATCGCTTCACCCTGAGACTTGATTTTATCATTGAAAAACGGCGATAATAATACCTATCTTAGAAAGTTGTCGCAAAGATTAAATGCAACAACTACCGTCCATGAGCTAATTAATGTGTGTGAATTGCTGAGTGCACCGCTGGCAGCACAGCTGTGTACTGTGTGCATGGCTCGACTCTTCCTTCTCAACCAGCATGCCTTCATGCTTATGTTTATCTACTTCAGGCTTCCTTAGCATGCTTAGCTGACAATATCTTTTATACTATCTTGCATTTCATTTAGTCCCAACTAAACTACTCCTTCCTAGTGTGAGCTTCTCGTCCTGTATATTTTGAATCTTTCCCCCACACCAAGTTTTAGACTTATTATTCATGTTCTTGTACCTCAAACAACACAACCTTAAGCATCAGAAAGACCTGGAACAAGGATGGTGGTAGAAAGACTCCAGACTCTAAGTTCACTTCAAGAACCATTTTTATTTTTCCCATTGAGTTTATATATTGTTTAGATAGGACTAGAGATAGCATTGTAAACAGAGCTTGACAAACAGTATTTTTGATCCCTTATCTGAGTTCTGTACTTCTTTGCCCTTGTGGCTTTGTTTTGCCCTGGAGGACAGTCCTCCTAGGCTTTATGTTATACGTGGAGACTTGTGAAGTCACATTACTGCATCTGGGTCAACAATTGTGTTTGAGAAAGGAATTGTAGACCATCTCCCATTCTCCAACACCTCTCCCATTCTCATTTTGTAGCACCATGGTGACATGAAAAATCAGCTTTTTCTTGGGCTAGCAATCATCTGTGGCTTCTTTGGATTCAGAGGCAGCCTATTAGAAGCAATAAAAGAATAGTAGCAGCTAATATAAAATTTATCAGGGTTTTAGAAGTTTGATGTTGTAAAATATTAAAAGAATTAAGATGTAATGTACTTTACAATTCATCTGCAAACTGTTGGTCACAGGTTTTTGACAACTGGGACTATTCTAACAACTATATGTCTTGATGTAACCTGTTCGAGGTCATTAGTATAATTGTTTTGAGACCATACTCTATCTGGACAGTTCTTAACCAATTTTTCTTGGATATTTATAATGTCCCCATTAGACAAAGCAGAGCTATAAGTGAATTGTAATGACAATTAATAGTCAAATTTTAATAGCTTCAATTTGTTGTACAACCTAGTCTATGATATTATTATGTGCATCCAGCCTATTTGAAAAAAAATCTATGTATAATTTTTCTTGGGTTCTTTCTATCCTTGAAACATTTTTAGCTATCTCATTGGTAAACTGAGCCATTTGTATGACTACCATAGTAGCAGTTATGATTCTAATAAGTGCTAAGATGCCAGCAATTACCAACCCTATAACAATTACTTCTAGTTTTTTTTATTGGAAATTTTATTTACATTTCTGATGTTTTCCCCTTACCCCATTTTCCCTTCTCCCTCCCAGGAACTCCATATCCCTTCCCCACTCCTCTTGCCTCTATGATGGTGTACCCCACCCACCTCCCCCGTACCTCCCCTCCCACCCTCGAATAAACCACCCCCACGATGTCCAGCCTTCATGGGACCAAGGATCTCTTCTCCCACTTATATATAGCTCCCTTGCATATATAGCTGGAGCCATGGGTCCCTCCCTAAGCGCTCCCAGGCTGGTGGTTTAAACCCTGGGGGCTCTGGTTGGTTGGTATTGTTCCTCTCAACTCCTTCAGTCCTCACTCTATCTTCTCTGTTGGGAACCCCATGATCAGTTTAATGATTAGCTGTGAGCATCTGCCTCTGAGTATGTCAGATTCTTGCAGACCTCTAAGGAGACAGTTATATCAGGCTCCTGTCAGCATGTACATCCTGACATCCACATCAACGTCTACCTTTGGTGACTGCACATGTGATGGATACCCAGGTGGAATGGTCTGTAGACGGCCCCTCCTTCAGTTTCTGTCCTGTACTTTGTCTCCATATTTGCTCCCTTGAGTATTTTGTTACTCCTTCTAAGATGGACTGAAGCCCCCCCCCCAACTCGGTCGTCATTCTTCATGAGCTTTATGTGGTCTGTGAGTTGGATCTTGGGTATTTCATGCTTCTGGGCTAAAATCCAATAATCAGTGAGTGAATACCATGTATGTTCTTTTGTGATTGGGTTACTTCACTCAGGATGATATTTTCTAGTTCCATCCATTTACAGAAGAATTTCTCGAATTCATTGTTTTTAATAGCTGAGTAATATTCCATTGTGTAAATGTACCACATTTTTTGTATCCATTCCTCTGTTGAAGGGCATCTGGGTTCTTTCCAGTTTCTGGCTATTAAAAATTGTGGACTTTTTGTCAAGTTATTCAATGTATTATTATTAATACTTTCAACTCTACTTTTGTGGTATCAAAAACAACCCTCTTTCATATGCATTCCTGTAAAACTAAAAGAAAGATTGTCCTTAGAAAATATAAATGCTATGCTGGGAAAGTCATTGATGGTGTTACAAACTGGTAGAGGTTGGAAACAACAGTCTGGGAAAACCTGTGTTTACAGTACCCACACAGGCCACTTCTAAGAACAGGCAGAAGCATGGAGGTTCACCATGGGATCTTGGGCACAGCCACCTTTACTGTTGCTCACAGAGGGCAAGGTACTTATTATGAAGTATGGGTTTTTGAAATGAAGTAAATTTCTAAACACATTCTAGTTAGTAGAGTATATTTGACATGGAATGGCTGTATTTTTGTAAGAAAGAGTTAAGGTTGAAGCATGAAACTAAATCCATGGGAACAAAGGGAATGTCTGGTGCCTTTGTAAAGTTTTCTAATACCGTGACATGATTGTTTTTGCAGCTGATTCTCAGAATCCTACAATACTATTACCTTGGAGAAAGACATTTATCTCCTGTTTTAGGTTGATTATGGTAAACTACTGAGATCAAGGACCTGCCAAGAGATATGGAAGACTTTCTAACATTGTGGATAGTTTCTGAGTTCACCACTGACAGCAGTCAGTTTTCAGCGCCTGAAGGAAGGGGGAGGGTGAGAGAAGGCAAGAGAAAGGATGGTAAAAAATAGCACACGATTATTATGTTACTTGTAAAAAGACATTGTGAAAGGGAGATGTTGTTAATCAGTTTCCAAGCTGTCAATAGAAATGTCAGAGCAGTATTTAAGAACTTGCCAACCAGAATAAAAATGCAATGACAGCTGACATCATCCTTGGCCAGGCAAGATGCTTCTCTTGTGATGAGCAAATTCACAGTCAGTAACTTTTGATTGATCCAGGCAACTGGGTTACTATATGGCTCCACTCAATGTTTTCTAAGTGGTATGGTTGGCATTGCTTTAGGCATTGACTCTATGAAATGGCTAGCCAAGTATGTAAAGATTTGATTTAATATAAAGGGGGATGGAAGAAAGAGAGACAGAGACAGAAGGAGTCAGAGAGACAGAGGAAGATAAATGCACAGAGTAAATCAATCAATTGATCAATCAATAAAATATAATTGTGGCATGTTGTTTACCCTTTGAGAAAGCTGCTGACGTCTCATAAATGTCTGGTTATGAAAGATAGTTCAGTGAATGCAATCTGCTATGGGGCCAAGATCATGCTTCCTGGTGTTCTTTGATATGAGGATGGCACTGAGGTCAACAAGGAGACTGTGGTTATTACCACTAAGGGGGAGCTATTGCATGGCAATTGCATTGATGACTACAGCAGTGATTTCTACCTGTGACCATGGTATAGTAGTCAAGATAAAGAGAGTGATCATGCAAAGAGACACTTATCCTCGGAAGTGGGGTTTAGGTCCAAAGGCAAGTCAGAAGAAAATGATGAACAAACAGGGTCTTCTGGACAAGCATGGCAAACCCACAGAAAATACTCCTGCCACATGGAAACAGGATTACATTGATTACACTGATTCTGGCAAGAAAGCACTGGTTGCTGAAGCCATGCAAGCTCCTCAGTTAGCTGCTGAAGCAGTAAATGTCAAAAAAAAAAAAAAGGAAGCATGGGGCGTGGGGATACTGAGAGTGAAAGTGATGAGACCCCTCCAACAGTGAGTTCCCCAGTTGAAGAAGGAAAAGAAGAGAAGAATAAGAAGGATAAAAAGCCCAAAACTGTGCTAGAAAGTGGAAGCAAGGCTCGAGGTGGGGATAGTGACACCACCAAAAAGAAGAAGGAGGAAGTAAAAGTGGGGAAAGGGATGTCTGAATAGTAAAAAACATTTCTTGAAGCATTATGTCCAACTGCGAGGAGAAACAAAAACCTTATTGAAAAAACATTTTGTTGAGGGAGTAGAACAGAGGTCCCAAACAGAGTAGAGACTTCTGATACACTTTTAGCTTCCACTTGTGACCTCAGTAGTTAGCTGGTGTGGCCATCTCATCCCGTCCTGTCCTGTTTTAAGGATATGAGAGATAAAATCAGGTCTCTGCCACCAACCCCTCTGGTTGCTTGAGGAAGCCACACCTTTAGACATGGCACAGCCTAGCAACTATCTGCAGCTGTTTACTAATGACCATTTTCAACAATGTCATAGATAATCCTCTCCTACTTTGCTTTTTTAAACGTTTGTAAAAGTTAAATCTGCTAAATAAAATGGTATGGAACCTTAAAAAAAAGAAAAAAAGAAAAGAGGATCAGCAACTCAGATAAGCTTGGTACATTACCTTGGTTATGCCTGATCCTGTTGCCATGGAAAGTTCAATGATGGGTCACATGCTAACGAGCCCTCTGCTCTCTGGCTCAACATGCACTTAAGCATCCGTTTATGAGAGCCCGTATGAGAAAGTGGAGTGCTTTTGCTTTACCTCCTGAGTCACACCATTTCTCCAGTCCTATGCCGTTCAGGTTTTTCTGGTTGCTACTCCTGTCCTTCGTTTTCCTAAAGCATGTCTCTCCTTCATTATAGTGGATATGTCCAAGGGGCCATGCCTAAGTGGTTTGCATTTAGAAGCATGGGAAACTCCTCCAACCATTTAATTTAGGCAATTATATATGTATACCAGGAGGCTGAAATTCTCACGAGAGAAGTAGGACCTTTTTTGTGCAGCTGCTCTTAAAGTGAAGTTGCTGCTCAATGTTTGCCGTTGCACTGTTAGAAATGTGACAGGGGTCACTGAGTGCTTCTTTAAAGAGGACCAACAGACAAACTAGAAAGACGAGCAACACCAGAGAAACTCATGGCATCAGTTTCTGTTGCTCCGCCCAAACACGGATTGTTAGAACACAAATATGTCTTTTTTTTCTCTTTTCCGAATATAGAACATAGTTTTCATTAAATATTAGCACAGTCAACTCTGTTTAGATACATCCATCCTCTTATTGAAGAGCCATAGAGAAATACTCAGTGGCACTGAAGTTTAAAATTCACTACCTGCCGAGGAACCAGAGAATGTTCCAGATGACATATTTTCAATGATAATTCTGATTCTTAAGTGCCAGCCCTGGGAACCAGGACCATAAAGTTTCCGGAGGAAGTAATGACACAGAAAACACAAGCTGGAGACACCCTCTCATGAAGCATAGCAGCTGCTGCCAGGTTAATGATCACATCCTTTTTCTTTTGTGCTAAGTTGGTAAAGAGCATTTTAACATTCTTTACATCTCTAGTCGTGTCCCATGTGAGTCATCTTTCCACACCCTGTGACCACATGTCACCCTTGCATTTTTCTGAGGCACATGCATAGACTGAACACCTAGTGTCTTTCATCACCCCTGCCACCACCTCCATTTAAATGTGAAGTAACCTTTGCTCCATACCTATTGTCCTTACTGGGATAGTAAAAAACAGTTCTCTTCAAGTAAGAATGCTGGAAATGATTACGAAGCCTGTCTTCATTCTTCCCTTCAGAAATGATGTAACCACTGACTTCAGGTTTTATTATATATTCAGTGCTCTACAAACCACCTGCCTGTTTCCTCTCCTCTCCTGTAGCTCCCTTTTACCTACAGAGCAGCAATACCAGCCTTCCTGTGGCATGTCCAAGATTCAAGCAGCTTTCCACCCAAGAGAAGTTCCTTTGTAAGTGCAGCCCCCTTACCAAGTATGCCGGCTCATCTCTGTTTCTTCCCTGGAATGTCTGGCCTGCCTGCATCTACACACCATCCTCAGGCCTAGGCAGGTCCTCCAAACACACGCACAATGCCACAAACACCTCACCATGGTACACGCCACAGCCATCACTCAATTATTGCTTGAGTAATTGCATTCTCAAAATAAGTATCTCTAATAATAAGACTGTGGGTTTCAAGGGTTAGTAACTATGTCTTACACAAGGGACATTTTCTGTGAATCTATCTAGGCCAGTTTGTAACGTGTGTAGGGACACTAAATGACCAAGTATGGGAATAGGACTAGGGGACAATAGATCCCAGTTGCCCTAGAGAACACTTTTTAGTTTATTCTAGTAATAGTGACAATTCCACAAATATCTGTAAGTGAGGTGATAAGATCTGTTTTAGAGACAGTGTGGCTGGAATGGCAGATGGGACACCAACAATTGTATTGTCGACTACAAAAAATACTCATGCGTTTCCTGTGGACATGCACATCCTTTTCTCAAAGTGACTTTGCTCTTATTATCATCCCATACTTTAGAGTTGAAATGTGATGGTGAGACTTGACTTAGCCAATGAGACATTATCAGCTGTGACACTGTAGAGGTTTCCAAAGTGTCTGCCCATCAGGGTTTGCCTAGCAACATGAAGCTGCCATATAATTCCAAAACAATGAATCATAATCTCGATCAAGCTCTAAACTTCCACCACCTTGCTCATGTGGGAAACTCTGCTCTTTCTCCAGTACACTCGTCTCAGTCTTCAGACTTTGATACTAAGTGGTTTACACTAGAATCTGGGGAGTGGGTGAGGAAATCCCAGAGTTTGACTTCCTGTGACTGGATATCCTAATACACTCAGGACAGAAAAACTATCCTGTAAATTTCATGGACCAATGAGTAAACAGCAAACTCAGCCCAGGGAGTTAACCAACTCTAGTGACATTTATATTAGAAGGAGGAAGAACAAATGCTCAGCAGATGAAAAAGGCAAGCAGGACATGTTAGGCAAAGTGGGTAATGTGCACAAGGCAGAGTGTCTTCTAGTCTAATTCATGTTCCTAAGTTCAAAGAACTCTCCAGAAGTTACTTTGCAGCATCTTAAACTTTGGGGATAGGTCATTCAAATAAAAATTTGTGATAATTATTGCTTTTCTTAAAAATATTCTTATTATCAAGGATTTGCTTTAAACATAATTGCTATTCCATCCGAGTCTCATCCCAGGGCACATGCCACACAGACAGTAGAATTCAACAGGCATTTTATTTGCCTTTAATGGTTGGTTTCAGAAACTCTAAAATTTTGATGATTTTATAGAATTGAATCCAATGCTTGATCTTTTTTGGCATCTCCTTTCATGAATCAGGAAATTACTGATATCTCTAGTGCCTATTACAGTGCAACAAAGACTTTTGGTATTTTTCTTAAACACACTCACACATACTACCCTACTTCTAGAGTCACAGGAAGTCATCCCTGAATGGAATCATTGCCTCATGGTTCTTCTGTGTTTCTATGCAGTAAAGCATAAAAAAGTCCCCAAAACACTTATACAGACACACACACACATACACACTCATGCACACATATACACACATCCATACCCACTCTCACACACACATACAGTATGCTCACACACACTCATACACATACGCATACACTTACACAGTCATATGCACATATACACACTCAACACTCTCACAAACACATACACATATTCACAGATACTCAACACTCACACACGTTCAACACTTAGAAACACACACACACACACACACACACACACACACACACACACACACTTTTTGAAAGCATCTCCCTTATAAGCAGGTGCAAAGCCTGCCTGGCCTTAGGGAAATAGCCTAAGAGACGATGTTCTGGTGATTCTATGCTGGTTAACTTTCTCTCTTCTAGACATGATCAGGAAGATGCAATTCACAGCATCATGCATGAATTAAATTTGTATCTTCTCTCATGACTAATTACATCTCGAACCATCCGTGGTGCTTCACAAACATACAGCTTACCATAGCCTGGAGATGGTTATGCAAAACTATTATTGAGAATATTACTTACTTACTATTTAAGAAAAATGTCTTATTATATTGTCCAGGTAGCTTTGAACTTCTGGGTGCAGGTCAGTCTCCTATCTCAGCCTTCTGCGTCCTGGGACCATAGGTGCAACCTTCCTCCCCAAGTGAGCACTTTTTTTTCTTACACATTGACTCTTCTCCTGAAAAAGTACTTCCATATCCTGCTCCTCATATAAATAGACCAAAACTACAATAATACTGTTCAACAACATATAAACTGATTTCTTATCAGACACAGTCACTGAGGAAAATGAAACAAAAAAAAAATGACAGAGAAACCTAATGAGTGTTTTTAAATTAAACTTATTATTGCCTCCCTCATATTACTGTGCACAGACCTTATCTCTGTGTGTGTTCACTTTATCTCAAACAGTAAAACAAATTGACAAAAGTACTTGGATGCTCAACTGTGTGCATAGCAATGTTGAATCTTTTGCCCACTGAGTAATGTGGGGAGATCTACTGATGCTAATAAAAGCTTGTTAACATTCAGACAAACCCAAACCTAAGACAAGTGAAGATCCCCATGAACAACAATAGGCAGGACAGTGTGTGTGTGTGTGTGTTTGCTTTTCATAGCAACCTGTGCAAAAATGCAGATTCTGAGCTAAACTGTCAGACAGGCATTTTATGCAACAGTCTATTCCAATTCCTATCCCACTGCCCAGTTCTTACTTTCTGAGCATGAATAAAATTGTGAGAATGTAGTTTTTAAAAAGTCTGCAAGAAGAAGATCATGAGACCCAGGCAGACCACTGGTTTATCAGATCTGACGCCCAAGGAAGAAAATTACCCATAATGCTTGCTAAGCATCTGTGTGACTTAAGTGTAATGTTCACCTTATTCTGTGAGTGCTCAGAGTATAAAAAAGTAGGGAAGTTGATATGCTGTGGTTGTTCCCACCATGTTTCTTTTTAGAACATTCTACCCATTCATTGCTGACCCTTCAGCTACTTGGGACTTTCCCATCCTTTTCTATGAAAGACAACAATACAGGGGTGGAGTACAATCATGAAAATATAGAATTTTCCCAACCTAGTTCTGGGTGCCTCTGTCAAAGAGCAGAGGGGTGAGTGGCTGTGTCGTGTTTTCCTGGCGTGACTGACTTGATTTCTTTTTGAGTTAGTTAAATGGCATTGTTAGGTCACAGAACCTCTAGCTGTCTTCTAATCCCTCAGGCCACATCCTCCGGCAGGCTCAGAGGCTTACTCTCTGGAGGCCAGCGACAGAAGGATACTATGACTAACCTAGCAGCTCTCAGAATGCCTTTCCCCTCCTCTCTTACTCTCTACAGCTCTCGCTGTTTCTGTTTCTATTCCTCTCCCCTCCCATCTCTCTCCCTCGTATCCTTAAGCAAGCCCAGTAGCCCCTGATGCCTAGACTGGAGACAACCTTGAAATGTCCTTCCCTGTAACTCCTGGCACTTAAGCTATGTCAGGTTAATGTGCTCCTACTTCAGGGTTCATGACTGCCTGTAGTTATATGAGTAATGTCAAATCAGCTTCCTTTCTATAAGCCTGCTTTTCAGCATGCTATGACAAGAATGACAAGTTATCACAGTGGGGCTTTTGTTCATATAAAACTGAAGACAGCTGAACCTCAAGGAGCTTGAGCATATCCTTTTGTGTCTCCAACTTAGGTATCAGAATAGTGTGTTTGTGTGTGTGTGTGTGTGTGTGCACACGTGTGTCTGTCTCTCTGTCTCTCTATTTTCATTGTGGCCTACCTCATCTTATAAATGATTGAAGGTTGATAATGTTGTCTGTATAATGAGGGAAATAGTCTATGCAGTGTGCTGAGAAAGTGGCGTTCTTAGATACATTTTAAATGAAGAACTGTTCTGTCTTCTCAGCTGTTAAGAAGAAAGCCAGCTTCATCACTCCAGTCCCAGGAGGTGTGGGACCCATGACTGTGGCCATGCTTCTGAAGAACACACTTCTGGCTGCGAAGAATATCACCTACTAGATCACAGGAGGAGTACACACAATGAATACTGCTGCTTAGTTATTTGTCAACAGGCGAAATCCCTTCTATTTTACTACAAAGCTATTTATTTCTACATGTATTTATTTTTTCATGAGTGGAATCATTCTGGAACTGATCATTTACATGACTTTATGGATTTCTTGCTAATAGATTTGAGTCTTAAGAAAAAAATCAAAACGATTCCAATGACAATTGTGGTAACCATTCTTTATTTTATGGGTACTTGTTCATAATGTTAAAACAAATGAAGAGTTAATATTTAATAAATATATTTTTGACATAACCTAAGTATTACACACTGTATGTTTTCAAAAACTGTTTTACCAGCTAAACAGGTGCCATGTAAACCATAACTTGAGGTTTGTTATAACCATGATTTTCTGTACAGTCTACACTTTAGATTGTCTTTGGAGAAGAACATTCTACAAGGCCATCCTGTGGGAGACTTACGAAGTGAAAGCTATTCCAGAAAGCAAAGGCTGCAACAACACTTGAAACACTAAGACTGATCACTTTGTGTAGTATAAGACCACCCGTGTTAGGTTTCCACACCATTCAGTTCAGTTTGCTGATGGTAAGAGCAAACTCTCCAAACAAATGAATGGGTGAAGTCAAACTAAAGTGTTTTCCCGCAAACATCAACCAAACACAATGCTGATATAGTGTGAGTGTATCTGTCATTAAACACCTGTAAGTGATATGTTTGTTCACAGGAGCAGGAATCTGACAGAATTGTAATACAGTAACTTTGCTAAAATTGAACCCTTGGATGTAATGAATAGCTAGTTCTTGTGTACACACATCTTTTCTTTCCTAGAATAGCATTTTGTTCCTAACATAGACGCTGTGTTTCTAACAAAATTTCAAACTGGGAAATGTGTATGGCTATTACTTGAAAGTTAACAACTAGAGCCATATAATTGGTACTGTGGTTTCATGTCCAAATCCCAGTATGTTTATGTACTACTAATGATCCTTGATCAACGCATGTCTTTATCAGTGTGCTTCTTGTGTGGAAATAGACTAGCTGTTAATATCTCAATATCTCAATTGTCCAATAAAAGCATTTTAAAGAAGAATTATAGCTGTATTCTTTTATTAAGATATAGCTTGAAATATATTGGTTCACATATTTGTTACCTGTTTGTTTTGTTTGTTTTGCCTCTGTGTGTGTGTGTGGTGTGTGTGTGTGTGTGTGTGTGTGTGTGTGTATTGGGTATGAGAGAGAAATCAGGCAGCAATCATGTCTACTCTTTGAGCCATCTCACTGTGCCTGTTAGCTATTCATTTCCTATGTGCTGGGGAAAATGTATCAAGTTTCTCAAATATGAAAGAAAAGATAGTTGAATGCTTTCTACAGTGAGTTAGAACAGTTGGTCGAGTATTTCTAACAGAGCCGTAAATTCAGTTTACACGCAAACATATTAGAAAGAGCATGGGTTAAATCAATTTTAAAGGACTTGGATTTCAAAAAAAAATGCCCAGAGATGCCTGAATATTAAAAATGTGGGGACTATAGTAATCCCAGCAGGATGAAAGGGATTATTTTGGTATATTATATATTTAGGGATCAGCCTTCCTGGAGACTAAGAAAAAAAGGGAGAAAGAAAGAAAGAAAGAGAGAGGGGAGAGAGAGAGAGAGAGAGAGAGAGAGAGAGAGAGAGAGAGAGAGAGAGAGAGAAAGGAAAATTCTTATGCTTATTTACATTGAAAAGGAAGAAAGTTTTTTCAAAACAAATGCAGTGGGATCAATAGTCAAGAAAAGAGATTGACCCCATAACTACAAAAAGCAAAGACTCATGGGTATTTATAGCTGAGTCACCAAGCTAGGGAAATTGATGGATGAGGATGTTTAGATATCAAGGAGAGGTAAGTTCTTACTGACCTGACTTGTCAATTTTCTTGATAACAGCAGGCCAGAGACTTTAGCATCAGGGCATGAGGATAGGAACTGCATCATGTGTATACATGTGGGTTGATGTGCCCATGAGCTGAATTAGCAAGCTTCTCTACCAAAACCGAGCTCAATTAACTGAGGTCCAGGTTGTGTTAACAGAAGGCTCAGATGGGTATAAATAAGTGTGTAGTAAAGGCTGGTCTTTTTCAGAAGTTGGCTGAATGGTATGACTTCATTTACAGTTATTTGCTGGCCTTGAGGAGAGGTGTGCAGATGCAGTCTTCTCCCTACACTGCCTGAACCTTAAGGAATTGATGGAAATTGCCCTGTACCACAAGGAAACATGAGTGGAGTGAAAATAATGCAGATAGATGAAGTGAGAGGAGTGGTAAGAGTCAGAAAAAAACAGGAGAAGCAGGAATGAAGACTGTATTTAACAGGTAAATAGGATTTCAGACAGAGCCAGAAGACACCATCCCTCTTTAGCATAAGGAAGTTATCAAGGAAGTTGACTTAGGAGAAGAGATAATAAGTTCAATTTAAGACATGTTGAGTGTGAGGCAATGACATAATACACAAGCAACAGTCATTAAGTAACACAAATCCTGGAAGGGGCTGGATCTTCATGGCTCATGATGAGAAAACAAGCTTCAACTGCATGTACCAACACCAAAATCCCTAGACTTGGAGGCCACTATCCACCTTGTATCCCTTCACTTCATTCAACACTGGCAGATTCTCCTTAATGGAGTATGCTAAAGATTTCCTCTTAATCTTTTTGTCTTTTCTCTTTCTTAACCCTCTCTATGGTAGGTGAGGAAAGTCCTAGTTACTGAAATTGCTCAGCCAAGAGCAGAGACCATACCTTACTATTTGAATTTAAATAAGGCCCATTGTGAGGATGTTCCTCTGAGCCTACTCACCACTTTACAGTGCCTCCCCATGATAGCCTTCACTTTTTTTTTTTATCACTACCTATAAAAATCCTACTTATGAAGATTCATTCCAAATGAAACTTGGACATAAAAAGTTGAGTGCCACTTCTAAACCACCACAGCCCTTTTTGTTGACCGCCATGGCAGTTGTCACTTCCCATGTTACACATGTATATTCCCTGGCTGGCTTTAGTTATTGAAGGTCAGAAAACCTGCACTGTCTACAGATTTGCTTCCACAAACAGCATTCTGTGCAGCCCAGTTATGACTGCAGAAATGCCAGCAAATTCCAAAGAATTACAGGATAAATATAGGGGGACAAACAACCCTCACATATACTTCCTGCCAACAACTAGCTGTAAGTCCTCATTGAGTGAAAGACCAACAAAACCAAGAGAACTAAAAGTGCCAAAAGATGAAGAGCAGAATAAACGTCAAGAGGTGCTTATGACTAGAGGAGAGAGAGACGGATGCTCTAAAAGGAAGTGTGACACTAGGAAAAGGTGACAGTGGGGCTCTCTCTTCCTTAACATGAATTTGCTTCAGTGAGTATTAGCAATAAATGAAGATGCCAGGGAGTCTATCTTGCAATGTGCATCTCTCTACCCTTTAAAATTGGAAAAGGGGACCTTTTGGTGATCGGCTCGAAGTGACTCCCATACAGAGAGTGAAGTAGGATCCATCAATACAGACCTCAGAGGAGAAGCAGCAGGTGGGACAGCTTAGGGCTGTTCCCCAGGGTCAATGAGTGTCAAAGATGCAACTGAGATGGCAGAAGGCTAGATATGGCCTAGCCTACAGTGGGACTCTTCAGAGAGCTGCTCATCTACCTCTATGCTCTGTTATGAGTGAAAACTTTGGTTCCTCTAATACTTAGTGGTTTGTTTTTTTTTTTATAATAAAAGAAAATGTATTTAAAATTTGATTTCTGGAGTTAAGGAACTTCCTCTGTAATCTCTTCAGAAACTTGGGCCACAGGATGCAACTAGAAAGGTAGGAAGGCCTTCTGATGAAGGATTTGAAAATGAGATTAAAGTCCTATCTACTTCATGTTCTTTGTCTGGTGACTTGAGTCTTTCTTTTCTCCTCCCTTTCCTCCTCCCCTCCCCCTTTCTCTACTTATTTCTTTTTCTTGTGTACTAGGTATTAAATACAAGTCCTCACTCATGTAATTACACTTTCAACCACTCAGCTTCACTCTCACCCATATTTAATCCTCTTGAACATCCATTCATCAGTGTTATTTGAGTTTTATGTTATTTGAGTGTGTATGTATGTATGTATGTATGTATGTATTGTCTACTTAGGTTTGTTTTGTTCTGATAAACATCATGATCAAAGGCAATCTGGGAAGGGAGGGGAGAGTTTACTTGCTTACATGTCACAGGTTACAGTTCATTATTGGGAGAAATCAAGAAATTAAGACAGAAACTTAAGTCAGCAACTCTGCGTCAGAAACTTAAGCAGATTGCAGGGAAGAATACTGGTTATTGGCTTATTCAATTTGCTTTTTAAAAAATACAATCCAGGACCATTTGCCCAAGGGTGGCACCATCCACAGTGAGCAGAGCCCTCCCGTATCAATCATTAATGAAGAAAATGTTCCACAAACATATTCACAGGACAGTGTGATAGAGGCCGTGCTCAATTGAGATTCTCTCTTTCCAGATATATCTAAGTTTGTGTCACGCTGACAAAAATCCAACCAACACCAACATAGTACCTCATTGAACCTGGAGGGTACCAGTTCAAGAAGACTGGCCTGCATCTACCCCAAGGATTGTTCTGCTTTTTCCTTTCTAGTACTGAGATTTTAGGTCTGTCCCACCACTGCTAGTTATTACATGGGTGTTGAAGAGCCAAACTCAGCTCCTCACACTTGCATGGCAAGCACATTACCAACTGAGCTGTCTCCACAGACCCTCTAGTTAGTTGTTATGACAAAGATGATCATTGTGTATCAATAGCTTAGTCTTAAGAACAAAGATATTAGGCCAGATATATTTGATACCAGTAGAACTTGCTTAATATGTGATAAAGTTCTTGGTTTGATCCCCCCTCTCTTTGTCTCTCTCCCTCTGTTGTTCTTGCTTTCTCTTGCTCTCTCATACAAACAGAGATAGATGATAGATAGGTAGATAGGTAGGTGGATGATAGGTAAATAGGCAGATAGATAGATAGATAGATAGACAGATAGATAGATAGATGGATAGATAGATGATAGATAGAATACCATTTTTTTTTTCAGAAATGTCAAAGACTTGTGATAGTATTTTAATCCTTAGTTGATTATGCATTAAATCATCCACAAGGTGCTAAGACAATTCTTTGATTTATAATTCAACTATTATTTTCTTGTGAAAAATAGTGCCCAGAAATTGATGTACTAAGTAGTAACTTAAGATCACAAAACTAGAGCTACAGTGTGTAGACATAAGAAAGCCAAGTGGTACATATTCTTTTAGCTTTAAAGTGATGACTCTTGTGGTAACTGATTGCCCAAGCTGTAATGAGTGCAACAAGCTTGTGCTTGTGTAATTTCTAAAGCCAAATTCTTATTTAAATATGGAAAGGGATCCTTCCTGATAAATCTAATTTGCTTGGTGGACATGATTCACATGATAACCAATCTTGAACAAGTTTTCAAGGTTCAGAAAATATAAGCAAATAAAATTCCAGGTAGAAAGGCATGCCACTTCAGCAAACTATATTCATAAATATTCAGAGCTATTTGGGGTAGTTAAAATTTACAAGTAACCCCTACAGTTTAAACAAAAAGATATAGGCATAATAACATATTTGGGCTTTTGTAATCTCATTTTAATCATTACTGGGTCAACAGTCAAAAAACCTTGAGTTTGTATGCAATTAAGACTAGCTGCTCATTAGATTTAGCTAAACTAGAGGCTACCTCAATGAAAAATTTATATTGGCTATGCCATACATAGTTTCAATATTATTAATATATTGATTCTCTGCAGCCTACCATGAGGACAGATTTAAGCACTGTTGAGCCTGGAACTTAGCAGTCTATCCGATTTCTTTATAAAGCATTAAATGCCAGAATGACAGAAAGGTTAAAGTTATAGCATTAGAAGTAATTTTACTTTTTTACTTTATAAACTTTATCATAAATCCAGCTAAGTAACAAAACTAAAAATGAAATGAGAAACATTTTTTACACATTTTTTATTCAGTTCTTCTTTATAACCAAATTAAAAATATTTTAAAAATATTAGTACTTTTTTCAGAGGTCATAATGAAAGGTAATTGGGGTAGCATCAGGGACTCTCACAGATCCTAACCGATTATCTTGTCTGCAGGTCTGCAGGTCTCTTGGCTGTGATCCTTCATAGTCTACTAGGAAAGCTGGGGTTCAGTTCGCAGCAGCAGGGACTTTTCTGTATTTGCGTTCGTTTTTGTAGTTTTAAAACTTTTACATGGATGATTATGCCCACAGGTGACAGGAAACCAGTGTTTCAAGAGGGAACTTGATCACATCTCTAGATAACGTAGGTATCCTAAACAAGTGTGCGAGTGCCCGCAGGCTTCAAGCTGCTGCCAGGAGCACATAGTTTTTGGATTGGTAAGAACGGCCAAATGACGCTTCGTGAAATATAAATGGAAGAAAGACTCGGAGGGTGCAATAAAAACCCTCCACCCTTCCGTCTAGGAGGACCAGAGAAGGAACTTCAGCAGCTGCAGGATATGGCTCTGAGGGTTCCGATTGCAGTCTGCCTCCTGTTCAAAGGTGCGTAATTCTCATTTTAGTTCCTTTGTCCCACCTTAAAACGTGAAGATTACATTCTCTGGATTCAAAATTGTTCCTGGCAAAATGATCAGAATAAGAAATGTGTGGGTTAATTATGTCTTTATAGAATACCTCTCTCTCTCTCTCTCTCTCTCTCTCTCTCTCTCTCTCTCTCTCTCTCTCTCTCTCCCTCTCTCTCTCTCTCAAGCCTGAAGTGTTTGCTTTACGTAATTGAAGCACACATGATAACAGCTACTGCCCTACAGTAAGCTGTGCGTGGTGATTCAATGAGTCTGTAAATACATCAACTTTCTCCTGAGAATGAGTGGATTTCAGCGTTCCATAATTGTACTCTTGTCAAGGGGACAGCTAAAAAGTAGCCTGTAACTGCTCTTGTCAGGTTCTGGATTTCAATGGATACAATGAGTTAGAACTAGAACAGAAAAATGGGAACCCCAGGATAAGAGCCACTTTGGGTCTGTTGTTCATACACAAAGGAAGCTCACCTGTGAAAGGTGTTCCTCTCCCTACCACAGCAATGAAGGCAGCGCTGAGCGAAGAAGCAGAGGTGACCCCTCCCAGTACAGTGCAGCAGAGCAACTGGACTTTTAACAACACAGAAGGTATCTTCTTCCCGCTCTATTTCCAGTAACTTCTTTAGAACTTTTGACAGAAAATCGCACTGTGATAGGGAACATTTGAAAAATTGTAATTTAATTCTTTTAGATAATCAGCTATTTCAGAGAGATGATGTTAAGCTGAAGTGACAGGTAGGTGTGCCTGCTAAGGGTTGCATTTTTTTTTTTTTTTTTTTTTAAGAAGGAAGTGAAGCAGGGGGTGAGAAAAACTGCCTGTCTTCCTCTACTCTCCTGAATGTGAGATCTGCCATGGGTTCTGCTGGGATTCTGCTTGACTCCCAATGACCCTTTTATACTGGGTGTAACTGAATATAACATTGACCTTCTAGAGGAGAGAAGTATTTTGATCTGGGACAGGAAGTTTAGCAGCCACAGAAATTACAGCTACAAGAAGTAGTGCTTTTCTTCATCTTCGGGAAGGTCTTTTCTTGTGGCTTATGCTTCTTTATGCATATGCTTCTTTATGCATCTGCTTCTTTATGCATATGCTGCGTTTCCTGATCTCTCCCACCCACTTTGGTTATTATTGGTGGTGGTCATATATTGTCTTTCCACCTCGATGTGCACATCATCAAGACTTCTTGCTCCTGCTGAGCATGGCGTGTGGCACAGCTTTCAAACTTATTTGAACTAGAGATGAACTTGGAAAGCTCCTTACCTGTCAAGACCTGAGTCTGGATGGCTAATGATTCTCTCACAGAACTCATAATGGCCCCTGATAGAAAGATTATGGTTTGTGATCAGGACACAGAAAATCTTTATTTTGTTCTCAAGGTCTAGCTAATAATAATAATCATTAAAAAAAAAGTTGAAGCCAAATGGTTCTTTTCTAAAATTGAATAGGGGGAATATCTAACTGAGCCTCATTTTGCCAATACTTTTAAACACCTAAAAAATGTGTTTCTCATTTGATTTTTGGATGTTGATTTGTGAAACAGAGTGTGTAGAAAATTTAAAGATGGGCTAGAGAGATGGCTCAGCTATTAAAGGCTGGGCTCACGACCAAAAATATAAGAGTGTTTAAAGACATGATTTCATCTCAGTGGTTGATGTCATAGACACATTTCTAGCATCTCCATCCTTACCCTTTTTCTCTCTCATATTGCTGAACTGTAAATGAAGTTCTTGATTTACATAACAATAGCAATGAAGAAAGGAAGGAGCTATTCCTTTCCCTTGCTTTCTTTGTGGAAAAATGTTGTATTTTCCCCTGCTTTGTTGCAATGCTGGGACAGACCCCAGAGCCTTGTGCATGCTAAGCATCTAACACTGTGCTGTAGCCTCTCATTTTGCTTTTTAACTTAAAAATATACATCTTATATATTATAAATGTTTTAATGAACTTATAACTAACTTCTCCTCAAAGGGATAATGGATCTCTCTGGGGTGCCCTTCTTTGGAAATGGTTTCTTTCAAATTCTCATATTTTTTTAGAGAATCCTTCTTTAGATCTGTTTAAGTGAACTTGATTCATCTTGAATTAAGAGGAGCTTAGCACAGTTTGAATGAGAATTTCTCAATGTCTCCAAATAAATTCC
Organism: Mastomys natalensis; assembly: GCA_021653895.1. Classification (NCBI taxonomy): domain Eukaryota; kingdom Metazoa; phylum Chordata; class Mammalia; order Rodentia; family Muridae; genus Mastomys; species Mastomys natalensis. The sequence goes on along the minus strand of JAJTUV010000292.1, from coordinate 62,564 downwards.
TAAAGGAATAAATGATAAATTACGTTGAAGATACCACAGTCAGCAAACAGAAGGTCAATTTTAAGTTCTGGTGTGTGTTCTTAAAGCAAAGTGATATTGTGTCTTGTTAGTACCCTAGAATATAGAGATTTAGTATTTTTTTTACATGAAAAGGAATGTTTTTAGGCTTGGTTGTGTGTGTGTGTGTGTGTGTGTGTGTGTGTGTGTGTGTGTGTGTGTGTGTGTAAAGACGCCTAAGTAGGATTGTCTTAGCCTCTGTGGGAATGCACAGACAGCATAGCATGAAGAATGACTAATAGTAAGGAGGTGGACTTATGCACTCAACACACCATAATGTGTCTGCTACCAACTGTGCTTAAGAAAGTATAAAGATGGCAGTGATTTAATTATGCGGTTTTCCCAAAGAGTCTTTCCTATTGCATAAGCACCAAGGATGGTACAAGCAGTGTTCTGTCTGGCATGCCAGCATCAGTAGCATCCTGAAACCCAGATGATTTTCCAGAGTACCCTTTCCTGACATGGATGTCCCTTGAGGAGGTTTCTGATCACTAACTACACAATGTGGTCATTTTTTTGCATTGCTGAAATGAAAGAAAGAGAAAGCTTTCTTACAGATTGCACCCCCATGGCTTTGCCACACTTCTCCACAACACCTCTTAACCGAGCAGAACTTTCACTTAATATGTTGTAGTGTCGTCATTAGCTGTGTCTACCTGAGCCCACAACTGGTTCTGGCTTCTCATATCAGCCGTAACAGCCCCTCTCTGGTTAATCAATGAAAATGTCCCCTCTCTAGATAGTACTTCCTGGCAGTTCATGGAAGAGTGTAAGAGGGAATTTTCATCTCCTCTAAAGAGGGAATAAACATCGATTTTATTATTGAGCAAAGTTACATCCCTAGGTGATGACATATCACTCCCTAGGGATGTACAGGGGAAATGTAAATTGATATGAGGCCTTCTGCTCTAATTAGCGTTGGTTACACGGCTGGGAAACATGGTTCAAAATTACCTCCTAAGCTAGAACCAATGCTGCCACCTTTTGACCAACCTGTCGCTATGCTTTACTGTGTAGCTTATAAAGAATAGGACAATCATTAATCCACCTCCATCCTATAACTAATTAACAATGTGTGGAGAGACATGAACCTAACCTTTTGGATAGAATCCTCCCTGCAAAAAAACCCACGCAACATTTCAAAGGACAGAGCATCTAAAATGTTCTTGAAATAAATGGTCTCTTTACATATGTATTGAGCATGTATTATCAAAGTAGGACACACTTAAATGTTAATTAATATATCTCCTTTTCCTAGTTGACTACATAGAAGAACCCATAGCTCTGAAGTTCTCCCATCCTTGTCTGGAAGACCACAATAGTTACTGCATTAATGGAGCTTGTGCATTTCACCATGAGCTGAAGAAAGCCATTTGCAGGTAACTGCAAAGAACTTAGCAAGTCTTAGAGATGAGAGAGGTGCGGCACATAGCACAGTTGCAACTGCTCTGTCTTGTCCACTATAAATAGTGCTTGGTGGCCAGTACTTCCCTGGTGAAGATTATTTCTCCTACTCTCAGCATTCCTTAGTTACCCAGAGTTCTTCATATAGGGTTGAGAAACCATGAGTTCTACCTCACCCCTAGTCCCCACTAGCTTGTCTCTTCATGTTGTCCTTGTTCAAGTTGTATTTAAGCAGTCATGCTGGGGAGACCTCATGAGTGTTGATTCTGTCGTTTCTAGGAGATACAGTCTCACAGCAAATCCCTTGTCACTCTTAAGTACATAGGAGTTTTTGGAGGTTGGAGAGGAGTGGGGAGAAATGATGTAATTATAATCTCAAAAATAATTTGAAAAGAATAGGATGATGGAATTGCAGAAGCAGGGGGAAATGGTGATTGATCTGAATGTGACTGGCCATTGTATTTGAATATTACGACATCTTTTTTCTAAACTACGTATCCATATTACCCAACACTGTAGTTCCTAGACTATAGGATGAACAGAACCAGAAACTTGTTTGGAATGCTGACTTGAAGATCTACAACTATCAAGTCAGTATCTGCATTTCTAACAGCATGCAAAGGCGACTCTGAAGTTTCATGGGTTTCCACGATGAGACAGACTCCCACAAGAAGAAAATCTATTCTGGAAGATAATGTCCTGGAGCTACCATGACTCTCCCTTGCTCCACACTGATTTGCTCAGTTTCTTGACAAGTAGTCTACCTTTCCCTCCTAGCAATGAGGGAACATATGCAGCCTCACTGAATTTACTGTGCTAAAGTGCAGACTGCTACATTAATGGACTGACTCCCATGTGCCTTAGTAAATGTCTCTTTTCTCATTCTTTGAAATGTGCCACTCATTGGTTTTTCTGTCACTGTTGGCTTTACAATTGCATGTCGTTTCTCTCTTTAAAGATGCTTTACTGGTTATACGGGAGAACGGTGTGAGCATTTGACCTTAACTTCATATGCTGTGGATTCTTATGAAAAATACATTGCGATTGGGATTGGTGTCGGATTGTTAATTAGTGCTTTTCTTGCTGTCTTCTATTGCTACATAAGAAAAAGGTATGGAAAAGACAAAGCAACAAATTGGTTGTGTGTGTTCACTTGACAAATACTTATTGAGAACCTACTGTTGATGTGTCTGTCTGAGCAGATTCTTTGTAATATTTTTGGTGCCTTTTCATGAACCCAGACAAGTACTAAGGAAGAAACAAAGAGGGGGGCGGGGGGAGTGCTTACCAATACAATTAGAACAATGCAAATTTATAGTTTCCTTTCTTCTTATCTATGTTTGCCTGAGCCAAAGTTCTAAGTGGGAAAGATAGCAGGCCTTTAAAAGGCAGAGATTAAATATATTTTACTGTTGAGTAGACATTTAGCATCCAACAAAGCATAATTATTGTTGAGTAAAAAGAAAGTTAAGAAATGAACATTAAATGAATGAAAACGTGACGAACATTAGCCACTTTCTCCTTAGACATCAAGAAGAGTTATCTTTATCAATATTGTTTACTGCTAAAAACCCAATGTTAAGAATTTAATCTACAGACAAGTTTACATTAGTTATGTGTATACCATATTATTTCTAGGTTCCTCACACTGTTTATTTTCCATTAAATCCACACAACAAGAAAAAAGTCAAAATTTAACGAGAGTCACATTAAGAACAAATATATTTCTGCAATAATATTCATATTATGGTACTTTCAGTATTCTCATTTTAAAAAATAACAACTGAAATTCCATGACCAAACTTAGGAAAGTTTGTTTTACTTAATAGATGTCTATCAGAAAGAATCAAATATTGTTTGATTAGCTTTAGGCTGGTCAAAGAGATGAAGAATAATAATGAGAAAGAGAAGGAAGAAATCAAGGAGAAAGAAGTGGGAGGAAGGGGGAGGAGGAGGAAAAATCTATATACATTCATGAGCTGGGGGTGGAAAATCAGGCTCTCTAGAAGATCTGGAAATGGAGATGTTTATGCATGTGATAGTGGTGGTGGTGTGACACCTAAGACAAAATGTATAGTGAGCTAATGAAAGAAGACAACATAGCTGCTAAGCAAAGATGTGGCTTCAGCTCCACAGGGAGGGATGAGATATGAATGCCATCATAAACCTATCTCAAAGAGGAATTCCTCTTGGCTTTAACACCTCATATCAGTCAATCATGGGTCATGATGATCATAGTGGAGTAGGAATCAGAGTCTTACAATCTCTTAGAACCTTGCTGGCAAGGCATTCTGTTGGCCCTGGTTAATCCTCTAGAGCAGGATGCTACTGTGCATGGGTTACTTCCTGCTACTGAGTGATGCATCCACCAGTAGATAAGTGGTGTCTAGGTAGAGTACCAAGGGCAATTGTTACAGCAGCACACTTGTATGTGTAATCCATAATAATCAACACACAGTACTCTTATGGAAGCCAATGTTCTCTCTGTTTTAGGTGTTTAAATATGAAATCACCCTACATTATCTGCTCTGGAGGGAGTCCATTGTGAGACCTTCTAAGACATAGTCAGCAAGCTATCTGTCAAAAGCAACAGAGACTCCCATGGAGATCTTTGGATGATACTAAGCGTGACAAGCTGACTTAAAAATAATGGAGGTTTGGGTCACAATGTAGTGATTGACCATTGGCTCTTAGCTTTGGCCATCTTTGGTGCCATGGATGCTATGTGAATGACCTACAGTAACAGAAGCCAAGCTTATTACCCTTCTTTGGTTTTGCTTTTGGTTGTTTGTTGCCACTGCAGGAAGATTTGTTCCATGCTTCTGACCATCTCGGATGTGAATTTTCATTTTAATTGTTGTCTACATATCAAGTCAAAGTAATGCCACTTCTGGGTTCTTCAGGTACTCAACATTTTGGGTCACCTGTCTTGATGGACCTAATCGTAAACCATCTGTCCTCATGGGATTTCAGGGAATTTAGTATCAACTTTTAGATGAAAACAATGAATGGCTCCGCTCCTCAGGTAAACCAAAGATGCATTAAACCTAAACCACTAAAAGAAAATGGAGTGTCGAAGGCAAGCATAAATCATACCCAGCTGTGACAACAGTTTACAAACTTCATCTGTGTAGTTCGGAACAAGCAGGTGAATTCCTGAGGACTGAAAGATGCCAGGACAGCAAGTCCAGAGCAGGCAAAGCAGCTGTTCCTATATGGATTATAAAGCCTGTGTTGGTTTGTCTGTTCCCTGGGGCCTTTACTCATCAGCTCAGCCTTTCATTGGAAGATTGGCAGTTGGTATCCATCACTTGAACTGAAGCCCTAGAATTCACCTGAAGACTAAAAGCCTACAATTGTTGCCCAAATGGAAACTGAAAACTAGATATAGGAACAACAGCATGTGGAATATAACCATTTTTGACGGGTTGATAGCATATTTGCACATTGGTAAAAAAGAAACAATCATAGAAATACTAATTTTGGAATCAGTATACCTCCTTGGAATTGTTTTTGCTATATGATCCAGTCTTGGGCACATCTCTTACTTTCTTTGTGCTTTGGTTTCATTCTCTATAAGACCCATGCAGTTCTAAAATTGAACTATAATAGAAGAAAAAAAAACCTTCCAATATCTGCATGACAAGTGAGATTATCCTCAACGCTTCCATTCTCAGCCCCATCTCTGACCCCTCAAAACCTCTGGATATTATCCTTAGTATATATTGTAATGTTCACTTTGTAAACATAATAATTTATTTTGAAAGGAAATACAAAATGAAATTACAAAGTAATAACAGCCACTGTCTTTTCTTTCTGGGTTCAGTCTAGAGCTATGGGCTTATTTCTTTTCCTCATAAGCAGAACAATTTGATAGTGAGATTAATTAAAACAAAATCAGACTTAAATATTGTTACAGTGGTAGTTAGTCATAAGACCCATGCATATATTGACATAGCTTTTCATCCACTCTTAAGAATACAACATTCTGCTTTCCTTTGTAGGGAAGGAATTTCCTTGTCTTTATGTTTCCTCCAGAAGGAATGTAATGCAGGTGCTTTGCCTGTCAGCACTTTCTGCATGTACAAGGTTACATCATGCCAAGGGGTGGGGAGTGCTGGTTCCACCCAGTGACTCCAGTAACCACACCTAGGAAGCTACCTCTTCCTGAGCATTTCTAAAAGAGGTAGAAAAGCCGAGGAGCATCCAGGGAGAAACACTGGAGACCTACTTTCAACTGACCAAGAACTGCCTCTTAAGGAAAAGCAAGAGACACCATAAATGATCACACACATTTACTGTCTGTAAGTGTTTACATCTTTGAGACACAGTACCCCTAAATTAGAACATCAAGAGAGTTTACTTCCAGATAGTCAAATCAAAATGTTAACCAAAACAAAACTAATGCCTTCCCCCCCCAAAAAACCCAGTAACACCCATGTTTAATCTCCTTCATTCAGAGTGCTATTTATTAACAATATAAAACACACCCAGCAAAACAATATATAAACCTAGACCAGAATTTTAAAAAGTTATTTGTTTATGGGCTAGTGTATAAAATGATCTTCTGATCTAACAACGGGAATTGCTGTTTCAGAAAAGAATCTCTGACACACCTATGGAGCCAAAGGAACATCTGGCAACATCTGTGCACATGCGAAAAACTGAAATACGTGTATACAATAAGATTCTGAAAAGAACAACTCAATAAAACCTTTGCCTCAGAACTACATTTTCAACTATGTAGGTGGACCATCGACCATGTTTCTGGTATTTGCAACAAAACCAGACAGTTCAAGAAGTTCACCTTCCTTCATTCCCCCTTTGCTTCTTCCTGAGTCTGCCTCTCAGTTCTGTGAGAGTACATCCTTTGGTCAGCCACATTCATTATGTAGTTCTTTAGACTGTGATGGGGTGGGGCAAATCCTGTAAGATTAGCCATGCCAAGCTAGTAACTTTAAAAAAAAAAAAAGATTTACAACAGTTTGTCACTGTATCTCAAGTTAGCTTTTTCTATAATCATGTTTTCATAGGATGAAATTATAAACTACCCCATCTTTTAGAATTTCCTGCCACCATACAGATCTAATCCTTTAATTTTGACATGGGCATTTTGGTGACGTCAATAAGATTTTCCTTCATTACATGTAATTGAAAAACAATGTCTTATGAAAATAAGACAAACATCAGCAATGTAAACTGTTGATGTTAAACACAAGGACAATTCATATGTGCAGAAAACTTGTGAGTAAAACAACTAACTTCTCTACGTTACAAAATGTTACATGCTATCTGTGTGTGATATAAATATTGATAGCTTGCAACCCACATATATGGGAAGGGTTACCAGAATCCCTATTGCAAAATACCACTCTTTCTGCCTTACATCACTGACTGATGACATCAGACATGAACATCTGCCAAGATGCAGTGGAAGTGTTGAAATTGAATTTGTCAGAGTCTGGCACTGCTAAACTGGGTGAGTCCACATTTCTGTCCAAACCTTTGGTACAGATCTATCCAGTAGCACATTTTAAGAGCATACTTTTCAAGTCCTGAATGATAGTTCTGTGAATTATTCAAGTCGATCAGTGACCGCAGGAAACTCTGAGCAGCTAGTGACCCACGTATTCCAGTCTTGAGAAGACCCACGTTTTTAAAAATGTGTGTTGTTGTTTTATTTTACTTCGCTTGTATAACCCACATGTGAAAGACTGCAGACAATACCTGGTGCTTCTGAAGAAACAGCTCATCTGGGATAGGAATGCAATTACATGATGAGAAGGTGAACAGCCTTGCTCCATCAAGTCTTATCTAAACACCTCATGGCCTTTCTTTCTCATTTTTATACCTCAGATACAGGAGCACAGATGTATGCAGATTGAAATGCTTTAAGATCAAAGGCAAGTAGCTACAGCTAACCATGCAGCTAATCCTCAGAGAGTTGCTAATGAGAAGCCAGGATTAGTAGTGGGTCTGTAATCCCAGCATTTCAAACACAGAGGGACAATCTCAAATCTTCAAGGCCAGCTTGGGTTACTTATCTAGACTGTCTTAAAGACAAAACAAAACAACAACAACAAAATTTTAAAAATTAAAAATAACAAATTATGCTATAGATCTTTTTGGAAAGGATAACATCTCTAGACTTTCAAATTTGCACAAAGGTATTGAATCAATATAAAGTTCTTTAACAAATCAAGGAAGCATACTAGTGTACAAGCACTGACATTTATGAACATTTCCAAGGCTTTCAAAGCACTGAATTAACCTGGACAATTAATTATGCAGACTTGTTAAAGGACACACAAATTTCAGCTCTTTCTCTATGCCATAGTCTAGATGATATTTCCCGACAGGGTATGGAAAATTCATATTGCAGGTTAACTTCTTGGTGAACGTAGAGTGGTAGCCAAGTGATCTACAAATGAAAAACAGTTCTTTTCTTTATCATATATACAATAGCCTTTGTCATGGATCAACCGCAGAAATTCCCTACTGTCATCTTCAGCTTAAGATATGCATATCAGTCTCAGGGTGGGGTCAGAACAAGAGTGAAGAGCCTGCTGACAGGAGAGTCCACAGACTGTGGAGGCTGTAGATTGGAAATAAAGCATCACTTGAGAATATTCCTGTTTGGCCTATGGGCAAGTATCATCCGGGACTGTTAACTTCAATGGGTGCACTTGACTTCCGGTTGGTGATCGGAGACAAGAAGTAAAGCATTCAATTTGTCCGTAGAATTTAGTAGAAACCATGTTTCTCTCCATTACTGTTAGCCCTACCTTTATTCAAAATGCCCTTAGATAAAAATTCTAAATTTTGATGGACTAGATTAAGGCAACAATTTGAGATATGAAAAATATCTGTGTAATGGCTGTCAACCCAGTTACAAGGTTTCTCATGCAGTCCTGGAGCTATTTAACTTCATGGGGTCCTTTGAATATAAAGTTCTATTAAGTGGAGAAGTTAGTCTGTAAAGATGACTTCCCTGTTCCCCTCCTGGGTATAAGAAACATGAAAAAAAAAAAAATGTGAGAATTATCAGGAAGATCCCACCCACAGACATTATCTCCATTGGCTTCCATCTGTTTGTTTTAAATTAAGCCCACATTTAGAAGCCAAGGTATTTTCCTGTGAAGAGAAGGCAAGGAACTGTCTTGCATAGCTGCGGTTAGGAATGCCTGTGTCCTCAACAGCAACCGGCTTCTGATGCTGAAGCTGCCAATTCAAGGTTCCTAGGAGCCTTTAATTTTCTGCCAACTTTGTTGTTTGGATTAGTGTTAAGGTCTTTCCTCATCTAAGTTTAATTACCAAGAGGCCTGTAGAGGGCCCTGTTGTACTGCAAACCTCACAGGGCAGAGGAAACCTCAGATCAAAGAGTTGCCCAGGAATGTACTTGGTAGGAGAAGCCACACTCACCTGGGAGCTGGCAGGGTGCCCTCTGATGACTCAGACACTGCCCTGCCCACACCCCCAGCTGCTTTCTGCTACAGTACATGCTGGGTGTATCTTCTCAGCGAGGAGTTAACCTGCTAAAATCACCTCCCAGTTCAAAGCCTGACACCTGCTTTTTTCCCCTACCCCCTCGCCCTACAACTGACCCTTTTGACTGTTACCCTTAATAATATTAGTCTAATATTTTTCATTAATTAATTAATTAACTTATTTTATACACAGTACCCCTTCTCCTTCAAGTCCCACCATCACAAATTCTTCTTCCCATTACTCCATCCCCTTCTCTGAGCAGAAGGGGAGGACCTCCTTGGGTACCACCTCACTCTAGGACATCAATTCCCAGTAGGTGCATCCTCTTTCACTGAGGCTGGGCCAAGTAGACCAGCTAGGGGAAGGGGATCTAATGGCAGGCAACAGATTCCGAGACAGCCTAGCTCCAGCCCACATGAAGACCAAGTAGCATATCTGCTACAAATGTGAAGGAGGCCTAAGTCGAGCCCCCTCATGATCTTTGGTTAATGGTACAGTCTCTGTGAGTCCCCATGGGCCAAAGGTAGTTAACTCTGTAGGTCTTCTTGTGGTGTCCTTGACCCCTCAGGCTGACTCAACCCTGTCTGTCTTTTCTACAAGATTCCCCAAGCTCCTCATGATGTTTGGCTGTGGGTCTCTACATCTGTTTCCATCCGCTGCTGGATGAAGCCTCTCAGATGACAATCATGTTAGGCTCCTATCTGCAAGTATAGCAGAGTGTCATTAATTCTGTCAGGGGTTGGCTCTCTCCTATGGGATGGGTCTCAAATTTGTCCAGTCATTGGTTGGCCACTCCCTCAACCTCTGATCCATCTTTATCCCTGTACATCTTGTAGGCAAGACAAATTTTGGATTGAAGATTTTGTGGGTGGGTTGATGGCCCCCTCTTTCTACTGGAAGTCCTGACTGGCTACAGGAGGTAACCACTTCAGTCTCCATTTCCCCAGCTGCTAGGAGTCTCAGCTAAGTTCACTCCCATAGACTTCCTGGAGCCTCCTTCATCCCTGGTATCCAGCTAATCCCAGAGATGCCCATCCCCACTGATTTCTATTTTCTCCCAGCCCTCTCCCCATATCTGATTCCCATCCCTGTTCCTCGCCTCATCCCCTTTCCCACCCAGATCCCCCCCCCCATCCACCTCTCATGTCTATTTTATTTCCCCTACTGAGTGACCCTCCCTTGGGTCTTTCTTATTACTTACCTTTTTAGGTCTGTGGATTGTAGCATGGTTATCTTCTACTTTATGGCTAGTGTCCATTTATAAAGGAATATATGCCATGCGTGTCTTTCTGGGTGACACCGACTTCTAACTGTATACCACACCAAGTGAGGACTTCTCACTCAGCAGTGTGAAGGTCCTCATCTCCCCTTCCCCTGAATCCAATCTATATCAAAAATCCTGCAGAGATGAAGAGGGCAATCATGTGCATATTTATGTTCTTGAATAAGTCCCAATGGTGATGGTAATACCAATGCATCCTCCGGTAGGACAAGGCAGAGTGATAAATAATTTACATACAAGCATCTTCTTGTCTCAGAGACAGCAAGGAGGAGAAGGTACTGTGGGGCACTAGGACAAACTGATTAACAGAAAAGGTTCCTTCAGCTTAACAGACTGAGGTTTAGCTCTGTCCCCTAAACGTGCCTTACCTTGATCTCATTTTGGGGGCTGGTTTTTGTTGTGATTCTTTTTTTTTTTTTCTTTTTTTTTCTTTATTTTTTATTGGAAATTTTTTTTTTTTACATTTCAGATATTCTCCCCTTACCCCATTTCCCCCCTCCCTCCCAGGAGCTCACTATCCCTTCCCCATCCTCCTGCCTCCACATTGGTGTACCCCCACCCACCCTCCCCCGTACCTCACCTCCCCACCCTTGAATATCCCCCCCCCATGTCCAGCCTTCATGGGACCAAGGATCTCTTCTCCCACTTATATATATAGCTCCCTTGCATATATAGCTGGAGCCATGGGTCCCTCCCTAAGTACTCCCAGGCTGGTGGTTTAGACCCTGGGGGCTCTGGTTGGTTGGGATTGTTGCTTTCCTCATGGTGTCGCGAATGCTCTCAACTCCTTCAGCCTTCACTCTATCTTCTCCATTGGGAACCCCATGATCAGTTTAATGGTTAGCTGTGAGCTTCTGCCTCTGAGTATGTCAGACTCTTGCAGACTTCTAAGGAGACAGCTATATCAGGCTCCTGTCAGCATGTACATCCTGACGTCCACATCAACCTCTACCTTTGGTGACTGCACATAGGATGGATATCCAGGTGGAATGGTCTGTAGACGGTCCCTCCTTCCGTTTCTGTCCTGCACTGTGTCTCCATATTTGCACCCTTGAGTATTTTGTTACTCCTTCTAAGAAGGACTGAAGCCCCCACTACTTGGTAATCATTCTTCATGAGCTTTATGTTGTGATTCTTATTGTTCGGTTTTACTTCTTCAAACTTAAGCTTAAGATGTTGCCACTTAGAAGAGGACAACATCTGTTTATAGAAGAAATACTCAGTGGTTTCTGGGTACTTTGTTATGACTGTCTCGTCAAATCAGGAACTAAAATTTAGCAAGGTTAAGCAACATTTAACGACATTCTTTTACTAAGCCATAAAAGGGAGTGATCTCTAGTCTTTCTGAAGACACTGTATTTAGCAGATCGTGGTCTTAGTTAACCTTGATCAAGGCTGTTTGAAGCAGGATCTACAATATTAGTCAGAAATCCAACTGTTTTCTAGCTTTGTGATTGTGAGAATTGCACCACTTTTAGTAAAGCAGCTTCACTTATAAAGTGGGTAGACTATACCTACAGAGTCATTTAAGAATGAAATTAGATAGCTGGCGTATGTAGACAAGCAGTTCCATTTTAATAAGTAATTAAACTCTCAACTATAATACGTTTATGATGAAGTGACATATATGTTTCGGGAAAATAATCACATCACCAAGTGAAACAAAAACACCTACAGGATTTACTGGAAAATTAGGGTTACAGAACAATATCCAAAAACGTTATTGACGGCATATGAAACAAACAAGCAAAGGGCAGTAATAAAGATGATCATATAGTCTCCTACATTCTAGATAGCCAAGGTATACATAGATGATACTATAAATAAGAAACTTATCTTAAAATGGCCTACAGTTTGCTTGTGAAAGCAGGGGTTGGCTGGGAGTTATTTTTAAATGATTGAGGCAGGATCATTGATTTGGATGAGATTTTGTAAAAGCAGATAAGAATGTGTATATGGCTCACAACACAAGTATGAGCCAAGGTAAATGTGCACATGTGTGTACATATTGTATGTTTCCACATCAGCTCTGCTCAACAGTTCCATGCATCTATATAGTATTTGTCTCAGATGAAATCCTACATAAGCAAATACAAAAGCCTAATAATACACAAATTGTTCCATTATGTCAAAATAAACTCATTTCAAAATAAGTGTTAAAACAAAACCATGGCTTGAAATCATTGCAGCCTTTGTCTCTCAAGCTAAATGACTTAGTAGTAATTATTTTAAACATTTGAAGTGTCTTTCCTAACATAGAAGAGCTTAGGAATGTGGGGAGATTGTAGTTAACTCTCTTATCTACCCAAAGTTTGGTAAAAGTCACAAGAACACAATTCCAAGGCCTCATATTACTGTGGATTCAAATTCCTGTTTTCATATTGCCTGTTCATTCCTTTATCAAGGTACACATGACTAGAAGACCTTGCAAGTAGAATTTTCTTATGTAAACTAACAAACGCTAGTGCTTCCATCCTTCCATTGCTAACTTCTTGAGCTAACTCGGAGGTGTAGGTGTCCCTGCTTTCTTCACAACTCACCCTTTCCTTATGCTCTGAGCCAACTGTTAGCGTTTCATCAAGTGTTCAAGTGGTAGAGAAATAATTTCTACTCTCTGCAGCAAATTTGGCAGTAAATTAGCCCAAGCTGGTCTGGAAGTGTGGTTTAGTAATGGAGCTTGTATTTGGCATACCTGAGACCCTGGGTTTGACTTGAAGTTCAATGCTAGGAAGTTAGCCCGATCTGTGCTTGCTTTAGTGACAAGAGGTTGGTTAAGAGTTCACTAAGCACTCAATAGAAAGAAGGTACCATCAGACTAAAGGAAGTCTTTAGGAGACAAGAGGGTGGTGCCATCAGTTGTCCCACATTGAACCTGAAGTTAATCAAGTACCACAAGCACCAGAATCAGGAACTGTATGCTGGACAGACAGACCCTCCTGTAGAGCATTGCCAGTCCCAATTTCCTGAGGGGTAGGCAGCCTCCTGTAGGTAAGCAAGCATGCTCTCTATCAGATGCTTCTCAGAGCTTAGCAAGCATCCATCCTCCAGAGCTTTGTCTTTGCAGAGCTAAGAAAATATATGGACCTTTGTCAGAATGATAATTGTTTGTTATTTGTTTTATTCACCCCAATAGCCACCCCTTTCTGAAGATCACTTAGATTGTCCATTTACTTCTGCTATGTGTAAAGGTTTAGGTGTGTTTTTTTGCATACCTAAGTTTAGGTGGCAAACAGAACATTCCACCACCCTCAATACTAGGTATGGCCTTTAAAGGAGAGGCAGGGATTTTTAACTAACTAGATCAGTGAAAATCAGCCCTGGAATTTTTAGTGGCATTCTTTGTCAGAGGCCACTTTATCTCTGTCTCAGAATGCATTCCCAACCTAGCAGAATGAAATCTTAGATTTGTTAAACACCAGCTACGTGACTGCAGTAGCCTGCCTGATACTGAGCAAGCTGCAAAGAGAACAAGCTATCCAGCAGAAGACCATAAGAGAGTAAAGGTTTATTTTGAACCATGGTTTCATGGAAACTTCCGCCTATCTTGGAGGAGAGGGCATGGCTACAGGAATGACTGTACCTACGGCAGTGTTGGTAATGGCCAGAGTACTTGGTTGTGACTCTTCTCAGGGTTGCAGGAAGAACACAAGAGCAAGCAGGGCCAAAAGAGAAGTAGCCTAATCCAAAAGTCCATCCCACTTTTGGGGCACCCAGAGCCCACCTACTAACTAACATCTTCAGAGCCAATGAATGAGCCCCATACGCTGGGGACAGTGTTCGAAATGCATGCTGGAGGGATTTTCAATTCAAATCATAACAGAGTTGCCCAGTCAAACCAGACATGGAAGTTCTAGCTGTGACCTTGAACTGTAGATGCATCAGCTGTAACTGCAATAATTACTTCTTTCCAGACCATAAGATTCACTCAAAGGCCAATATGTAAAGTATATTACTTTTTACTCTTTTGGGGTTTTGCAAGGTTCACCTTGTCACGTAGACCCAACTTGGTTTTGTTTGGATTTTTTTGTCTTTATTTATTTAACAAAAACTCAAAGCAATAACAATTTCCAACTCCAAAACAAGTGTCCAAGTTCCAATGTGATCAGGAAAATACACGTATAATGATCTGAAAGACTTTTGAGTGCTGATCAATGAATATGGCCCTTTGTTTTGGTCTGCTTGAGGTCCTGGATGAGCACTGCCCTTAGCATACCACAGGCATGGTAGTGAAGTATGTCTGCTAGATGTTTCCATGAGTGATTTACAGCAAGGGTTTCAAGGAGGGGGATGGCTCTCCGTAATTGCATAAATCGATAGTGATTTTTATTTCTGGAACATGAACTGTCAGCTACCAATATGCATCTGGATTTCTTTCTCGTGCATTGCTTTGATTGGGGAGGTCCAGCAGTGTCTGCACACAGGGGCATCCATTTATGACTCACAGCTCAGATGGGGCAGTCATAGCCATCCACTCTGAACTGTATGTGGACATTAAACAGCTACTTCCAAGACATGGCTTCAAGACATTCTCAGTATATCCAGTGACTTGTTATAAATATTAAAATGTAGAAAGATAGCAAAAGTTATTTTGAATTCAGGTGATTTTAAAATAAATTAGGAATCAAAAGATATTTGAAAGTTATTCTAAACATGCAGGCATAGAGGAGCATAAATGTTTCTCAACTCTCAAACATAAAGTTAAATATTTTTCTGTTTGAATAGTACTAATAAAATAGTAACATCACAATAAGGAATTTAAAAAACAAGACTGAAGATTGAAAGTGAACACACTGCCTATCTTAACAACACAAAAGCTTAAAAGTTGGTTTAGTTAACAAATATATATTTTTAAGATTGAATGTTCAAATCACCTATGTAATTGCTTTTATTATTAATAACTTAATTATGTATAGTTTGGAAGACTTCTTATGTACTATTTTTATTAATGACATTTTAGCACTCCAAATTACTTGAGTTTCAGTCTTGTGTATTTCTTGTCTAATCCATGAATAAATTGTGAGCAATTATATCAGATATATTATAGTTACTTTAAAATCAAAATCCCTTATTGATCCTGAAACTCTTTAAATTCATGTATATTATAGCTAACTTCATGTAAATGTTTTCCTAGGGAAAAAAAAGCTATCTGTGTTTGTTGCTATTCATCTAATCAAGATCTGTAGATCCTGTTTAAGAATTTTACTCTTCAGATTAAAATAGTTTGAATTTCACTTGCCTTTGCTATTGAGTCTAGAAAGAACAAGTTCACCATTAAGGGAAGTTGCATTTGTGTAGATAAGCTTGAGCCCTGGGGTAATCAATCCAGGGTAAGACAAATTAACGTGATGTGCTGGCAGTCATGTAACTATATGTAGCTGCTATATGGATGACTCTCAGATCTATCAGGTAGAGGAATTATGTGCAGGGGATTTTTGTTAAAATTCAGAATCCCAGGTTTCAATATGGACTGAGAAAATCAGAATGCCTGGGAATCCACATTTTTAATAATAACACCCCGTTACACACACCGTTATTCTTAGGAACACACTGTAGGAGGTATTTTATCACATACATAAAAAACAAAAAAAGTCATTCTTATTACAAGGACAATATTGCTCTATCTCTGTCATCTTTTTAATTCATATTTTTAAAATATAAAATAAAATCTGAAATATTCAGCACCATAGGTTTTCTAAGAAATTGCTTCTAAAACATCTTTTTTGCAATCCATGGACAGAACATTGATTGAAATATCCAGTCACAGTGAAATTTTGGCTTCAGCCTTTTGCAAATATACTTACTCTAGTTTTTTGAATAGCAATATGACCCAAACAGGAAGCACAAAACTTGTTGAGGCTAAATTACATGTCACAGTTTTTCCTGTGTGTCATCCATGTGAAGTTCCTCACATGGTGGCCACCACAAAACAAAACTCAATGTAACAAGAATCCTTTCTGGAATATATGTAATAAACAAAGTTCCTTTTTACTGTAAGACAAATAAATTGTTTGGAAGTTAAGGCTGATGCCAAATTCTGGTGTGCTGACATTCTTAAAGGTCTATAGTTTCGTTTTAGCCCACTCATTTTAGTAAGCTGTTTTTTATCATCGTTGGTATAGTTCAGGTAACATCTTTTCAGAGGCATAAATAGCTATTCAGATACCAGATTGAAAACTGAAGCCCAAAATGAAAGTGCTTACCCTTGAACAGTCCTGCTTCAGTGAGAATAACCATTTGCAGTGAACACAGTTCTGTTATAAGACTAAACATCATGGGTTCACCATTTTCATACATATCCCAGAAGCAAGGGCTCAGCGCTTACACAGAACATTCTCAATGCTGGGCACTGATTACAGGATTGACTGTTTCCCCACTGTGTTTGGATCTAACCCAAAAGATCTGTTCTTGCTGTACCTCTATTCCTCATGTCTGCAATAAGAATATTCACTTCACCCCATTGTTCATTAACAGTGTATAATTCTGTTTTGGATTTCACAGGGCCTTACAGCTAATAATTTGCTTGATTCTTACTGAAGACTTTGAGCTGAGACTTTTGAACAATGTTGAAACCATGAAGATTATGAAGACCCATGGAAATGGATGAAGTTCATTTTGCATTGTAAGACAGGCACAGACCTTTTGTGAAGGCAGGAGTGGATTTCCATGATTATATTTAGGTATCGACTAGTTGGGTAGAGTTATGGTGGTTAATTTCCGTGGTCAGCGTGACTAGATTGGGAACACTTAAGAGGATTAGTAAGATACCCTCTAAGTATGTCCATGACTGAATTTCTAGACCACAAACACTCTGACATAATCAACGTTGTCAATCCCTTGGTGGATTAGTAATACAATGATGACATACTTGGATGAGTAGGAGGAGTCTATTACAGGAAACAATTATGGAGTATGCATCCTTAGTGACACCCCACACTCTTCTTTCTCATTTTTCTCTCCATCACTTACTGCATCGTTCCCTCCCTTGCCACAGAACCCTTTGAAGCTCTCTGAAATAAATCTTTCCTCCCATAGATTGTTTCTGTCAGGCATTCTGCGACAACAATACAAAATTAATTTATCCATGAGTGTCTTATCTATATGATCAATAGTATAATCAATGCTTCACCTTTCCAAGGAATGTTTGGTGGTAACTGCCTTCTATTTCGTTACAAAGTTTCCCGTTAAGACTAATAATTCATGGCTGTCCTTCTTAGCAAATCTAAATGAGAGAATGTAGGTTTTTTATATTTTTCATTTCTTGAAGACTGAAAGTTTAGTACAGAAAAATCTTATTAAAATATACACAGCAAGAATGAAGAATATGTTTTGGTAGGTTACAAAAGAACATGGGGGTGAGAACTATCCCATGTAAGTGAGAAGGAGAAAAAACAAATCAGACACTTGTTGGTAAGTAAAAATAAGTATAATAATAATAATAATAATAATAATAATCATGTTCTGTGGCAACACATGAAAGCTAGCACCATGTTAAGGTGAGGAAACAGACAGCTGAGGCAAACAAGTTTCAAGTGTGAAAAGGTCTGGTTCAAAAAAGGGATGGAAAAGTTTACTCAGACGAGATCATAAAGTACAAAACTTAAGGGTGAGGCTAAGCATGCACTTATCAGCAAATGTTTGTGACTTAAGGAAAAATGGTATATCTCACTCCTAAAAGAAGAGAGTAAGTAGAACACTAGAGAACACCCTTTTGGACAATTGACGAGGAAAAGAATAAGGGAATAAAAGAAACATGATGTTATAGAAAACAAAAATGAGGTAATAGAGGTGAGTGGAGATACATTATGGTGTATGCATAATGGTAAACAGATGAGAATCAGTGATTAGAGAAAAAGATTCAGAATGCAAGAGTCCATCTACATCCCCACCAAATCACAGAACCGGAGTGATCACAGAACCGAGGTGAAGTTCAATGCATGACATTTTAACTTAGGTCAGGAGATATTCACGTTGCTGTTCCCCAGAGGTTATTGAAGCCTAATGGAAATGTAGATGATTCTAGGACCAGTGAGAATCATAGCCATATAACCGAGCATGTTAGGATGTTCCTGTTCTTTGAGGACAATAGCACAACATGTAGAGCATTCCAGGGACAACCTATCAAACTGCCTGCTTCTTAATCCCATTCATTTCATTTTAACATGAAGAACACTTGATAGAAAATTGAAATATTTAGAAGACTTCCTACTTTATAGTTATGGTTCAAGATTATATACTAAACAAAGAAAATGAAATTACCATCTTAGACAGAAACAAAATGGACTTTGATTAGGTGGGAGATTGGATGCTTTTTATGTATTTATTGAGCATTTGAATTCTATTTTACGAGTTTCCTATTCATTTTCAGAGACTGTTTCTCTTTCAAGTGGCATTTCGACAGTGTCTCCTTTATATGTAGGAAACTTAAATACTTAGGTATTACTTCCTTACTGTCTGTGTTGCAAATGCTTATTCCACAATGTTTTTCATGTGTAATAATAACTTTGTATGTGTTATTATTATGATGTATCTGTGTGTGGTGTGTGTGTTGCCGGGGACATGTCATGGTGTTGTGTGGAGGTCTGAGGACAACTTTGTAGAGTGAGTTCTTTCTCCCACCTTAATACAGGTTGCAAGAATAGAACTTGGGTCTCCAGACTTGTGCAGCAGTAATCTCTCTCTCTAGCCAGTGAAGCATCATACACTTCCATGTTTCCCAAATTTGTGTTTATATATTTCTCTTTGAACAAAATATATAAGCCTGATGTTTTCATAGCTAAATATTGTTACCACGAATAAAGGTTTTATTAGATTTTTTTATCCACAAAAATAGCATATTTTTTTTAGCTTTTAAAGGTTTTTTTTTATGGTTTTTTTTTGTTTGTTTGTTTTGTTTTGTTTTGTTTTGTTTTGTTTTGTTTTGTTTTGAGACAGGGTTTCTCTGTGTAGCCCTGGCTGTCCTAGAACTCACTCTGTAGACCAGGCTGACCTTGAACTCAGAAATCTGCCTGCCTCTGCCTTCCAAGTGCTGGGATTAAAGGCGTGTGTCACCACTGCCCGGCTTTTTTAGCTTTTAAATGTTTCTTTTGTAGATAGTGTCTTAGTTGGGGTTTTATGACTGAGAAGAGACACCATGATTATGGTAACTATTATGTAACTCCTATAAAGGAAAACATTTAATTGGGATTAGGTTACAGTTTCAGGGCTTTAGTACATTGTTGTCCTGGTGGGAAACATGGTGGCCTCCAGGCAGACATGGTGGCAGAGAAGGAGCTGAAACAGTGTAAGTGTCTGTGTTTTCTGATAGTCTTAGGCAACTCCAATGGGGTCACAATCCACAGACTGAGATACAACAACTGTGGTTCTAATACAGACACATTCAGAAGTGATGGGTCTACTTCTACATTGGGGGAAACACAGCAGAGCCCACAGCCCAATCACTGTTCACTGTGTTTCAGATAATATTGGCTTTATTTTGGGAGTGTGAATTATCCTCCCTTAAACCACAGACTCAACATAATTATTATAACTGGTGGGAATGTGAAAGAAAGTAAAGATAATATAAAAACTGGTTGAATAGTCCTGTCATCTCAAGATTTCCTAGACATGTTTGACTCTACAGGAAGTACTGAAATCTAAACTTACTGTGTTTTCCCTGTATATGTGTACCTATGGTAAAATTTAAGTAATCAATTGAAAACTATAAGGATTCAAAAATAACAGCTGATAATAAAACAGAATAATGATATCTAGGTATGTTGGCATGCCAAAGCGCTGGAGGTAGGAGGATTCAAGGTTCAAGCTCAACCTGGACTCTGGACTACACATCGGAACCTGTTCTCAAAATATCTTTTCTAATGCCCTTGCCCCTTCTTCTTGGGTTGCTGTGAGATAACACAGTGTCTCTGTGATGAGGTGACTGAGATGTGTGTTGGAACTATTGTGGTTCAGTGTTCAATAAGACATCACACTGACTATCTAAATGGCTCAGTGGCTAATGGGATAAATTATACCACATGGACACATGGGAAAGGGGTGACTCACATCTTGGGAACTGTGGAATGGGATTGTGGGAGAGTCTATCCTGCATCTCAGCATGACATCCTTTTTAAAATGTATGCTTTACTTCTGATTTTTTCCATTTAATAATTTGGTGCCACAATGTTGCCCACTGGTAACTGAAATCATACCAAGTGGAACCACAGAAATGAAATGATTACGGTACAAACAATTGTTAGTAAAATTAACTATGTTAAACTGACCCCAATAAAATCAATTTGGCCAATACATTTTAGTGGGCAATTCTAATTTTGTATTCATCTCAAATGTGACTTATGTAGCTGGACTTTTACAACTACTACAGAATTTACACATTATTTGACCTTTCAGGTTGCCTGGACAGTGATTATGTGTGTACTCCCTGTCTACTTGGGACTTTAATCTTGTTTGATAACTTAGCTGTATCCTTGAACAAAATAAGACTTCAGGCATGCAGCTGTCCACAAATGTTGTAATGTTTATACTCTCTAAAACATTTTATGAAACAAACTCTGGCTTATGAAGTTTATCTTATAGCATTTATAATACACAACTGACGTCAATTCAGGCAATCAAATGAAGAGAGCTGTCATGCTTATGAATAAACAAACACTGAAGTCATTAAATCATTTTTCTTCTCCCTCATGTTTGGGTAAGTAGCACAATGTAAATAGTTGAAAACAAAATTTACTCTTAAATTGCACCTAATGGTATTTCATAATGTTAAATATCCCCTGTAGGTGTTCGGCATTACTTAGTCATGAAAAGACGGGAGTGTTTACATTTTAAAAATACTTTATTCCATTAAATAACTCTCTTCTGTATAAGATGGAGGTCCTGCCCACTGTCTGTTTTAAAGAATCGGTGTTTATAATTAAATGTACGACCAATAACCCAACAACTGCATATGTGAAAACAGAGTTTAAACTGTCACAATATTGCGACACTCCCCACAAATGAGGACATTTCTATCTGGAGTGTTTTATTTATTCTGTTGTGGCGTGAGAGGCCCTCCCTCTCCGATGCTTAGTCACATGTTTATCTCTAATCTTCGTCATGAACAAGGACCCTTACTTAGTTGACTAGGGTATCAGGGGTGTCATACACAAATTTGCAATCTTGGAGAGAACTGGAGAGCCCTTTCTCAGATGCCTTTTAGGCATCACAGATTCTCTTCAGCTTTGTAAGGTTCTTTGACCTCGGGGTCTCCTGTGCTGTGTGTTCTATTACATTGCAGACTAAACTACAATTCAAACTTTTTAACTCTGAGGCAGAAGTATGAGAGCTTAGACTCACGAATGGAGGTCTAGGGACTGGAGAGATGGTTCAGCAGTGAACAGCCCTGTCCTGATTCCCAGAACCCACATGCTGGCTCACAACATTTCTAATTCCCGTTCCAGTACATCCAACAACTTCTGAGCCTTTTGGATAATAGCCATACATGTGGTGGTGAACAGATATACATGAATGCAGATAAAACAAATATGCACAAAAAATAAAAATGAATAAAACACTTTAAAATGAGATTAAAGTTTAATGATAAAACCATCATGAAGAAGATGTGGTATTTATACAAAACTACACTTAAAGCATGGACTATAGTTCTCATTTTCTCCCTCTTCCCCCAACCCCCATCTCTGATAGGCCTGGCTAGGGTTTTGTTCTAAGCCTATTATTGATAGTAGGTAATGGAGACCCACTGAAAGCAAACTAAAAGGATTGGATGTAGATGAACACGGAGAGTTGTCAACCTGTGGAATTTGTTACTATCTTTAGGTAGTGTCAGAATGGAGTTGGATTAGAGGTCCCCAGCTGGTGTCTGCTACAGAATCAGTTATTTGGTTGTTGATGGCGAGAAACCCCCACAATCTTCAAGTCACCAAGTCATCTGTCTTAATCGCAGTATGACAACAAAAATAATCACTTTTGAAGAGAATTCACTTCCCCATCATGGCAGTGTGTCCATTTTTCTACCTGAAATTTTCAAGAATGAGAGGATGTCTATCCCTTGTGACAAATTCCTGATCTTACCAACTGCTGGAGCCTCCTGTTGTGTCCATCTCAGCTGTCAGTCAGCTTACCATACCACCTAGAGCTAAAGATGTTCTTACTTCCCAGCATGCCCCACTCCTGTGTCTGTTTCTTGTTTTCTGATCTACAATAGTTTCCAGTAAACATGCTGACTTAACTCAGCTCCAGTTGCAGAATGAAGTTGCTACTGAACCATGTTCACTCTTGGAGTCCATTTGGTATTCTCGGCAACATAATTGCCAACATTAATACTGTGCTTCCATGCTTTTATTTCAAATGGGAATACTTCGTCATTGGACTAGGTCTCTGGGCATTTACTAAGGCTGCTTTGTATCTGCTTGACAGAAAATTATGCAGAGATGAGAAGAAATAGGTGAGCATGTTCAAAGACCACCAAATTTCTTTAAAGTAATAAATGAAATCTAATGAGCATTTGAAAACCAATATATGGGAAAAAAATCCAATGAGTACTGAGTATATTTTACTAGACATTTCTATGACCACAACTCTGTTAAAATTCATGCTTACTCTTTAACTCTTTTAAACTATGTTCTTTGTTTTACTTTGTTTTGAGTGTTTTGCCTACATATAGATCTTTGGACCACTGTGCATATCTGATACCCAAGGGGTTCAGAAAAGAGCATCAGAGTCCCTAAAACTGAGGTAACAGACAATTGTGAGTTGCCATGTGGGTGCTGGGAATCAAGCCTATATCCTCTGTAAGAGCAGTAAGTACCTTTAATTGCTAAGTCATCTCTCTAGCCCCCACTACTGAATTCTTAAGCGATAAATAGTATATATCTCATAGGCCCTTTGCTGAAATACTGCCTGTGTTTCCAGTAACACAT
This sequence comes from Mastomys natalensis, assembly GCA_021653895.1. Lineage (NCBI taxonomy): Eukaryota > Metazoa > Chordata > Mammalia > Rodentia > Muridae > Mastomys > Mastomys natalensis. The sequence continues at coordinate 39,419 of JAJTUV010000292.1, read as the reverse complement.
ATTAGAACTGTAGGTAGTTCTCAAGGTGCTCCCTCCCTCACAAGTCAGTTTTTCATGATTCTATAAGCAGGTAATATTTTTAGATTTTGTGTGTGTGTGTGTGTGTGTGTGTGTGTGTGCATGCAAGAGAGAGAGAGTGCTCCAAAAGAGAAAGTACATTCACAGAGGTTGAATAATGACCATTTTATTGCTTTTTAGTGACAAATTTATTCAGTCTCATAAGGAATGTATTTCTTGAGTCAAGGTCTTACAATAAAACCTGAGCTAGGCTGGAACTTATTATGTAGACCAGAGAGGCATTGATCTCAAGTCAATCATCCTGTCTCATCTTCATTATTGCTGGCTTTATGGGCAGAATGTCTTGCTACTTTGGCTTTGTATAAGGATTTTTAATGGAGTGTTTTAAACATTGGAAAATACATGAATTTTGGGTTTATTTGGAGAATACTGCTAAGAATGGGATTGACTTCAACAAGGATCATAACTTAATAGCATCTTTCCTGCTTGAGGGACAGTAGTTTTCAGTCCCAATGTGTAAAATGCTTAGAAGTTATCACTTCCAACCTTAGAGCAAAAACCTTCAGAGAACTTCAGCCACCAGGCAAATAGTACCAAATCTAGAGAATTAGGTGAATTCAGAGAGTTGGTGAAATACACCCACCTGAGGCAGTAGCTGCTGAAACAAACACATCACCCATGTCCATAAGTTCCCTGGAGGCTATGCAGATTAGGCTATGAGAGTCAGAGTTTCTTTGGGATTGAAGTCGTAAAGTTCTCACCTTTTAATGGTCTTTATCTCTAGAAAACTCATGGTGTTCTTGTGACAAGGAACTAAGGAAGAACAGTGGAAAGTCAGCGGAAAGTCTGGGTCCTTTGGAATGGACCCAGAGGTTTTCCCTAACCAAAGTCCTTAGAAAAGGCTTCATCAGTACTTTATGCTATGATTTGTTCCTGAAATGGAAGGCCATCTATGCTACTCAATCTATGCCATTTGATCTATGCCACTCCATTTATATCACTTCATCTATGCCAGGTCATCTAGGCCACTCCATCTGAAAAAAGAAAAGGCAAAGTAAGAAACATTTACAATGCACCTAATCTAGGGATACCAATTCACTAAAAGATACAGTCTTATGATTGTAGGGTACTTTCCTTTTTCACACCTTATCATAGCATCGGTGAGTTCTGGTTCAACGGTAGATGATAGCTAGAATAACTATTTAAAGGAAAAAAGAAGAGGCATATGAGAGCTCTCTGAGGAAGAGTACTTAAAGAGACCCCATGTCATGATGGGACAACAAAGCAAGTGACAAAAATGGACCTCAAGAATTTTAAGACACTGACACTGACAGTTGCAGCAAACATTAGATACAGTTCAGTTGTTTATTTATATGAAATTTCCACCAACATGCCCTTACCTGTGCTTCTGTTACCTGATCCATTCTCCAACAACAAAAATATACATGTGTAAAAAAAAAAAAAAGCATGCTGGGAAAATGCAAAGTGAAGGCATTCTGGAGCTCATCTATAGGCAAGAGAAACCAGTCAGTACAGGCTTGAGGTAAAGGAATGCAGAAAGGCTTGATGCTTTCAGGAGCACGAACACTCAATTTGTAGTGATCCTTCCATCAGACAGAGAAAACAGGGCCATTGCTGGAGAAATGTATACACATTCACACAGGGAAGACAGCACTAAGAGGCAGCCACAGGCTTGAGCATGTTGAGTCCCAGCAGGTTCACATGTTCGAAAGAAGAGAAGGCTGGTGTAAACATTTCCAGACAATTTCTATAATAATCAGTAACGTTTTCCTCAGGCCATTTTACAAATGAGCTCGGATAACTTTGTAACTTTGGCTAGTTTCTTATATGTTTCTTAAAGTTCCCAAGATGAATAAAAAGAGAATCAATTTTGAGGTTTGTTACCAATTTCTTAAAGAGACACCACCTTTCCTCCTTGTAAGTGGAAAAGCCGTTTCCCTGAACGTGCTCCTTGTGTACTAACTAATAAGTACTCAGGAATGACAAGACATTAAGTAATTGTGGTGGGACCTTCCAAGTAAGGCAGAAGATTAGAAGCCCATTACGGTATGGAAAAAAATAAAAGCAGGTAGGATCATAAGTCATGTACTCTATTCCTTTATAAGACAATAGCTGAAACAGAATTTATTAAAACAGGTGAGATTTCTGTAGGGGAGCAGACAGGAACAGTCATGAACTAGTGCCCAATACAGTTTGTGTCTGTAGACAATTTAGTGAAAGTCACTGGGGAATTATCTTCCACCTACATGTGGGCATAGAAGGAATAGTTGGCTGCATTTATCACTCCTAGATCTCAGGGGGGGGGGAAACCGGCCATCTAAAATCAGAAGACATATTGAGAACATCAAGCAAAGGCCAGAAAAGAGCCTTTCCATAGTATATTACAGTTAACATTCTAGACATGGAGAGCAAAGAAAAAATCCAGAAAGCTGTAAGATAGAATCACAAAGCCACATGCAAAGGTAAACCCATCAGAATTACAGCTGATTCCTCAGCAGAAATCCTACATGCTAGGAAAGCATAGGATGATGTATTCTAATTCATCAAATGCCACTCCAGATTACTGTATGCAGCAAAACTATCTATCAATAGTTGAAGGAAAAAGATAAACTTTCCATGATAAACATAGACTAAAAAATGCATAATTGAGAAGCAAGAACCACAGAAAATACTTGAAAAATGCTTCTCTCTTTAGAGGAAAAAGAATATATCTATGGTGTTCCTAAGGAGCCTTGGGAAAACCCAAAAGAATGGTGGAGCCTTCCCCTTCAGCACGGGTGCAGTGACTTTCCTTAACCAAAGTCTACAGGAAAGATATCACAGGAAAGAGTTTTATTCTACTTGGGGGAAAAGTATTTTTATATTGCTCTTTAGAGTTCTTGAATGCATGATTTTTCTTAGTTCCTAGTCATAAGAACAACATGAACTTAATGAGTTTTTCTAAAGAGAAAATTCATTAAAAGGGGGAGCTCCCCAAAACTTTAGTTCCAAAGGACACTCTCATATCATGCTAGAACAGTATTTAAAAAAAAAAATAAGGAACAGCAAAAACACCGAACTCTACAAAAATCAACACAATGATTGGAAACAATACACACGTTTCATTCATAACATTGAATGACATTATTTTCAATTCTCACAATCAAAAGACACAGATGAGTAGATTATACTTAAAAGTAGATTAATCGATTTGTTGCTTCTAAGAAATGCACCTAACAATCAAAGAAATACACCCTCAGAGTGAAAGGTTGAAAATGGACATTCTAAACAAATAGAACCAGAAACATGTAGATATTGTAGTTTGAATACCTGACAAGTTATATTCCAACCAAGATTAGTCAGAGCTAAAGAGGATCATTACATACTCATTAAAAGAACAATTAACCAACAATTCTAAATATAGATACGTGGAACATGGATTATCCAATTTCATATAACCAGAAGTACTAGATGTAAGGACAGATTAACTCCAATATAATGATAGCGCATGTCTTAAGTATTCAGTTCTCAGTACTAGATAGTTCACTTCAACAACAACAACAAAACAGAGAAACACTGGCACTAAGAGGCATTGTAGATCATATTCACCTAATAAGTATCTATAGATAATTCTCATTCTGTCTAAACACTGAAGATTGCCCATTCTCAGGAGCTCTTACAAAACTGTTTCTAAAAGAGTTCATACGATAGAACACAAAGCAAGGATCAACAAACACAGGGAAATTAAATAATAATTTATATTTATTTGAGTGCAATGATATAAAACCAGAAATCAACCACAAGAGAAACTGTAGAACATGTGTAAGTTCATAGAGACTGAATATTCACCCTAGAATGTGCAGAGTAGTTTTGTTGTCAGCCTGACACAAGCTCAATTTGTATCAGAAAAGAAAATCTCGACTTCCGGTCTGGGCCCAAGCACAGAGCAGATCCCCGGCAGCAGCTCTGCACCCAACCTCACAAAACCTGGCAAAAGTTGGGCTCCCAGGAGCTCTAACACAGGCAGTATCTCAGGTAAAAATGAAACACCCTTGATGTCTGCTGGTAGAAGTTCTAATCCTGATGCTGTCCTCTGGACTTATACTACTCAGATCTTTGATGGGCCATTGACAAGGACATCAAACAGCTAGAGATTGACATCACTAAACTGAAGAAATCCCTCTTTTCGCTCTCTGAAATGATCTCCAAAAATTGGAAAGGGCTTTTTTGAACTTGATTTACTTTTTTACAATAGAAAAGACTGTGTACAGATCTTGACTGTGTACAGCCCTTAAAGAAGAATGTTGCTTTTACATAGAAAAGACAGGGATGGTTAAAGAGAGAATAAAAAAGGTCCGAGGATGCCCTGAGAAAAGACAGAGAGAAAAAGAGAAAGATGAGAGCTGGTACAAGAATTGGTTTTCAACTTCTCCATGGTTGTCAACCCTACTTCCTCCCATCTTGGGACCATTAATTGGGTTATTTTTGCTTATTTCTTTTGGTCCCTGAGCCTTAAATAGTCTGACTAACTTTGTGAAACAACAGATAGATAATGTGGTAGTAAAACCTATTCAGATACATCATCATAAGTTAGTTATGGAGGACCATGAGACTCAAGATGAGATTGTTACTCTATCCAGGGTGTTCTCAAAACTCATCTCCACCCAACCTAAAATAGGGAACTTCTGCCCCTAGACCAAGTAGAGAGGGGCCACCCAGAACCCCCTCTGACTGGGGATCTGAATTCTTGCTTAGGCTGTGAGGCTAAGCACTGCAAGGGAATATTAATAAAAGTTAAAAATGTCTCTCTGGGTTCCCTGAGGGACAAGCCTGACTGCATAGGAGTTGATGTCAAAAGTATCCCGTCTCCAGGAAAAAGACATCAAGATGGGTATGGCCCTCATGCCTCACTGGACAAGGACAGGACGGCCAGAGCCATTACAAGGTCCCCTTCAATTATTGGAGGTCAGGCCTCTATCCCCGCCTTCACAAGATTAGAATCACCATGGCCCTTCTATACTTAGAGAAGGGAGGAGCTGTCAGGGACTGCCCTGCTTATACACTGAAGGCCAACAATCAGCCATAGGCCTAAAATCAGCAATAGGCCTGACATACATACATGCTAACACAAAGTCTTGGATCTCTGTGGAAAAAACACTGAAACAGATGGCCATAAGCTATTGTAAGCAGGCAGCTTTTGTGGAAATCTACCAGCCTGAGTAGTCATAGACATTGGAAATAGGTAGCCTTGGCAGATAGTACCAACTTAGATAAGGACAAGTGATTCATAGGCAGAGTCATAGTGACCTGTCCCCTGAACCTTCACCCAGTCAATACCCTCTTCTGAAAGATATCTGTAATCCCCCTGAACACCTACTCTCTGGTGTCATCCTCTTCCCCATGTCCTACATTTTGTGTTTATAACCCCTGTGAGAATAAGTAAAAATTACAATTTGATTTAAATAATAATAAAAAAAAATCTCCTGGTTCCTTCTGGTCTGGAATTGAGCACTGAGCAGTTCCAGGGTGGCTGCTCTGCACCGAATCTCACAAAACCCAGAGGAAGCGGGCCTCCTAGGAATTCTAACCAGGGCAGTATCTTACATAAGGAGACAGCAACCACCCCCGCTCCAAACAGGGAGTAACTGGGACCCACTAGGACCCAGGAATTCACTCCTGGCCTGGAGCACTGGTTCCTTCCTGTCTGGGCCCAAGCACTGAGCAGATCTTGGGGCCCAGCTCTAACCCCACTAGTAACACCCACCACACACAGTTCTGAAACAACCAAGATAATAGAAAAGACAGGCTCCAATAAGAGACAGGGCAGGTAGCACTAAGGTGATCCAGGTGGCTAAAGGCAAGCATAAGAACATAAACATCAGCAACCCAGGGTACTTGGCATCATTAGAACCTAGTTCTCCCACACTAGAAAGTCCTGTATTTGCCATATCACCAGGAAAGCAAGATTCAGATTTAAAATCACTTCTAATGATGATGATAGAGGACAGTAAGAAAGACATAAATAACATTCTCAAAGAATTTGAGGAGAACACAGGTAAACAAGTAGAAGCCCTTAAAGAGGAAACAGAAAAATCCCTTAAAGAATGACAAGAGAACAAAACCAAACAGGTGAAGGAATTAAACAAATCCATCCAGGACATAAAAATGGAAGTAGAAACAATAAGGAAATCACAAAGGGAGACTACTCTGGAGAGAGAAAACCTAGGAAAAAATCAGGAGTTATAGATGCAAGCATCACCAACAGAATACAAGAGATAGAAGAGAGAATTTTAGGTATAGATGATACCATAGAAAATATTGACACAGCTGTCAAAGAAAACACAAAATGCAAAAAGTTCTTAACACAAAACATCCAGGAAATCCAGGACACAATGAGAAGACCAAACCTAAGGATAATTGGTATAGATGAGAGTGAAGATTCCCAACTTAAAGGGCCAATAAATATCTTCAACAAAATTATAGAAGAAAACTTCCCTAACCTAAAGAAAGAGAAGCCCATAAACATACAAGAAGCCTACAGAATGCGAAATAGACTAGACCAGAAAAGAAATACCTCCCATCACATAATAATCAAAACACCAAATATACAAAACAAAGAAAGAATATTAAAAACAGTAAGGGAAAAAGGCCAAGTAACATATAAAGGCAGACCTATCAGAATTACACCCGGCTTCTCACCAGATACTATAAAATAGAGAAGATCCTGGGCAGGTGTCATACAGACCCTAAGAGAACACAAATGCCAGCCCAGGCTACTATACCCAGCAAAACTCTCAATTACCATAGATGGAGAAACCAAGATATTCCATGACAAAACCAAATTTGCACAATATCTTTCCACAAACCCAGCATTACAAAAGATATTAGCGGGATAGCTCCAATACAAGGAGGGAAATTATACCCTAGACAGAGCAAAAAAGTAATCCTTTTCCAACAAATCCAAAAGAAGATAGCCACACAAAGATAATTCCACATCTAATAACAAAAATAACAGGAAGCAACAATCACTGTTCCTTAATATCTCTTAACATCAATGGGCTCAATTCCCCAATAAAAACACATAGGCTAATGGACTGGATATATAAACAGGACTCAGCATTTTGCTGCATACAGGAAACCCACCTCAGTGACAAAGACAGACACTACCTTAGAGTAAAAGGCTGGAAAACAATTTTTCAAGCAAATGGTCCTAAGAAACAAGCTGGGGTAGCCTTTAAAACCTCCAGCCCGAGAACACAAAGGGAGGGACTTATGGCTCCACCTATATAGAGAGTTGAGGGTGGCCTTGTCAGGCATCAGTGGAAGTGGAGGACCTTGGTAACCAATAGTTTGGATTCCCGAGTGTTGGGGAATTTGAGAGCAGGGAGGCAGGAATGGGAGGATGGTGGAAACACACCCTCATAGAAACTCCCAGAATTATATGGATTAGATATGATAGAGATAGGCCACCAGAAGACTAGATTCCAGTATTCAAACGAAAAAAAATCTTGATAATAAATTTGTTTTGAGAATTGTATATTGCAGAATACACAGCCTTGTTGTATCTACTCATCAAGCAAGCTGAGCAGACCTGCTCAAACCTCTGATGTCCTGGTATCTCAGATGAATGCAGTGAAGACACAGACATCAATTTACTCTTCCCCCGCCCCTCTTCTAATATCTCAACACTCACAATCAGCTTGAAGAAGTTAATGAAGAGTCAGCGACCCTAATCCCTGGGCTTGGGGACTGAGGTAGTTAATATTGGGCTGTCTTTCTAGGTAAAAGTAGTGGTTTTGTTTGAACAGGGAGGAATAGCTAGGATTAATTGCATAGCCATAATCTATTGGTAGAAATCTGTATAATTGTTATTAAGCTAAAGTTATAATTTCTTAAATGGTACAAATTTACTTTGATTTCAAATTTAAGGTTTTCATTGGTATGAGTTTCTTATTGATATAGAAGTGAGATTAATATTGTTACTCTCATAGACATTGTGCCTATATAACACATTTAGGAATACAAGGCTTAGACCCAGTCCTTCTTTAACTTTTTTAACTGATTTGAAATGGTTAGCCTGTGAGTTAAGGGCCTATAGCAAATTCATGGCTCTGAGTTTATTGTTATGGTGTTTTCTATATTTTATTTAGAAATAGCTGAGAGGAGTTAACAGACAACAGTTCAGATTGCCTTACATGGATAGTTGGTTTTCAAAATGTCAGAAGTCCACAGAATTGATGTTACAAACATTTCTGTATTAAGGTTCATTTTGATTAGAGACCTGTCTGCTCCTGACAGCTTCCTGTCTTGGCTTCTAAGAAGAAATTGAGTTACTCCAGTTGTAGGGAGACAGCCACTAGACAAGAATTGCCTCTTTTCATCTACAGACAAATTACTGTCCAGAAAAGGACACACTTGTGGAATAGTCAACTGATTATATCTGCCAAGACAGAGTAATCAGCACTTAATAATTCTGCATCACTAGGTCTGTCAGATGATCCTGGGCCAGAAGGCTGAAGATCGGATGCTCCAACGTTTTGTAGTATGGGGACTGTCAGGTGTTCAGCAGTCTCTATAAATTGGCTAACTTTTAGAAGCTATGCTTTGTGCTTCCCATAATTTCAGTTAATTCAGTCACTCTGGATTTCTGACGGGGTTGAAGACTTATAGTCTCATAGCCAATCCCAGCTATTTACTTTGAGAGAAAAGACTTGAGAGGATGGTTTTCAGGTGACATTCATTCTAAAGCCAAGAAAAAAGCCAGGTTCATAACTAAGTCTTTTAGTTAGGAGAGATGACAGAGGTTCTGGTTAGTCAACAAAATGATGGACTGGGTATTCAATCTATCTTGTACCTTAGTGATACAAATTGGTATAGTTGTGCTCTAATTGTATTTTGAGACAAAAGTTTTTTTTTTTTTTATTTTAACAGGAAGGGAGATATGTAGGAGGAGCTAAGGTGGGAGGAGTAAAGAGAGGAAGAGGAGGAGCTAGGAGATGGGGGGGACATGGAGGCAGATGTTCGCATGTGTCTGCCAGTCAAAGATAGTTGGTATATCTAAGTTGGGTATGGGGTTACACTTCTGATTGTATGGGCATCTTGTTATTGAGCATTACCAAACTTATTAAGCCTTTGATTAACATTTTTAAAAAGTTACTAATTAGAAAAAAAAAAAAGAATCAGGAGGAGGGGGTGTGGGATAGGGGATTCCTGGGTTGAGGGATGGGGAAAAAGGATCACATCTGAAATGTAAATAAAATATCCAATAAAAAACAAGAATTTGAAAAAAAAAAAAAAGAAAACAAACAAACATCAGATATTTTAAAATGAGAAAAGATATTCTTAACTCTAGTCATTGGGGAAATATGACCTTGGTCTAGGAATAAAGTCATAGCCCCTGCAATAGTATACAGACCTTAAAAGCAAACCTAAAAGAAAAAAAAAGAAAATACAAGAAAAGAAAGGAAAGAAAAGAAAAGAAAATCTCCATTGAGAAAATGCTTCCATTAGACTGTAGGTAAGTCTGTGGGACATTTTCATGATTAATGATTGATGTATGGGTGGCAGCCCCTGTGAATAATGTAACCACTGGACAAGTAGTCCTGGGTTATATAAGCAATCAAACTAAGTCATAGAGAGCAAGTTGGGAAGCAGCACTCCTTCATAGCCTCTGCCTCGGTGCCTGCATGAAGATTCTTATTTGGAGTTTCTGTTCTGTCTTCATATAAACTATAGGAGTCTATGCTATAAGCTGTAATAAACGCTTTCTCCTTCAAGTTGCTTTTTGGCATGTTGTTTTATCACAGCAATAGACAAATGATGCATTGGTCATTACAGAAATCAAGAAGGAAATGAAACAATTCTTTGAATCAAATGAACATGTAGTCAGAGCTATCAAAACCTACAGGATACAATAAAAGAAGCTGTAAAGGACACACACACACACACACTCACACACACACATACATACACACATTGTGTGAGATATAATCTAAGATGAGAGTTAATATCAGTAGTTAAAATTAGAATAAAATAACTGTATTTACCAATAGCCATTTGATAGTTTTTCCTTAATTAATTATCAAGGGAAATCGACACTATTCAGCATTCAACAAATTGCCCCCAACAAAACCAAATTACCTTGGTTAGCCAATCAGTTTAGAGATCATGGAAAGATAAAAACACATCCACGTGTGTTTCTGAGAGTTCACTCATGAAAGTCAGTAAGCACATTATTACTCATGAAAATAAATTAGCACATTATTACCCAAATAACACTATCACTCAATGGGATCTAATTGACATTTATAGAATATATCTGATAACTGCAGAAATGTGTATGAAAGTCATCAAAACAAATTCTAGGTGGGGAGTGTGATCAGAATTTATTATGACTTTAGAGTACTTAAAATGGACATTAGAATTAATCTTGAAATTAACAATAAAAATATAACTGGGAAATCCTCAAATAATTGGCAATGAGCACATTTTCAAGTAACAAGGAAGGCTTAAATGAAGTCTCAAAATACTTTCAACTAAGTGAAAATACAAAATTTACAGCAAATTTGTAGGATCCAGTCAGCAGTGTGTTGAGGGGGGATGGAAACCTACTGACTTCATACGGGCTTACTTCATGTTTCAGTATGGTTTCATATTTTCATGTTATCCACATCAAATGGTGATTAGATTTTTTTCTGTGATGTGCATATGCTCTCAGCTTCTAATTGCTGAATGACCAATGGAAGCAGTGTTGACTTTTTTCTCCTCTCTGGTTGCACAGAGTTTTCTCAGAATGATTCATCTAGCCTATGACCATTATTCTTTGGAATGTTATGCAGTCTTCAGTAGAATCATGATTTGAGAACTATTTCTGGGCAGTGCGGATGGATGTTGAGAAGTAGTGTTAAGTGGATTGGTTAATGGGCCACTCTTTTCTTCTATTGGATCTAAATTTGCATCACAAGTGTCTAACAAAACTGGACCAGGAGCTAGTTTAAATAATGACTTCATGGCTAACACATTAGGAATCACAGCTGCAATAATTATTCTTATGTCTGATCACCACCAGATATAGGACAGCCTTGTCCAAATGTAATTTCTGTCTCTTCCTATAATTTGTAGTTTGGAATTCAGCTTTGGTAATGCAAAATTCATCCAACAACTATGCACCAACTGCTTTCTATATATAAAAGACACCCAACTAAAGACTGCAGGATATCCAGACACCAATAAAGAATATTAAAGAAAATTAGAGTGTTGTGTAAATGACTTACAGAGCTTAAACTCTGGACCTTCTATATACAAGGCAAGTGCTCTACCACTGAGCTATCCTACAGCCCAGAAATAAAGCTTTAAAGTCAGCATTAATATGGACAATAGCTGACAGTGAATGAACATCTTTCAAGTGATAATGTCCTGACACTTCTTTTATATTTTATTTATTTATTTATTTTTGATAAATCTCATCCTCTATATGAGACATACTTCCCAAGCTCACGTAGTTATTTAGTAGTTAAGTCTATAGAAAATATAGGAAGCTAAGAATCTGTTATTATTGTCAGTGTCATGCAAGCTCTCCAATAAAAAAATCAATAAATAATGAATTATAGAGATTTCAAAATTGAACTAAAAGTCATACAAATCTGCAAAATGATGACTTTTAAATGAGACAGTTTTAGTATATTTTAACTATATTCAGGTTTCAGTAATATAAATACAGAATGCTAGAACACAGGAGGAAAAGAAAAACCAAAACTATGAAACCAATAAAGAAGATAGTAGAGACATATTTTTGTTGTGATTAAGAAATCTTCTAATATCTTAAAACATGGTTTGTTTGGTTTGATATGTTCTTAAAATATTTTTTTTTCTAAAGAGAGAAAGAAAGAAGGGGCTTGGAGTTGTGTGGGTGTGGAGACTTGGAGGACCTGGGAGGAATTGCAGGAAGGAAATTGTTGTGATCGGAATATATATTAAATAGCAAAAGATAAAGACATCAATAGCAATCCTCAGAAGAACGACTCTGAAGATGTTCCTTGAGTGGTGATCACACTGCAAGAGGTCAAAGATGGAGATGGAGACAGAGTTGCTGCAGCACAGGGAGTTCAGGAATGACATCAAGGAAATACAAGGCTGCCAAAGGGACAGGTGGAGGGTCTCTGAGTTTTGAGTAGAAGAGATCCACATATGGTGAATTGCATGGGGAAAGGTAGAGTCCAAGGAGCTTAACAACTGACTGGCTAACACTAGGGAAGAGGAAAGAGAGGATTCAGTAAGGAAGAGCAGAAGGAGACAAGAGGGAGAACTATCCGCAACACATCCGTGAAGAACAACATAGATGAACTGATGCATGGAAAACTGTAGAAGCATAAAAGAAACTGTGACTGAAAACACCTTATGTTGTTCTAGTTCAGGAACAAAACAAAGTTATTAATGATGTTTTTTCAGTTTATTGTCTGCACGGTTCCCCCATAGTGACTTCAAAATGATAACTTGGTGTTCCACTCATATAGCACAGAATAAATACAAATTTTTCCAGGTCAGTGTATATTTACCAATCTGTTCATTCAAGAGATAGATAGCTAGTAGAGAGTGCCTGAATATGCTATTCACCGAGTTAAGCACGAGGACCACAGTGTTGAAAGAGAAATGGTCACTTCATTCTAGAGCTTACTTTCCAGTTCAGAAAGAAGAGCATCAAGCATGTGAAGAAGTCTGAAGTTTTATGATGATAAAGGGCTGGTGTGGTAAGGAACATCAGTGAAGGTTTCAAAAGAAAGGATTATTTATATTATGGTCTTCATTGAAAGTTCACTAGGACAGTCAGTGAGCAGAAGGACCATAAACTGGAGCTCAAGTGTCATGAAAATATGCTTGACTTAAATATCACAGAAGAAGAAATATGTATAACACCAGTGCTTCAATTCAGAAATGTCCCTTCTCTGCTGGCTAGTTTTATGTCAACTTGACTCAAGCCAGAGTCATTTGGGGAGACGGAACTTCAAATGATAATATGTTCCCACCAGATAGGCTTGTTGGATAAGCCCATGGAATTTTTTCTTGACTGGTGATTGATGTAGGAGGGCCCACCTAGTTGTGGGAGGTGCCGTCCTTGGGCTGGTGTTTCTAGGTGTTATAAGAAAGCAAGTTGAGCAAGCCAGTAAGCGGTGTTCCTCTCCTCCATGACCTCTGCATCAGCTCCTGCCTCTCTGTTGAGCCTTGAATTATAAGCTGTAAGATGGAATGAACCCTTTCTATCCCAAGTTGCTTTTAGCTATGGAGTTTTATCACAGCAATAGAAATGTTAACAGTAAATGTGTGTATTTTTCCTCATTAGACAAAAGGAGACTCTCTTCATGAATATGGCCTGGGTTATATGTAATAAGACACTATCCTTAGTCTACACAAGACCATGGGCTTTTTTGTTTGGTTGGTTTTCTGGTTTCTAAATACCTACAATATTTCTTTAAGAGATAGTGCCTCACAAGCTATAAACAAAGTGAAAATATGAGAAAGCAAATATCCTGGGAGAGAAAAATCTATATTTTAGAAGCCCAGACTTATCCACACATAAGGTGGACTGCTTTTGCATGTCCTTGGACTAAGAGCTGGGCTACTACACTAGGACATTCCGGTCAGTATCTCTGAACACAGCCTAATCTTGTTTAACACTTAAAGTCACATCCATGTGGCTCCATTCTGCTAACACAGCACCCCGAAAGAGATGATGTAGGAGAGACTGGAGCTCACAATTCCACTTTCACATGAGAGGACTTTGGCCCAGAGACAGCAAATAACCTTTTAATATTACTGTGCAATAGTTTAATATCAAAGAAAGGACTCAGATTTGGATCTATAGTATAAAGTTCAATGACCTTTGTTAGATCTATATGAATTAGATTATCTCAAAGTTGAGGCTCAGGCAATATATATATATATATATTTCCAAATTTCATCAAATGACTTTAACTATAACCATAGGTGAGAGAATAAGTGTATATTCATTTCGTAGCCCAATGCAATGTTAACCGTTTGCACATTCTTCACCAAGTATGAGAAACATTCTATCACGATATCTTATTAAAACATAATCAACTTGGTAGATGTTTTCTGAGTCAAATGAACAATGTTAGTAATTAAGAATTGTCCTCACTAGCAATGCTTTCTCATTCGCTAGCATCAGAAAAATGACAGTAAAAACAAGCAGACAGACAAACCACTCAGTTTCTGAGAATGTAGCCCAGTGGTTCAGCACTTGTCTAATATGAGCTAGGTAAGGTTCCAGCTTCAGTACCTAAGATTAAGTAAGAAAGTAAGTCAATAAATAAATAAAATAAATAATTCCTGGATCTTTGTGATGTTTGCCTTGTTTCTTAGGTGTTTTGCCTATAAGGTGCATCTCATAAATTAAGAGTTGGCATCATCCACTGGTATTTACTTATAAAGATCAATCCATGTATCTTTGAGGAGACTAAAAGACAAGAAAGCTAATAGCTAACTCTCCATTGTGGATGTTTTCCAACCCAGGAAAGACATTAACATTAAATACTTGTAAATTAACATAGATCCACATGCAATAATAAAAAGCCATGCAAGTAATCGAATAGGAAAAAGCAAATTTTCTCATGCTAAATATATTCATTTGAATACTTTCTTCATGGCTGCGTAAGACATGGCATGCTTGTTGCCAGAAAAGTGTGAAAAGATACTTGGAATGGCTTTATGAAAACTCCCATTTTTAACTGTTCTTTACTTCAAGAAGAGTAATATCATAGTCTACAGTGAGGCCACAAGCCTTGTGAGCAACTACAGCTGCATCCCCAACTCTCTATCACTACCCATGCAAACACCACAGCGGCCCATCCCAAATGCTTGCCTGTCTTTTAGGACAGAGCTCACTGCAAGCTAAAGAAGCTACCACTTCAAACTCAGCCATGTTTGTTTGTCTGCCCCCAGCACCCTTCCTCCCTCTTAATGGGTTTGGATATCAGTCTTTTCCCGCCCTAAAGATTTCACATTCATTTGTCTTTTTACTCCAGGTGGATTATTACAGGGAAATGGCTGATCTCTTTTCTCAGCCACCGAGTGTAGTACGGGAGACAAATAAGGTTCAAGGTTCAAATTTCACTTACATTTTTTTTTTTTAAATCTTGCTTTAGTAGCTTTTTAAAAAAACAAATTAAAAAGTTTCTTCATTTGTAATATTCCTTTGTGGCATTTCCCAGATATTTTAAGCATTTTTTAGTCAATATTTTTAGTCAGCATTTACAATAATAGATATGATTGTGGCATTTTCATATGTGCTTTCATTGTGCCTTGCTCATATTTGCACCTCCATCACTCTCTATAGCATGAGCACACACACACACACACACACACACACACCAGAAAGAAAGAGATCTAAATCTACGTTCTGCATACTTTTAATATTAACTATTTAAAAATGAAACACTGCTTATAAGCATATGAACATTGCAAAGTGATTTAGCAAGTGTTTTGGAGATCGGGAACCAATCGTATCATCTCTTTCAAAGGAAGGATCGTAGAAAGTTCATCATGAAGAAAATTAATGGAAACTTTCTGTAAAGAAAAAAAAAGGCACATCTCTGAAACTAATCTGAGACCAGATTGTTCCAGAAACGTGGCATACAATTGAAAACACAGAGCAGCCTCATAAAGAGAAGCAACCCCTGAACATCCAGTTCACTAAATGGTACAGGTTAGAGGCTCATGGTGGATGCTAGAACTTGGCTGCTGGCTTGAATGTTATCCTTGTCATTTATGAGCCAAATCCTTGGACAAATCTCACTGTCCCCCCCCCCCTCACCCCTCTCCCTTCCTCTCCTCCCTCTTCCCTATCTCTAGTTCTTTGAGATGTAGTGCTATTATGTAGTCTTAGCTTGCCTGGAGCTCCCTATTTAGACCAGACTGGTCTAAAACTCAAGGCTGTCCTTCTTGCCTCTGCCTTTCACGTCCCGAGATTACAGTCATGACCAATTAACTCTAGTTGTAGAAACATTATTAATCTTTTTATGATTTGTCGGTAAATGGAAAAAAAAATAACTTTTGGAGTTTTTAAGAGAACAAATAGGAACATGTGAATTATAAAATTCTTATGAATGCTTATGAATGCTGGATAATATTATTTGGCATGTCTCATTTACAGAATGAATATCTACTTTCAGTTGTAAGAGCAAATGAAGCCAAGATAATTATTTTTACACCAATTCACTCATTTGATCTGTTTACGGCCATCTACGTTATCCACTACCCACTCAAACAGAATCTACAATTGTAAATGTGTTAAGAGATTTCTAAAGGGAAGTCTTGTAAATTACCAGATGAAACAATGAGAAAATACAGATTGGCATTCAGTTACTTTAAAAAGTTTCTTGGCTTTACATTTTCTACTTAATATATATTGAAAATAATTTTTCTTTCTAAGTTCTAGAATAAATGTAATAACTGTTTTCCATGAAAGATATATTCCTCCATCCTAATGTGCAACAATGGCTGATGTGATGAAGAATGACATGGATGTATTTATTGCTTGTTCTTTCCTCTTCTTTTTCCTGACCATGAAAACCTGGGAATTTCTTTATTTTGTCTGTAATGGGGTTAAAGGTTTGGGGGATTCAGGGTGTACCTCTCACAACATCATTATGGAGTCATTTAATCAAGAGGTGCTGAATCAAAAAAATCTATGAGAGATCTGCATAAGCAACATTGTTGACTGCTGATCATTGGTGGAAATATAAAACTGAACTGGATATGGTGGCAAGCCTTTAGTTTCAGAGCTTGGGAGGCAGAGGTAGGCAGATTTCTGTGGGTTCAAGTCCAGTCACACAGAAAGAGAGAGAGAGAGAGAGGGAGGGAGGGAAGGAGGAGGAGGAGGAAGAAAAGGAGGAAGGAGGAGGAATGAGAGAAACAATTGATTGTCCCACAAGGAATCATGGATCTCATATTTTGAGTATTAAATAATTGATGTTTAGCAGTTTTGTACATTTATGAGTGCCTTACTTTAGTTATCGATTCTTCATGTGCTCAGGAGTGGGACCCAGGGCCTTTAGTATACTGAATACTCACTCTAAAAATGAACTACTTCCCCACCAACTCCCCTCCATATATATGTGCAAATACACACACACACACACACACACACACACACGCACACAGACACACACACACATACACACCAATATTAGGGGGAAGAATGACAAAGTTTTCTAAGTTCAAGAAACTGTTAAGTATGAAATGATTATTTTGGCATCTTCTTCCAGAGTGGGCACACGTCTGTGATATACTGTGTCTTTAAATACATGATAACATTAATTGGTTGTTGGTTTTAATTCCTGCATTACCTAAGTCCTATTCAGAAAGCCTCTCCAGTGCCTTCATGACCTAGCACATTCCCCACCTTTCCTTTAGCAGCTTTTAACTATCAGATGTAGCTGGTCTTCTGCTACTTCGTGGATTTTTCTTTCTTCCACCCTTCTCCACCACTTTTTTTCCACCCTTTCAGCCCTCTAACACTAGACGGAGAGAGAAAAAAGGATAGTGGGGAAAGAAAAGAGATGCTTGAATAAAGTCAGGAGTCGGAAAGGGAGCAACAGTATGGTTAGACTACTTCCTGCTGATTTGGGGCATTAAGTTCCTTGGCAAAGTTTGATCTTTGCCATCAGGATATCTAATTTCTTCTTTTTCTTCTCCTCTTTGAGCACAACTACTTAGCAAACCTCAAACAACAACAATAAACAACCAACCAACCAACCAACCAACAGCCCAACAGCCCTCAGGGCCCTAGCATTTATATACCCCCTGAAAGAGTTCCGGAATTCTAACGTCACATCATCGCAGAAACTATCTGTCTTTGGCAAAATCACTCCCCTGCTCGAGCACCAGTCAAATCTTAATGAGCTGCTGTGGACAATCCAAAGTAGTCCTGTATTTCTACACCTGGGATTAAAACA
Source organism: Mastomys natalensis (assembly GCA_021653895.1). Lineage (NCBI taxonomy): Eukaryota > Metazoa > Chordata > Mammalia > Rodentia > Muridae > Mastomys > Mastomys natalensis. The sequence continues at coordinate 21,432 of JAJTUV010000292.1, read as the reverse complement.
AAAACATATTTTTATAATATTTCTGTATTTTTTAAAAGAGAAACCAAAATTCCAAAATTGTCACTACAATCTGATCTTATGCTGAGGTCCATAGTCCATTTGGAGTTGAATTGTGTAGTGAGAATGAGATTATAATCTAGTTTCGTTCTCATGTGTGTTGATATTCAGAATTCCCAGCAGCACTTTTTAAAGATGCCATCCTCCCTCCCATGTTTATTCTTAGTATCTTTGTTAAAAAGTGGCAGATGTTGCTTCATGAACTTATATATGGGACTCCTGTTCTATTCCATTTGCATTCATTTTTATATTCATTTTATTTCTCTCTTGTTGAACTAAGACTTCAAGCACCATAATCAACAAGTGGAGAGAGTGGACATCCTTCCTTGTCTTCTTCCTAAGCTTGGTGGCAATGCTTTGTGTTCTTTTCCATTTAAGCACAATGCTGGTGATAGCATTGACATATGCAGCCTTTATTATGTTGAGAAATCTTCCTTCCATTCCTAGTTTCTCCATGACTTTTGCCATGAAGAGATATTAAATTGTATCAAAGGCTTTTCCTGTATTTATTGAGATGATCATGTGATTTTTGTCTTTCAGTCCATTATGTGTCAAATTATATTTATTAGCTTTTGAGTCAACCTGACTATGGCTAAAGCCAACTTGATGAGATCTTGGACTAGGTTTGTGAGTATTTTATTGAAAAATTCCTGGAGATGTGTGTGTGTGTGTGTGTGTGTGTGTGTGTGTATACATACATATATACATATATGGGTGTATATATACATACATATACACACAACACACACACATATTCAGCTGGAAAATCATGGTGTAAATATCTTTTTTTCTTCTTTTATACTTTTTGTCCTTATTTGACTTTGATATCAGTGTAACACTGACTTCATCAGAGTTTTCAAGCCTTATTTACTACTTTAGGTAATAGTTGAGCAGTATTGGTGTTAGTACTTGAATTTCTGGTAGAATTTTGCAGTGAGTCCATCTGACCCTGCCCCAATCCCATTGGGAGAAAATTTTCTCTGGAAGTAAGACCAACAAATAACAAACAAATTCTTATAAAACCAAGAAGGTTCTGTATTTGAATTTCTGGTAGAATTTTGCAGTGAGTCCATCTGGCCCTGCTCCCACCTATACTCATAGAAAATTTTCTCTGGAAGTAATACCAACCATTAACAAAAACTCTTATAAAAACAAAGCTCTTCCATACAGCAGAATCTAGAAAAGAAGCAGCCACAAGGGGGTGGGAGTGGTGGATCTTTGGAAGCTATATCCTGGACTGAGGATTAATGATTAGAGTATAAAACTAACTAAAAATGTTAAACATTAAGAAATAACTTAGTAGAAGAATTGACAATGTGACTGAATAAAGAGGTTTCAAAAGAAAAATACAAATGAATAGAGAACACTTAAACTTTCAATATCATTAGCCAACAGGGAAATGTGGATTAAAATCATTCTAAGATCCTTTCTCATCTCAATCAGAACAGTGATCATTAGGAAAACAAGTGATATCAGGTTGATGTGGATGGGCAGGGGAACCTTTATGCACTGCTGGTGGGAACAGACAGGAATGGCACAGTGCTGTGGAAATAGTCTGCAGGCCTATCAGAAAATCATACTAACTCATGCAACAGCTATGCTGCCCTGGGCATATATACTGCATATATGTGTGTGTGCATGCACACACACACATGCACACCTACATGCACACACACAGACACCTATAGGCACATACACACACATATACCTACATGCACATACACACACACAGATAGACACACACACATACATGCACAAACACACAGAGAGAGACACACACACATATACATGCACACACACTATCACACTACAGAGAGTACCTGCATATTCATGCTCACTGCTGCTGTACTCACAGAAGATGGGAAATGGAAGCAGCCTATATATTCATCAACTGATGGATGGATACTGAAAATATTGCATATATGCACCACGAAATTTTATCTGCAGGTAAGTGGATGGAGCTGGGAGAAAATTACATTGAGTAAGTTCACGCAGGCCCAGTGAGTCACAAAATAAAACACATGAACAGAAGTGTGAAAAAGAGGTTTGTAGGGAAGAAGAGGAGTTATGGGGGGTAGGAAGGGGTTAAGAGGGTACATGTATGAAAGCATGAGCAAACTTGATACTAAAAGATCAAGGCCACAATGAATTCAGCATCTTTAAAAACAGAATATATTTACTAAGCACAGTAAAAATTCAATTCAAGTAATTCTGTTTAAGTATTCTATTTAAATAATATTAAATATGTATATGCAATTTGTATATTAAAACTACTAAGCTCTTAAAAAATAACTTCATATACGTGTCAAATTGAAAATTGCTGAGCTGGCTGATGTTTTGGCATCATCTTTCTAGTTGGAAAATTATAAACTTATTTCATCCTCCAACTGCTCAGCAGTCACATGAACATGTTTTCTGTCTTTAAGAGGAAATATGATTGTGCTTTATACTATGTATAAGGTGAACAATTAATGAAAATTATTCCTAATTATTTATTTTAAATACCGAATACTATTTTGCGGAGGCAGTAGCAAATCTTTCCTGATGTGTCATGGTGGAGTCATTCTCAAAAAAGTAATGGCTACAAAATTGAGTAAACACAGAACCAGTAAAGAAAAGATTTCCTCACACCGTGTTAGAAGCCAGCCAGCTGAAGGACACATGCTGTGGAAATTTTTTGAGAGACCTGTGAAGACATTTTCCCCTCATGCAGGCCTCAGCCACAGAGTGAAAATCCATCTTGTCGATGGATGATGTCAGAGCTGCCCTTTGCTGATGACCTATTACTTCCCCTCTCCATCCTGTTTGGTTTTCTTTAACAGAAGGCACAGTACTCCATCTAACGAAAGGCAGTAGCCTGAGTGAGCGAGTTCCCTCTCCTCTCTTTCATTTCGTGCAAGTACCTGCACGAGTCACTGTGAAAAGCTGATGACTCCAGCCTATGACCCATTCTTTTGAGTTTGCTTTTATTCCTCAGGCACTTGAGCTATTTTTATTTTCAGCTCTAATATAATTTCTAACCAAGTCTCTTTTTCCTTAATTCTGGTTTACCAGATGTATGACTCCTCTCAATGGTCCACAAAACTACAACTCATTACTGATGTTATATTATTTAGCTCTAGTCATTGCTAATATATATTATCTAGTCATTGCTATTATATATATATATACATACATATATATATATATATATAGTCACCATGAAGCTCCTTACCATTCCCCCTTTTAACAGATTTGAGTCAACAGAGAAATCTTGCCTATCACTAGTCCGTTGTTCATGGGTTTCTTTGGGGTCATAAATATTAATTAACTAACAAGAACCCCCTGTGAGTGGGCACTTGTAGATAGGAGTGGGTACTTTTGGCGAGCATTGATCTTCTGGGTATTGTGCTTAACACACCCCTTATCTTCTCCAATAATTAGCTAGTCTTAATTCTCCTTCACTCATGAGCCAGGCTAGAAAGACTGAGCAGGCTATTCAAGGATTTCCATTCAAATGTTTAAATCGTCACCACTAAAAGAATGCAGTATTTCTTCCCAACAACAAAATATATGGACATTTAAAGGCCTTGATTTAAGGGAGAGAGAATAACAGAAAAAAGAATTAAAAAAAAAAAGTTTTCTAATTTGAGCTAGAAAATTAAGAAACAAATTAGCCAAAATTGTTCAGACTTCATTTTCCATCCCAATCTGTTTGTGTGCTAAACTGACTATTCTTAAGCCCTCCAGGGGAATAGAACAAAAAGTAGGGGAGGGGGGAACCTATGTCTGTACAGATATGAAAACCAGACTTAATAATAAAAATCAAAGTATACAATGTGGTTTTTACCAGAAGCGCAGAACCTGATCTAGATTCTCTGAATCTAGGGAAAAGGTTACTTAAACCAGAAGAAAGTCATGTGGACTTAAGCATCCCAGGTCTCTAGAAGAACCAAGACAAACAGACAATTCTCCTGGTCCCTCATAAAGGGCAGCCATTCCCCCAAGTATGACTCTGTGAGCAAAGGGAGGAAACTGAAAAGAAGCAGATATGGCAAGTTGTCCAGCCTAGAGGTGGTGAGACCATTTGTCTGACAAACTGTAAGAGCTCAGGTAAGGACCCATTCAGTTTGTATTTGAGACAGGCCTTCTCCCAAAGGCACAGGTAAGTCAAAAGGTGTTGTATAAAGGAGTGCTGGATTAAGGCGGCGTTTGGAGTGGTTAACTCAAAAAAAAAAATTGCTAATAGATAGCAAATAGGACAGAACGGAAAAACAATATAGGGCTTTCTTCATAATTACTAGACTTTGAGGTGATAAATGTCTGAATCACGTTGGAAGTTGAGGGGCTGAGGAGGAAGGCGTGCGGGTGAAAGGCATTTCCGGGCGTTTGAATAGGGGCAGAGCTCTGGAACCACTGACAAGCTTCAAGTATGTTCCCAAACAGGGAGTTATTCCGGCCCTGAGTTGGCAACTCAGCTCTCCAAAAGTATGTACTAGAAACACCAGCCCTGACTACAACAGTCACCCACAGCAACTAAAGCCACCCACTACCCGGCAGATGACCCCATAGAGCAAACCAACCCATCTGGTCCAAGCTCCCCACCTCCTCAGGGCTTGAGTCCGAAGACAGGGAGGATGGAAAAATTTGGGGAGTAGTCACAGCCTCACTAGAAGGACATTCATTCCTCAAACTCTCCTCTCAGGTGTTCCTGAGAGGGAGGATGACATCTGGCCAGTCCTCCGCCGGACACCACTCCTCCCCCGGGGGGTGGCATTAGGAAACCTTGGACAACCCGCTAGTAAGTCCTCGCCTAAGCGCCTCCCTAGACTTATAAAGGGCGCTGTGCCGCGACGGGTAGTTGAGCTCACTTGCCTGACTGCTCAGAGTCACAGCGACTTGGTCGGCTTTGGTTCCTGGATCAGCCCTGTTCCAACTCAGCCACCGGCACCTCGCTCCTGCCCCGCACTCTGCAAGCTGCACCGGAACAGAAGGATGGAGACTCTCCCTGCCGCTTGGGTCCTGGCACTGCTTTGCCTAGGTAAGCCCTCGCCGCCCCCAAGTGGAGAAGGTGGGGAGAAAAGCCCCGTGCATTTGTCATAAGGACAAGTATGGAGTTGTCCATCGAGTTCCAGTGCGCTCAGTCTAAGAGGATGTGTTTTGCGAGTCTATCTTTTCCATTCATTGGTGGAGTTGGGGAAGTGCTGGATGGTGCGACTTGGTCGGTTAAAATTACATTTTGTAGATAAATTCATTACTGGGTTATGTTCTGCCTGAATGAATATCAAATTTTACTGGGATTGTTTTTTTAAAAGTTGAAAAGATTTTTTTTTCTTTTTTCTTATGAAAATGAGACAGTTCTAGAATCCCAAAGGTATGGACAGTAACACTGATAGATAATGATTTACTTTCTTGGGGTGGGGCAGGAACAGATTGTTTCAGCCTGCTAGAGACCTTTGTGCAAAGGACCCGTTTTACAACCAGGGGGCTCTGGGATGTACCTGCTCCAACAGAGTTGCTGGGGCCAAGGTTACCTGGGCAGGTCCATAAAGAAACTGCCAACAGACCTTTGACTTCCCACTGCTGCTCTCCCCAGCAGCCCAGCAGCCTCCCAGGCTGTGAAGATGGGTAGCTTGGAGAGGTTTTTGTTTGTTTTATTGGTAGTTTTCTTGTTTGACATGAGTTAACTCTTGTCTCAGGAGCACGAACGGGGAGCTCCCATTGTTTGTAACGTTTCTATTTTTTTGCTTTATTTTGTTTGATCAACTGTCCCTAATTTCTTAAGCGCCAGATGATTTAAGAGTTGTATACGAATGTTCCCAATAGATGAACGTTTTAATAAGGAAATAAAAGTTACCAGTCTCACATTCTTCTTGAACTTGCAATGAGACAAATTTCCCTGAGACACTATCTGTGCAGGATGTGACAGTTAAATTATTATTTTGACACGCCTTACATGCCTTGGGAACCCTAATGAAGTACATACTATGCATACTTAGAGAGTACACGTTTAAGGGCAAGAACCCAAGTGGAAACTAGATCTGTGGTTTCTGTCAAAAAAGGAGCCTTGCTAGAAGAATTACCTTAAACAACTTGACTTCGCTGTGTTTGATTTGAGGTCTCTGTGAAAAGGAAAAACTCCAAACTGCAACAGTCTTCTCTCGAGTTAGACATGAACCTAAAGGTCAGAGTGGTGGAGTGATTTTGTTTTTCCACTTGCAAGGTGATTAGGAACAATGCAAGTGTCTGTTCTGGGCATCTCAGTGGATATGCTAATTTGGGATAGCAAGTCTATGAATAATGAGATTGCTAGCCACCTAGTGCGTGTGCTGTGTGTGTGTGTTTTTGTTGTCATGAAAGCGCTTAACCTCTTTATTGCAGTAGTTAATTACACTTCGCCTGTTTCATCAGCCGCCAAGCCCTTTCTAAATGAGCTAGGTCAGTTTCTGTTCTCCCAGTCTGCTGAGATACTTCTTGTCACTAGCAAAGTTCCTGTTTGGAGTTGTACATTGTATCTCTCTAGCCTGGCATGCAGGTAGGTCTTATTGTTTCATTCCAAAGCATAGAGAGGGAGAAAGAAAAAAAGGAAAGAAAAGAAAGAAAAAAGAGAAAGAAAGAAAGAAAGAAAAGAAAGAAAGAAGAAAGAAAGAAAGAAAAAAGAAAGAAAAAGGAAAGAAAGAGAGCAGGGCTACTTAAGTTGGAATTTGTGCTCCTCCTCAAAGAAAAGATTGCCTAGAAATCAAACTTTGTCCCTCTAAGGAAAGTGATATTTTAGATTTAAGCACACTTTATTGGTTTTGTTGAATGCCTATGCATTTATGATTATGAATGTCAAGTTCTACCATCCATTTCTAATGTACGCAGTTTCAAGTAGCTACATACAGCCATTCCACTACTATTTATTTATAAAAGTTTGAGATCAATGCTCTTGTTTTATGTACAAGGAAACTGACCCAAGTTCCCATACAAAACAAATGATATGTGGGGAGAGGCAGGGTCTAGGTTGACTAGCATTTTAGTTAAATGAACATTAGGTAAAAGGGTGGACACAGCCCAGTTAGGAATAGTTTTCTGAATAATACGTAAGTTTACAGCTGACTCATTCCATCTGATCTTGAGAGATCAGAGAGAGGGTGAGACATTTTTTATATTGAGCTCTGCAGTTGGCAGTTACGTGTAGTGAGGCCTGATCCGAAGTCAAACATTCTCATTTATGTTTAAATGGGTTTTGAGGATATTCATGAGCGACATCTCCATAGCCTTTGGAACCAGTGATTACTGACACCTGCTAAAGAGTGACCTTGAACTTTGTGTGTGGCTTTACTACATGGTGAGAGAATTAAGCAGAGTAAATAGTCTTTCTCAAAACTACGAGAAGCAGAATCTCAGTGAGACAGTGGGATTACTTTCTGTTGATCCTGAGAGTATATGATCTACCTGACTGTTGGCATAACCTGAGATGGTACACCTGGGCAGAAGGCATGCTGATGGGACTCTCCTGTCTGGATTTTGACCCAGGTATCCCAGGTACCTTTTGCATTGTCTTGCCACTTGAGCAGCTTAGATAATTGGAGTGTCTGGTTCAGCACTGGAATCCAGGAGGTGAGACAAGAAGTAGCTATTACCAAATGCCTGTCGTGGGCTGGCCACGTTTTGTGTTAAGCATCTTAAACCCGATCACCTCATTTTATCCTTAAATAATCACTGAATAAAGCCAGATATGATGGTGTACTTTTAGTCAATGCAGACGCAAAGGCACAGCGATATCAAATATCTTACAAAGACTAGGAGAATGGAGAAAAAAATAAAGATCAAGGTCACTGTTTAGCAGGTGTCAGTAGTCCTTGGGTCCAAAGGCTAATGGTGAGTCAAAGTAACAGGTTCTAATAGAGAAACCCAGAGTTAACTAGGGCTGTCCTGGGACTTGGTACCTGTTTTATGTAGGCTCACTTCTGGTACCAAAACAAACAGAGAAAACACTTATCTATCCTTTCAACCTGGGCTACAATAGTTGACTTTTAAATTTAATATTCATATTGTGCATGAATGTATGTATGTATGACATGTATGTGCACAGAAGCTTGTGTGTCAATAACTTCCATATTGCATATTTATAATTTGCATTTTGACCTAAAAGGTTTATTATTATTCATATAGATCATAGACATGAGCTTCATTATATAGTAGTTATTGAAGCTGGAAGGGTCTTTTATTTCTCTTATTTTCCAAAATATATATCAACTAAGGTAGTCAAGAAGAAATTATCTTATGTTTCTATTCCTTGTTTCTTTATGTAATTGTTAATTTTTCTGCCCAGTTTTATGAATCTCCTATTCCCTGAGTAGAAAGGCAGAAGTGAAAGTCCTTTCTAAAGAGATTATAATTGAGGTATGGCTTCCTCATTTGCACTCTAAATATAGGCTTATGCAAATTGTCTATTAATGTGGCTATAATTACTGTTGGGAGCATTCCACTGGAAGACAATGGGAAGGCTCCCCAAAACTGTGACAGGCAAAAACCTTAGAGAAGAGCCACCTGACAACCTTGGTATGCCAATGCAATCTGGGACTTTTTTTTAAATGAGGTATATGCAACAGACTCGGTGTCCTCTGGCGATACCATTTGTGTAAGTCTGGGTGTCTAGCTAGAGAACAGATAAAGGTTCAGCTGAGTTCTAGGTTAAAGTAATGATTTAATTAACTAGCATGCTACTTCTAATACTCAAGATCATTTAACTGCTTAGGTCAAAATCATGAATTATAAATATGAGATATGGGAGTTATTGACACTCAGGCCTGTGTATTCATACACATTTATCATGTGTCAGGACTTTATAGTTCGTAATTGAAAGGCTTAGTGATGAAGCACACATTTCACCATTGAGTCAATCTGTTCCTCTGGTCCTGTTCTAGTCATACCTTAGAGTAAGTCTGTATCTAAACAGGTTAGTGGGATGTAAGGAAGCAACAGGTTATGTTAAATAACCATGTTAGCTGATTCATGACTAGATTGAAAATGTATCTGGTTCTCATTGTTTCTTTAACCAGTGCTTCTTTTATGTACCTGAGACAAAAGATATCTTGAAATTAATTGATAGTTTTTGAAAATCCTATGATCATAGGATTTAATTTAATATAATTAACGAATTTAGTTTAATATAATTTCCCACTCCTTGTATCCCTGTTTCTTTGGTTATAGACTATTCACTGAGGATATGCTTACCTGATTTCATGTACTTCCTGTACTGTGGTGTGTGTGTGTGTGAGTGTGTGTGTGTGTGTGTGTGTGTATTGAGAAAGAGTGGAGGGGAAGGGAGATAGGGAGGCAGAGAGACAGAGAAGAGGAGGGGTGGATATTGAGCAGTGAGAAGACAGAATGGTGGATAGGCAGTAGGAAAATGAAGAGTTATCTAATCCAAACCCTGCACCTCCCTGCACCTGAACTCACTTCCTGCTCTTTGTTTCTAGACATAAGGAATTTCTTAATAGGGGGATAAAGTGGACTGAGCTAGACCTGGAGCCCATATCTTAGGAGTCTGGTGCATGATATTTAACACTCACTCTATAGACATGGATGGGCCAGCCTGAGCATTACAGGGTGTTAAGCAGCAAATCAGGATTCTACCCACTAGATGTCAGTAGCAACTCCTACTATGAAACCCCTCCAGACCTCATCAAACACCCTTGGCTGATAAAATTGGCCTTGGTTGAAAACCACTGATCGAACATATGCTTTTATTGTCTCCCATAATTCACAGATTGAATTACTACTTCTAGTGTCTTAAAGGTCATCTTTGGGGGTTCCATGATAGAATGCTTGCCTAACATGAAACAAAGTCCTGTTTAATGGCAGCATCACAAAACCTATCAGCTTAGCACACCTGCTACTGGTTTTAGCAGTACTTGCATCTGTGAATCCTTCTTCAGATATTACATAGCTCTCGCCCTCCTCCTCCTGTTATACTTTTGCCCATTCAAAATACTAAACGTATTCTTCCCTCCCAATTATTTTTCTTTTTCCCTTTGACAATTTCTGTCTATTTAATAACAGTTCCCCAATTTTTCCTTTTTCACTGCATACTATTTCCTTGGAATACTTAAAAAAGATCTCATATATGCAATGATTTTCAAAATGGGCTTCACCAGCTCCTTCCAGAGTCCATGCACACATAAAGGCAATGTATGACCTTCAGATTCAAATCCAATTACTCACTAAGTCCTCCCTTTATACCTTCACTCACAAATGCCACAAATGGGCTGTCCTTCCTGCTTCCTGCACAGGCACAGGTACTGTAACCTTGGTATGCTCTGATTGAATACTTACCATTCTTCATTCTTCTGCTTTCTTCATCTACACCCTAGGTATAGAACTGCATTGAATCTATGAAGGACAAGAACTATGTCTCTTCCTTTTTCCATATTGTTCAAAAGCCTCACAAATAGAAAGTGCTCAGTAGATATGTACTGAATAAATATTTCATTAATGTAACCAACTAGAAAGAAGCATGAGATGAGCTGACTTCTTCCTCTTAAAGTTAAACTTTTCTTGAGTATGTGCCTCCACTGAAGTCCAATTCTTCAGTGCAAACTAAGTCTACATATTCGCAAACTACGTCTTCACAAAGGAAGAATTTTGAGTACCTCTCGAAAATGAGTTACCAGCTACATAGAGAGAACTTTTCTTTTAAAACAATATCAAGGAGTGTTTAAATGACTTCATCTATAGTCATTTTCTTGTGTGTATGCCTGTGTTGTGTTCACTGATTAAAACTTTATCCTTGTGCAAAGATTCATGTTTGGCCTCCAGCATGTACAGTGAAAGTAAATTAGTTAACATGCTGCTGGAAATGTCAGGATATAGTCAAAGCGTCAGTCATCATCATGTCTATAGTCATCATCATAACTATAGTAAAAAGTACCTCTTGACAACACTAGAATCCAACTGTTGATCCTTTGATGAAGATTCTCTTCCAACATTAGACATTCATTTACATCTTCTGTTTGAACCAATGAAAGAAGAAGCCAGAAGGGAAGGACACACACATTTACAAACAGCTATTAAAAAGTCTCCCCAAGTGAGACTACCTCAAGGAAAATGATTCCAATAGAATTAAAGTAATTCTCCACAGATGCATTCTCAGCTTATAGGAGAAGCATGGCTCATCTTTAGAATTCTAAGTCATAAAGTTCCTGAACACCAAGACTAAATTTTACCCCATATACAAGAGTTCCTCTGATTTTCCTTCCTCATGGAAACACTTCCATGATAAAAGAGATATCTACCAAGAACCACCACGAAAAACATATAATTTTTCCTCAACGTTTTCCTGAAATGAGTTTAAACACTCATTCGTGACTTGCTTTAGCACTGTATCATATGATATCTCAAATGTATAAATACTTTAAAGTATAGTTTAGAAGTTCATACTGATATATGGAATAAAAGTTAATGCATACAGTTGAAAAGAATGTTATATTAAATCCTTTCTCTGCCACTTGCCAAGGAAAATTTCTTGAACCTCTTAAAATTTAAAATTAAAACAAATATCTGGATATCTGTATTATATCAATCACTTGTGCTGTTTTATTTCAAATGTAGTTTTTCATTTATCTATAAATGATGCATATATATATGTATATATACATATATATAATTATATATATATATATTCATTTTTATTTGCTTGATTTTTTTCTAGAGAAGCTGTATTTTTGTTTTTGTTTTGTTTCGTTTTCTGCCTGAAGTTTGGGGATGCTTTGCTGACTTCCCCCTTCTCTTTATCGTGGAATCCCAGTTTCCTCCCCCTTTTGGGTCTTCACAAAGGAAGCAGGTCAAAAAAAACTGTAGAAAATTTAGGACTTTTGTATGTGAGGAAATTCTGCCTGACTGTTGGGCAAACAGGCCCCTAGCACTCCCAGGGCCCAGGGCTGTCGGGGCTATCCCCATTCCGGTAAACCGAAACTCAGACTCCCCCCCACGCACACACGCATGGCCCCCCATCATTGCTTAAGGGTAAGGTTGGGCCCTGACTCAGGGGGAAAGAGGAAAATTTGCATCCTGTGAGTCAGTGGTTCATTTCCTGCTGGCGTTTTTGAGATTTCCCCTGAAACGCAATCTCAAAAAGGGTTTAAAGGGGGGAGATGAATGGAGAAAAACAAATTCCAAAAACCCATTTGGGAGCTGGGGCCCCAGATAAAGTCTTGAAGTGGTTTGGTTTTTTGCTTTTTGGGGGAAGGGTTTAAATTTTCCCAAGCCAATTTTTGCTTTATAAAACCATCTAACTTTGTCCCCCCTTGGTAGACTTCTCAGGTTTTTAGTAACCTTATAAAACTGCCCCTTTACATCTGTTTTTTGACACGCCTTGTGATCCAAAATGTTTAACCTAGTGAATGATTTTTATTAGCGGGAAATCCATTGTAAGGAATAAAAAACCTTAAAAAAAATTTTGCAATTGAACCATAGATTGTGATAAACAAACCCACTAAAATCATAAAAAACCCAAAAGACAAGGGAAAAACCAAAGTGGCCCTGAAACTAGAGCAAAATCCTTCCTGTTTAATTTTAAAATAACGACTACTGACTGTGTTTTTAGCAAAATGACAAAATTTGCTCCGGGTCTAACCCCTTCAAAAAAAATTTTGGGGATGTTAAGTTTTGCCAAAGGTCGGGGTTGGGGGGGCCTTTTAAAACCAAATTTTAATCACCCATTTTTATTTTCCCAATTCAATTTCCCAAAGCCCTTGGGCCCACAAGATGGAACAAAATGAGGCTCTTTTTAAAAATCGGGAACAGCTGCATAGGGGAGAAAAGAAAATTTAGGCCCCCTTTTTACCATTCACTGGGCCATGTTTCCCCACACTTTAAATTTGTGAAAATTTAAAATTTTTTATCTTAAAATTTTTTTGGGCTGGGGGGAATTACCACAGCAATTTTAAAACCGAAACTTTTTTCAACCCTTAAATTTTGTCTCCACTCAAAGCTCCAGGCCGGGAAGGGGGGCCAAATGTACCAAAAGGGGGCAAAATCCAAAAGGCAAAACCAAATCTATATTCAAAGAAAATTTCTTTTACCTCCCCCCCAAAAAAAGAAAAAAGAAAAGGTTAATAGAAGTGAAACAAATTTAATTTTTATAAAAGCCTTAAAAAAACCCAACAACGGAACATTTTGGGGAACCCAAGGGGTTGGGGTCCCTGCAGCCTAAGAAAGGGAAAAAGGTAGCATTGGACAGAAATTTTTAAAATAAAAAAAATGCTCTTTCCTTGAAAAGCGGGCCACCACTTTCTTCCCTTGTGTGTTTTTTTTTAAAAATTGGGTTATTTTTTTTTTATTTTTACATTTCAAGTGTTTTTCCCCTTTCCCGTTTCCCCTCTGCAAACCCCCCTTTTCCCCCATTTCCCCTTCCCCCTGCTTCAAAGGGAGGGTGCCCCCCCAACCAAACTACCCCCCCATCCTTTACTGTGGATTTCAAAAACCAAAGGGCGAGGAAGGGACTTAGACAGAAAACCTATTTCCCCAAACCCCCCCCTCACCCTTCCCCACACAAAATTTATTTTCCCGGGTTGAAAAATTGAAATGTCCCCTCGGGACTTACGGGGAAGGGAAGCTGAGCGGGGGGTGGGGGTGGAAAGGGAAAAAAAAACCTTTTCAGTCAAAAACCCCAATCTGGGGTTTGGGGAGACTGTCTAGGAAAAAAGGGTTTTAATTCTTCATTACAAGGGCAGGGCCCAAAACTCCTACCGAAAAATTTGGAAAACAGAACAAATTTGGGGTCAAAAATCCAGCCCCTTTCCTCCAATTCACACACGTCATTCCGAACCTATGAAAAAAACTTTTTTCATCTCGGAATGACGCAGTACAAAGACTTTTTCCCCCCTCTCTCTCTCTCTTCTCTCTCTTTTTCCCCCCTTCTTCTTTTTTTTCCCCCATTTCTCTCTCTCTTTTCCCTTTAAATTTTCTTTCCGGGCCTTTAAAAAAAAAATTAATTTTGGTCTATAAAAGGGCAATTCTTTGTTGATTGGAGAGGCCTGACCCAAGAAAGATACTTTAGAGAAGGGGGTTCTCGACCCAGGGTCGGGGACCCCCCTTTGGAGGGAAAAATGACTCTTTCCCCAGGGTCACTTCAACTCAGTTTATCTGAAAGGCAAAATTTTTAATATTATGTTTTAAAACATAGAAAAATTTTAACATTTATTGTAAAAAAAACCCTAATTTTAAAACGGCTGGGGGTCCCCCAGAAGATGAGGAGTCCATTAAAGGATGCACAATTGTAAGGTGGAAAACCCAAACCGATTTTATGCTTTCAGGGGGGCCAACCAAGGAAGGAATATAAAATTTAAATCTTTGGGTTGGGTTTTCCCTTTGGTAAAACTAATAAGGGGATTTTTGTTTAAGACATTTAATTTGCACACAGGACCTTTTTTGGGGTGTGCTCGTCTTTACCCGTGAAACAGAAATTGGGGGGTTTCCAATTTTGGAAACAGTGGGAAAGTAAAAATCATAAGGTTGGCTTGTTGCTTTTCGCCACCTTGGTTTTTTAATCACCCTCATGTCCCTTTTGATTAGAAATTTTCGAAATTTTCCTTGATCAAGGAGAAAAAATCATTTTTTCCCCCAGTATGGATTTAAAGGGGTTCCCCCCAAAATTCCCAAAATTTGTAGAGTTTATACCTTACATTAAACCAGTAGAGGGCACCACCGGGATAGTTCTTTTCCAAAAAGGTTGAGGTTGTTTATCGGGAATATTTTTTGGAAATCTCTATAAGTCGGGTTTTTTCTGGGGGGGGGGAAAGAATCCATTTCAGTCTTCCAAAAAGTCTATAAGAAAAAATTGAAAAGCGGGGGGAAGGGGATTTACAAAAGTCCCAAGAACAGAGGTCATTTTTCTCATGCCATTCTCAATTTTCCCCATTCCTTTGAGGGGTGCAAAATATTTTAGTCCCTTGTTTTAGTTTTCTGTAGGGGTTCATGTGTTTTTCTCAAAAACCTCAAGTATTACTCCCCCTTTTTTCAAAATCTGTCCGGGTCCCCCGTTTGACCGGGGGCATTTTAGGAGAAGTTTTTTTAAAAAACCCCCGAATGCCAATTCTTGTGTGTCTGAGGGATTTTTATAAGTATTATTTCCCTTAGCATCTTGAAGAAAAAAAAGTGAGGGGTTTGCTAAAAAAAGGGCAAGCTGTCCCCTTCCCCGCCTTGCATATTTGGGTCGGCCCGTTTTGGTTTCTTGTTTACTTTTAAACTGCTACCCAAAACCCCCCTTAATTAAACAAAAGGAAATAGAAATTTTCCAACAGGCCCAGAAAAAAAAAACAGTTGGGGTTAAAAACTCAAAGTTTGGAAAACAAGAAGGAAAAAATTCCCCCCTTGGTAAAAAAAAAATGCAAAATTAGAAATTAAAAGGTCTTCTTTTCATGTTTTCCCATAAAAATTTCAGAAAGGGCCCGGGAGCCATTTTTTAAAAGCCCAATTTCCCCACCATTTAACCCCTTTTAAATTTTAAATGAGCCGTTTTTTTCGTTTTAATAATGAGCTGGGTGCCAAGGGCTTCGGGAAAACCCTTGGCAGGGATAAACCAGTTTTTCCCGCCACTACAGAAAAAGAAAAGTTTTGGGGCTCCTTTGGCCCTTTTTCCCAAAGGGTTTCCCAAAAAATTTGGGAATAGTGTCTGGGGAAACCGCATTTTTAGGAAAGGGGATTATTTTCTACAGCATTTTTTGTTGTATTAGGTTTAAAGATGTAATTGGAAATTTTTTTAGGGAACCCCAAAAGAAAAATTTTTGGTTAGACAAATCCTATGCTGTTTTTGAAAAGGGGACCTGGACATTGTAAATTTCAAAATTTACCCCGAGCAAAAATTCCCCATAAAACCCAAAAAGAAACAAACTATTCTCTTTTTAATCTGGGATTAAAATTTTGGGGAATTATTAACTTTTTCCCATAACAGTCTAGTATCCCCTTTGATAAACCCTTAATTTTTTTTAAAACCCAAAACTTCCCAATTTTATAAAAAAGGCATGCGAACGAAATGAAATTTTGGGTTTTCCCTTTTGG
Organism: Mastomys natalensis; assembly: GCA_021653895.1. Taxonomy (NCBI): domain Eukaryota; kingdom Metazoa; phylum Chordata; class Mammalia; order Rodentia; family Muridae; genus Mastomys; species Mastomys natalensis. The sequence goes on along the minus strand of JAJTUV010000292.1, from coordinate 5,349 downwards.
AAAGCCAAATTTACATATGGGTTTTTCCCTTCCTAATTGGGTTCCCCCTTCCCTAAAAAGAAAGTTACCCCAAGCAAAACAGGGGTTTCCATCATGTATCCCAGAAGTTTCCGAGGAAAATTTGGGTCCCAGCTTTAGGTAAGGGGTTGGTCATAAAAGGCCCTCAAATTTTTAAAACCACTTTTTTCAAAAAAAATGCAAATTAAAAATGCATGCTAATGAAAAAAAGGGGAAAGGGACCCCTGCATTTTCCTTTTTTTTAACCCTAATCATTAACTAGAGATCTGGAAAATTGCTTTAAAAGGAATTAACCCAAGGGGAAAAAAGAATTAATTTTTGAAAAGTTTTTAAAAGTTTTTGGATTTTAAAAAACAAAAAACCCAAAGAAAAACCCTATTGGCAAAAATTCCAATTGGAAACCTATTTAAAGGGGCCAAATTTCCCACGAAGACGGGAAAAAATGAAAACCCCCCTTTAACCCCAAAAAAGGGGGTTTTTGTCCCTTTGAAAATTTTATATCATGTAAGAGGAAAATTTTTTCTTTTTCCCGGGCATAGGGCTAAAGGAAACATACATGAAGTATTTGTGTAAATTAGAAACCATGCCAAAAGGAGTTTACAAAGGGTTTAAAATAGAATGATAAATAGCTATTGATCCCCTTAAGGCAAAAAGGCCCCCGGAGAAACCCCCATGGTGTTTTTTCCTTGGCCACATACTAAACCCCAAAGGCGGGGTTTAGGTTTCTTATTTCCCTTTTTTTGGGGTCTATCACCTCAAGGTTTTTGGAATTTTTGTCATTTTCCCCTCCATCACGGTTTTTTGTTTGTTTGTTTTTTTTGGGTTTTGTTTTATTTGTTTTAAAAATTTAAAATCTTTGAAAAATTTTTTAAAAAATCATTGTTTTATATATATTTTTTTTTCTTTTTTTTTTTTGTGACAGCATTCATGTGTCCCGGGGTGGCCTAAAAAACACATTTTAAAACTGGGGCCCTGTTTCCTTGAACTTTTTTTGATCTTTTCGGTCCCCCATTGGGAGGGTAGCCTAAATCCCAGTTCAATGGTGGTATGGATTAAAACTTCAGGCTTTGGTGCATTCTAGACATGTCCCTCTGACCAATGGACCTACTTTAAACCACCCAAAATAAATTTTTTTCTATTTAAAAACTTTTAAAACACTGTTGTATTTTTTAGCAAAATTCTATTTAAAAAATTCTCTAGTTCATGGTAAGGTTTTCCTTTTCCTTCGAAGTTTTTCAAGAGGCGGATTTTTTTGGCGATATTTTTAATGATTTGGAAATTAACTGACTAAGATTTTTTTTTAGTATTAAACCTCACCTAAAATTAATTAATGCTTTCAACTTGTAATTTAAGAAATTTTAACAGTAAGGAATTTTTTTAAATTTGCTTTGGGTTTCAAAAAAAAAAACCAAACAAAAAAAAGGGAAAAAATTTTTATTTTGGGGGAAGGGAATGTTTCCCAAAGGGTGGAGTGTGTGTGCTTCGTCCCCGTGGGGTGTTTGTTTTTGGGGTGTGGTGTGTGTTCTGGGGTTTTTCATCCCAAGAAAATTTTTGTTTAGCCTTTGTATGTTTTGGGTGTTTTTAAATTGGTTTGGGGGAAGGGGTGGTAAATTGATTTCCCTTTAAACCCGAAAAATTCTCCACTTTTTGCCCCCTGACCTATCTGCTAAATTTGCTTAAAAAGTTTAAAGTTATGCCCCAGAGTCCCAAAAACACAAGTCTTTTAAATTTTCCATTCCTTTAAACAGTTCAATGGAAGCCACCCCCGTTGGCTCAAGTTTTTGTTTTAAAAAGGGTGTAGCCCTGACATGGACGGCTACTGCTTGCATGGGCCCAAATGTATCTACCTGGTGGACATGAAGGGAAATCCCTGCGGGGGAATTTGCCCCAAAAGGGAGAGCCCAAATGACAGTTTTAAACCCTACATTTTCCCCTTTCCTCTTCTTTTTTAAAAGATATTTTCCAAATTGATTTTGGCTTGTTCCCTCCCTTAGAAACTATGAAAAACTTTTATTACTTCTTCAAAATTAGGAAAAAATTTTAAAAAAATTTTTCTGTCTGGAAATTTTATTTGGGGAAAATATTGAGGGAAACTTCACATACCTCCCTTCTCACTACAAAAAAGCAAAAAACATATGAAAATTTTTTTCTGATGACCAGTACCTCGGCAGCTAAAAAAGATTCCCCTTTTGCCACATTTAGTTTGAACAAAGTGTTTGTGTAGACCCCTTTTTTAAACTAATGTTAAAGGTTAACTCTGCATTAAATTTTTGAATTCACTTTTTAAAATTTTTAAAAACAAATAAACCTGGTTTTTTTTGTGTAGCAAGGGAGACTTAGCCCTTGTAACACTTACTCAAAAAGCAGGACCTCATTTAAAAAATAATTGACTTTCTTTTTTGTTTTTCCTCTTTCAGTGTGAAAGTGGGGCTATACTGGGTCTGGGTTTTGGGGAAACTTTTTCTGACTGTTAAAAAAAACCCTTTTTGGGACGGGAAAAAAATGTTGAAAAGAAAACTTTCTAAATTTTCCTGTTTTTTTCCCCCCCATACCCTTTGGTTCCCATTTTCCTATTTCTGCAGATGGAAGCCAGTTAATTTTTTTGCCTTTTTTTTTTAAAATTTTCCAAAACACGGGACCTAAAAGGGTTTAAAATCTAAAAGTAGCATGGGGGGAAAAAAAGTAAATCTGCACTTTTTTTTATTAGAAAAGAGGGTTTTTGCGGGCCATAGCCCCCTGGGGTTCCCTGTCCTTCCTTCCCTGCCTATGTGCATACAAAAATCAAATAAGGAATATATTTTTTTTTATAAAAACCCCGGGACAAAAATTTCTCATCCTATAAAAATTTTCGGCCCCTCCCCCAACAGTGATAGTATTAAAAAAAAATGAAAAACTAAAAGTTAAGTATAACTAACGATTTTTCCGGGGGTCTGGGGGGTTGAGGGAAACCCTTTTAAACCAAGAACTGGGGAAAAATTAGTCCCCCTAAAATGCTTTCCTTTTTTATTTTTTTAGTTTGAAGTTGGTACAAATTGTTTAGGGGTTTTTTTTCCCCCAAAAAGCCCTTTGTTTTGTTTTTTGTGCTAAGTACCATCGATGAAAAATTTTTTTTCCCTGATTTAACATACTTTTCCCCAAAAACCCAAAATTACTTTTTAAAAGGAAAACTGAATAAAAAAAGGGATGCTGAAGAATCATTTTTCCCTGATATTTTCTAAACCCTTTGTGCTAATACCCAAGTCCGGGAGGAAACCCTTTCAACGTTTTAAAACTGTGCCAACCAGGGCCATTTTTTACCTAAATTTTGGGAAATGCAGGACAACTTTTCCCTCTTTATTTCCTTGCTTTTCCCATTCCCGCCCCCAAAAACCTCTCGGTTGGGCTTTTACTTTTGTAGGGTCTTTGGGAGCCCAGGGTATTTATTTCAGGGTTTTTTTTTCCATCTGTTACTTACAGTGCTTTTTTCCACTTTTGATTTATTTACAGGTACAAAAAATCGAAAAAGTTAAGAGATAAAAATCCTGGGAGGATTATGAGAAAGTTACATCGGAGACTCAGCGTTGCCCAAGTTGAGCAGGTGCCATCAAGAAATATGACAAGGGATTAGATCAGCATGCTGGTGATTGTCAATTTGCGGATGTGTTAATAATATTTATGTTGGTTTTTGTAGGGTTCATGTTGTTAGGTCAAATAACTGTATATTTTTAATTACTTGTGAAGCGTGTTGGTTATTTTTTGACAGAAATATATGTGCTAATATAATTTATATGTAAAAGTATTAAATATAATCAAAAGAAAATTTGATATTTTTGTAAGAATTTCTTGTGCTTTATTGAAAAGCTTCAAAATTCTATTAAAATGGTGCAGTGCTTTAGAAGAACAAAGCAATGCCCAGTCTGTGGCTTGGATGTGTCTGCAAGTGGACATTCCTGCGAAGACTTAGTGATAATGATGTCAAGTCAAGTCGCATAATAATTTTTTTTTACTTTTTCATGTCTGTGTTAGAATTGGCATTGGCCGTATATTTGTGGCTTAGGTGTCATAGTGGTTGGTGTAGCGCTGAGTAAGTCTGGTCATAATCAAAGCATAAGTAAAATATTTTTTTCTATTCTCTTATTAAGTCTGTGATAATTGCTTTGACGATATTCATCGATGCAATTTAAAGCGTAATTAACGCAAGGACTATTAGACAGGTAATAACGCAATTTGTTGTGTCTCAAAGCGCTTACACTGTATGAGCCATCTCGTCATTGAGGGGAGGTTTCTTTTCTCAGACACGCTCTCGCTATTTAGGAGTTGCCGCGGATGGGCTCCAACGTGTAGGGCAGAAATGGAAATCGCTCTCCCTGTCTTAACCTCACCCCAGAAATCTCAAGGTGCTCCATCTATGTAGAGCTAAGTCATTTATGTGAGGGTTGTTGTTTTGAATATCAATCAGAAAATCACATTTGAAGACAAATTTGAAACCCATTTTTGAGATTACTGTGTTGGTTTTGTAGGGTAGAAGCGGTTTGTATTGAGTAGTAGAGTGTTTGTGATGTGATCAATGCGTTATAGACTATGCGAGTATATCCATAATTGATTATTGGATAATGTCTAGAGACTTTTGTAGGATTTTGTCTACGGTTGGTCCTCTCTCAAAAAGATTTTTGGTAGGTGCGTTTTGTTTTTTTGTGTGTTTAGTATCCTAGTTGCACTTTTTTGGGGTGTTGTGTTATAACAATTCGCGCGATGTAGTCTATGTACGTTCTTCTGTAAGTAAATAGACTGTGGCCCAATAGGTTCGCATGTAGGCTTGTGTGTGTGTGTGTATGCATTTATGACTCGTGCGGCGCCTCAGCTGTGCGATTATATAGTAAGTTTGTGTGTGTGTGTTCTTTGTTTTGTCGGTGTTTCTATGCAGAATCAGAGAGTCATGGTGGTAGTTCTGGATAGTTTGAATAGGTTCATTTTTTACTCTTTTAGAACCTTAGGAGTTATCCAAGATATAGATCGATCAAGCAGGCAGAGATGGAGCTGAGGAAGTGTAGGGCATTAACAGTGCACTCAAAGTCTTAGTGCGGTATTTTCTTCAAAGAGAGAAGATACATGAGGTTGTCGTATATGTCAATCTTGGTAGAGAGTAGATTGTGTTTGGAGTCATTTCTCTAGATCCTCAGAGGTTAGGTCATACTTCATGAAGTCCTCCGGTAAAGGGGAGCACGGGGGCTTACGCTTTTGTTGTTCTGCTCTGTCCGATTGTTGCGTTGTAGCCTTTGTGAGTGGATAAGTGATCGGACGAGGAAATGTGGGAGTTTGGTTCTCCTTACTCTCAGCATTCAGGTCGGTAGT